>CM062805.1:1217399883-1217567383 GCA_031772625.1 Pinus tabuliformis
ACCTTTTTCAGAGGTGAAACATATGCCCAACTACTTTTTGACCATGAAGATCTGGAAAATTTTTACAGTTACAGAGAAAGAAGGCTAGCAACGGTCCCATTGGACCAATTGTTAATTGAACCAATAACGGGGCCTACTCCTAGTGTGACTATAGAAGGTGACTCCAAAGAAAACTCCAAATTTGATTCAGGAGCAGAGTCTCAAGAAAAATCTATTGGGAATCACGACATTCATCACAAAATGGAAAAAGTAGAAGCATCGAGGATACGGCCCAATCTACACAACAGATAGTTGAACAAGCTTCAACTAGCAAACAGGGTGAAATCCATACTACCTCTGTGCAACCAACAAAACCCACTGTAATTGACTTAGAGAAGGAGTCGGATAATTTTAATAAAAGTCTCCATATAGAGAAACAGGTGCCAAGACAAGACAGATCTGGAAATTAGAGTAGAAGAAACTGTAAATGAACCAGGAGTAGAGCATACCACTATTACCCCCACCTCCGAGATATTCTGAAGATTGAAGAAATACCTCCTCTAGATGTATTCTATAGGCCATAGCATAAGACCGTGGTGAAAAGATAAAGAAAGAAAGGAAAATTGGACTCCATAGTTGTTACTACCCCCAAAAACTAACTAATGGATGTTTTATGGAAGGACTTGCCTGTTGATCTATCTGCCAACTTAACTAGATTCTCGCAGTTTGTAGGCTCTTATGCTATAGTGATCATAGATAAAGCAATAAAAGTCCAAATGTTGCTTAGAGAAAAGGAAAATAACATAACATCGCTTGAGCAACAATTACAACAAGTCAAATCCGATTAGCAGGCAGAGATACAATTCACCAAGATTCAACAGGAATTTCAAAAAATGCAAATAGAACATCATATCAGCTTAGCTGCGAAGGAAGCACAGGTGCAGGTGATAACTAATCTTCATAAAGATGATCCAAAAATCGATCAGTTTATCACCGAAGCACTCATACTTAATTCCCAGTTGATACATCAGAAAGAATTACTGTGCCAGAAAATTTCACATTGGAAATCTTATTGCAAAACAAGCAATAGATTCACAAGTCAAGTCGTAGAAATGAGACTTGAATATGATGAGATATTTAGAAATGTATTTGATCACATTGCCTGGAAAATACAGAGGGAATAAAATCTAACCTACCCAAGCTAGAAGAATCACATAAGGAAATTATATTTGCAAGATGGGATTCTCAGCTAAAAGAAGCAGAAAAAGCACTAGGGGATGTGGCGGCAACAAAAAACATCATCATAGAAAATATAAATGAGAAATTGCATGGTGCCAATCTAGTAGCAAAGTGCATTCGATGGTTCCTTCCAGATGCAAAATAGCTTGAACAAAAATGGAAATAGGTAGTAGAAGACAAAGCAGAAATGATAAGGCAAACCGCCTGGCTAGATTGTGAGGCATATTGGCAACATTTGGTCAAGCCTCACAGCCAATGGATGACCCTGCGATGCCTAACCACCTCTGCCGAGAAAATAGCACCAGCATTAATCGATTTCATATTTGATGGACAGTTGAAAGCACAAGTTGATAGGCCTACACAGATGAAGCCTATGGTGGATATCTGCGATCTAAATTATCGAATGCAACATATTTAATCACCCTGTTTATTTTAATTTTGAATTTTTCTTTGCATAAATTGAGGCAGGTCGTTTAAACCTCCTCAACTATTTTTGTAATAATATATTTTTAGCCTTATAGTGTTAGTATTTAAACCCCTCTCATGCATTTAGAGAAGGGTCCAGAATTGTATCAGAAACTCTCTTCAAAACATGCACTTCTGTCCCTTTGAAGAAGTTATGGTGAAATATATGGAACAAGATTTATTTTTATCTTACCTAGCATCTTCTACTGAAATTGCACTTTTGTACTCTTAGATGATGTTGAATGGATTGAAGATAGATCAATACTGTTCAAACACATGAGTAGGATATATTATAAATGGTACTTTTATCTCGTAATCCTTTCTACTTATGTATTAAGCAGTCTTTTCCTTTTGAATTATTTATGTATGAAAGTCTAAATTTCGATTATCATTATTGCACTTCTGTATGATGATGATCTTTATTTTATGCTGAATATATGAATAAATCTTTATGTGATACATTTCTCACGATCGTTTCGGCTAAATTTTGTACGAAATAATTATTGTTAAAATGGATTCACTTCTAATTGTAATTGAATGATCTTTATTACCAATTTCTTTTAGAAATTATTGTAGATCGCATACATCAAGTTTATCTCGTGTATATTATGATTAGATAGATTTAGAAACTAGAAGTTAAACACATTTTTGATTGATTAATTTAGACTAGATTACCGTTAGCTTAAAGCGTTATTTCAAACACATCACACATCACCCCATTTAGCACAGGTATTAAACAGATTGGGAAATGTGTCCCATTATCCCCAGTCGGAGCCACTCTTCCAAACAGAAAAGGAGCTTCTTTGAGGTCCAAACCGGGTGGTTTTCCCTTATGTTGAGGCAACTATTTTTTAGGCTTCAACATTTTGGTGCTAGAAGGAGGGTTTGAACTATGAATGGCAAGTAAATAAAAATTGACAGTGTTGGGTGTGAAGCCTGATTATCTTCTATATTCAAAGGTATCTCTGTATTGGATCCCAGATCGTAATGGGGTGGCAACGCCGCCGGTAAAATATTCACTGCAGGTGGGGTCGAAGGGGGGGTAGCGCCCCCGAAGCTAAGAATAGATGTAAAATTGCCTTGTAAAATGTTATAATTTCATAGTTAATCTAGGTCATTCATTAGGCATATATCTGACATTAGAAGTTATGTTTAACTTAGGGTTTTTTTCCCTAGAAGGTAAACCCTTGCTATATATGAGGGAATTGTATTTCGTCTATATATCTCTGTATTCTGAGTGAGGAAGAGAGAGGAGATTGGCTGCTTCTCCATGGACGTAGCCCAAACTACGTTAACCACGTATATCCGTGTCTTTCTTGTTTTATGTGTTTTTTGTGTTTATATTTCTGCAATATTTTATGTGTTCCATTGCTCTGTAATATATAATTTTCTAGCAACTGGTATCAAAGTCGAAGGTCTATTTGGATGATAAACTCGCAGGAGAGAAGGGTTCGTGGTTCGAGTGGGAGCAATGGCAGAAGATGGTAGGTTTAGGGTCAAAAAATTCAGCGGCCAAAACTACCAGCTGCAAAAGATGCGGATGCAAGATTATCTGTATTAGAGAGATTTGTACCAACCACTGAACAGAAAGGAAAAGAAGTCGATGAGTATGATAGGCACAGAATGGGATATTCTCAACAGAAAGGCGCTTGGAACAATACGGTTGTGCCTAGCAGCGTCGGTAGTGTTTAATATTTCAAAGGAAACGACAACAGAGGGTTTAATGTCAACATTGGCCAAACTGTATGAAAAAAACCTCGGTCTCAAATAAGGTATTTCTTATGAAGGGTTTATTTAATATGAAGATGTCAGAAGGTGGATCTGTTGTTGATCATTTAAATGAACTTAATATAGTTACCAGTCAGTGAAGTTCTGTAGGGGTAACTTTTGATGATGAAGTTAGGGCTCTGTTATTTCTGTGCTCATTGCCAGAGAGTTGGAATGGTTTAGTTATGGCCATTAGTAACTCTATCTCTGGATCTAGTACTTTAAAGTTTGATGATGTTGTCGGTGCAATCCTAAGCGAGGAAATGCGACGGACAAGCTCCGGTAAGACATCATGTAATGCTTTGACTGCAGAGACTAGGGGAAGAAAAATGGAAAGAGGAAAGAGCCCTGGATATTGCAGTAAGTCAAGAAAAGGTAGATCCAAGTCCAGATCAAGGATAGTGTGCTGGAAATGCGGGAAGAAAGGACGCCTGAAGAAAGATTGCAAGTCTCGAAAGGGAAAAGAAGGAGACACGCAACAAGAAACTAATCATGAAGCGAATGTAAAAGGTGATGTGTTGCAATATGCTTTGATTTTTTCATTAGAAAATATTATTGATGCCTCGGTGGTAGATTCAGGGGCCTCATTCCATGCCAAACCTAATAGGAAACATTTTTATGATTATGTTCAAGGAGATTTTGGACAGGTTCGATTGGGTGATGATAAACCCTGTAAAATCATTGGAATGGGTACAGTTTTCATAAAACAGAAAAATGGAAATCAGTGGCTACTGAAGGAGGTAAGGCATGTTCTAGATCTAAAGAAAAATCTAATTTCAATAGGGCAGTTGGGAGGTGAAGGCTGTGTAACTAATTTAATAGGTAAAACCTGGAAGATCACTAAAGGATCCCTGGTAATAGCGAAAGGAGGAAAGGTTGGTACATTGTATTTATGCAATGGTATTTATAATTCTGCTAATGCATTAACCTCTACAAGAGAAGATATGACATTATGGCATCATAGGCTCGGGCACATGAGAAAGAAGGGGATGCAGATTCTTCACTCAAGAAATTTGTTGCCAGGTTTGAAGCATGTTGATTTAAAATTCTATGAGAATTCTATTTATGGAAAACAGAAGAGAGTCAGATTACTTAGAGTTGGGAAAGAAAAGAAGAATGAAAAATTAGAGCTTGTGCATACATACCCCTTCCTCCACAAAGATTCAATTCAAACACCAATTTTCAAAGTAGTAACGCACTTTGAGAGCATTTACGAAACTCCTTGTTCTCCATAGCTCTAAAATAAAATCTCTTTGCAACTTCTCTCCCGTACAGACTTCGTTCTCTGCATAGTAAAAGCTCTGCAAAAGGAAACCTTCTATCATTAAGTTCCCTATGCACCCCATTCTCCCACACATACCCCGTGTCTCCGCACAAGAAAAACTTGTAACATTATCCCTATACACCACTGTTCTGATTCAAGACCCTAGTTAGTTATCAAGCTACTTTTAGATATTCTTTAACATATCGAGAATGAGCTAGGTTTAAGCATCAAGCTATTTTATTTTAGTTATTCAATCTTAGGGATTAATGGTAAAGATATTTTGATTTAAATTTACTTATTTTATTTTATTTTATATTTTTCATGTGCTTAGCATATATATTTTATTAGATTTTTATGTCGAGATACATTTGAGTGTTGACCAATTACACTTGTGATGTAAAATTCGACATTAACAAAATTAATTTCCATGCATAACATTTACCTATATTGTTCTATTTAATTCATTGCCTATACCATATATCAAAGTAAATCATTAGTTATTTAGTTATTGTTTTTCTCTCGGTAACTTAATTTCAAAATATTTCCACAACTTAATTTGCACAATTCTCTATTTTCCTTTCGAGCTAACATAAACATTTATTTGAAAAATCAACATACTTTCCCCATCTTCCATTAAGTCAAACATAATAAAAATAATAACAATTTAACGTTAGTTTTCCTATGCACACCCCTTTAATCCAAAAATACCCCGTCATGTGCACAACAAAAGATCTACTCAATAAAACATAATAATTTTTTGTGTTGCCAATACAAAATTTGGACATTGTAATAACTTTGCACAATGAAGCATACTAATTTTAATTATCATGTTCTCTTTCACATACCTCGTGGAAAACGATTCAATTCTAACACCAATGCTCAGAGCAATAGCACACTATCAACGCAACTCTAAAACTCCCCATTCTCCATAGCTCTAGAATGAGAACTCTATCCAACTGCTCTTTAATCATCAAGTTATTTTATTTTAGAGTTAATCATTTATTCTTGTGAATTAATGGCTAATATAGTTGTTGATACTTTGCGAGATGTTGATGGTGAATCTTATGTTTTGGTCCAACTACTGCCTACCCAATCATTTGTGCTTGCACAGATAAAATCATAATGAACACCTAAGCACTATTGTCAGAGAAGAACAAATAAATAAACCCTCTTCCACTATTTCCCCCCTCGTATAGGTAAAATACAATTCCTTTGCATAATGAGTTGGACATAAGTTTAGGCACCTCCAACCTCATGAGTTTTGGAATGATTGGGCACTGTACTTGCATAACTATATGAGTCTCAGTGTCAGAGCACTCACATATGCAAAGACCACTCACAAAATTAGTTTTTTTCTAATTATTTGAAGTGACAAATAGAAAAAATAGAATCCCCCCACCAAGGGAATTATGTCTTATAGTTGGTTCAGTGAAAAAAAATAATAGAAATAAAACTACTACACAATTATAAAATTATTTTTGAATTTACAGAAAAAGTGGAAAATAAAGTGTGGACTTGAAATAAACAGGATAATCCACCACCATAAAGTAGGAACCAATAATTCATATAAATTGTAATTAAATATTTTTAATAATAATAATAATTATTATTATTTAATATGAAAAATCATAATAATAAATAATTCAAATTAATATAAATATAGTGTAATAATGTTTATTTATCAATTAATTTAAAATAAAACTATTCGCATGTTTTTTGATATGATATCTTTGTTGTTAGTCTCATATAATTAGATGTCAAAAGAAAATAATAGATCGGTATGTCTTTTTTTTATTATAATTTAATTATCTAATCTTTAAAAAATAATAAAAGGGAAATTAATATTATGAAAAAAAGGAAATGATAAATAATAAATATATAAATAATTATCTAACTTTAAAAATAATAAAAATAAATTATATATATATATATATATATATATATATATATATATATATAATATTATATAATTTAAATATTTATATTTTAATTTTTTATCTTTTCACAACTAATGAAATGTTGAGAACAATAAAAAACAAAAATAATAGAGAATATTACTATATATTAAAACTTTAAAAAATGTGACAACATATCATGAAACCGAAGGTTTTATATATATATATATATAAATATATAATATTAAACCATTAAAAAAAATGGTTGATTTACATGTATAATATGAAAATTTGTGAGTTAATTACTATGCAGTGTGCACCATGGTGCCGAAGCTCAGAGACTCGTGATTGTTACAAGAGTGATAGTGAAAATAATTCCAATAGTGAATGTGAAAATAAATCCAAGGTAATAAATGACACTGATCTTCATTGTACCATAGCATTCATCAGTATCGGTTCCGACAAAGCATAATCGATGATAGATTAAGATTCTTTATACGAATGACAATGACAAAGATTTACCTTATCCTTTAGGAAATGACACTAATAATTTTACATTAACACATTTTTCTTTTGTTTTTTTTTTTTTATTATTTTATGAAACGTAGAAACGACTATATGCGTGATTAATCATGATATATACTGAAGTAGGGATTTATCAGGAAAAATGCAGATGTGTACCACTCATGGGATTTAGTTTGACAAGTTAGAAACACAGACTCTTTCTAATGATTACAGTGCCCAATCTTAGTAGAGACAAAACAGAGAATAGGGAAACAGATAAATAGTTCTACATTATGTCACTTGATTCGCTTGTACCGGAAAGAAATCTTCATGCTTGCCACTTTTTTCCCACCGTCACCTCAATTTCAAATCTGATCTACAAACAGGACATCTCATTAAAAAACCACGGGACACTTTTCTACAACCCTAGGTGTGGAGACAAAGCCAAGAAGCACCCACCAATCAATCAGTCACTGATATAGTTGAAGGTGAGTGAATGTTGGCGCGGCCGAGTATGATTTGTAGGCCATGGCGGGGCTTGAGCGTGAGAACAGAAATGGGGGCATGGCGATAGGAAGGAGACAAATCAAACGCGAAAGTGGTGATGATCATGGCCATCACTATTTTGGCATCCATGATGGCAAAGGTCTGTGCTACGCACTTGCGACGGCCCAGCGAAAATGGTATGAAGCCCATAGGATTTTTCTTGCATGCCTTTGCAGTCCCCTGAGCAAAACGCTGTGGATTGAACTCGTTGGCATCTTCACCCCATATGTTCTTGTCGTGATGAATGGCCAGTGTGGGAATCCATACGGATAGTCCCTTGGGTATAAAGAGATCGCCCAGTTTCATATCCGTGAATGCTTCCTTGGCAAATAAGTTCCAAGGATTCTTTCAGTATCATTTCCATCCGCGTTAAAAAAAGTCATTGTTTCAGGTTAATATCGAATATATTAAAAATATTAATGCGTTCAAAGTCAATTAAAAAGTCATCATACTAATAACAAAAATATATTATAATCATTTAGCTGCTATGTTTTCTCGTTGCAATAGGTCGACTACCCGTGTGGAGCTGCGTAAAAGGAGGGGGATTAAGTTATAATGGTTAAATGTTCAAAGTTAACAATTGGCTTAATTGGTTGTTACTTTGGTATGAGTTGCATGAGTTTACTTGAGGTTTAATGGGTTAGACTTTATATAAAGTAATATTAATAATGGAGTATTGTTACTTTGGTATGAGTTGCATGAGTTTATTTGAGGTTTAATGGGTTAGACTTTATATAAAGTAATATTAATAATGGAGTATTGTTACTTTGGTATGAGTTGCATGAGTTTATTTGAGGTTTAATGGGTTAGACTTCATATAAAGTACTTTATATTAATAATGTAGTGGATTAGGATTAATGTATTTATAAGTAAAATGAAAAGAAGATTAAGGTAGGGAAGATCATATGTAATGTAAATTTGAAAATTTTGAAGAATATTGTTGAAATATTAATAATAATAATAAATGTAGATTGTTTTTAGAAAGGTTGAGGATTTTGAGAATAAGGTAAAAAGGTGTTTAGATTTGATATTATCAACAAGGTAGATAAAGAGGAGATCCAAAATAGGATAAAAGAATGTAAACGTCTTATATTGCATGGTAGATGAAAGGAGGTCTCACAAGCTATTACAAGGTAGATGAAGAGATGATTCCCATAAATTCTAATTTGGATTTTTCAACAAATAGGGATGATAAATCCTAGACCATGTAAGAAGATTTTCATTGTTATGAATATAAAAGCTAAAAATATTTAGTATAATAAAGCATTTAGTAAACTATATCAACTTCAACACATTAATTGGAGGAAAAGATGCGACTAGATCTTTAACCCATATGTTAACTTAGAGGAAAAAATGATTTCTAGATATCTTAATATGATTTTTTTTTAAGTTGTAAGTATTAAATTCTAAATCATAGTGGACATGTAATTTCCTATGAGGATTTTAGTTATTATGCCTATAAAAGTTAAAGTACTCTATATAATAAAGTATTTAGCAAGTTAGATTAATTTCAACTAAGAATGAAAATATGATCTATATAAAGAAAAAAAATCAGCATAATAAAAGAAAAAAAAAGATTATAGAAAAATAAAAATGAATACTTAATAAATGATATTGCCATAAGAGTGAAAACACTGTATTCTCAAATAAACTCCATTCATATTAGGCAATCTTTACTGAAGTTAAATATCCATTCATCTTAATCAATCTTTACTAGAGCTAAATATTCTTAATCAATATGCAATAAAATTATATTTAACAAAAAAAAATGGATAATAATAATATAGTTAATTTTAAATTAATCTATATTAAAATAAAATAAAAGTAAATGTATTTTGTTTTTAAATGTTAATTAAATTTATAATTAATATGAGTACTTTCGGTCATCCTAAATCTAAATGGATCAGGTTCTTGTTTTTACAATATATTAATCTGATTTACAATAAAGTATATGTATGTTTTGAGAATTTTTTTAATTGCTTTATTAATAAACAAATAAGAAAAAATATATACCGATATAGCAAAACAACAATATATATCTTACTATTTTTAAATTTTGAAGAGCATTGAAATCAAGTGAAGTGCCATTGCAGACTCTGAGGACTTCGTCGCGGGGTCGTTGCTGCCAATACGGATGGAGCGCCAGCAACATGGTTGTCCATGTAAGTAGAGCACACATGGTGTCATTGCATTGGTCCATGAACTCTTGCATTGTCAACTGCGTCGAGCCCTTCTCTCCTCCCGCGAGCAACAATCCCAGCAGATCATGCGCGTATGAGCAACTCCTCCCCATGGCCTCTACCACTTCTTGCAGAGATTCCTCTACATCCTTTTTCAGTTCCATCACTTGTCGATTCACACCAAATCTGCCCATACAAAACAATATTGTTAATTATGTGCAAATTTATTTGGAACTTTAAAATATGGAATTAGCATAAATTTCATTAAATAAATAAAAATAAAATGTGATTGGTCTCGCAAGGGGTTATAATAAATCTGTAATTAATATGTTATTTATAAAATATTTTATATAAATCCAAAGTGCTGGATAAAGTTGATGAAACTCACTCATTTATTTTTAACCAAAATAGTCCGAGACATAGACAACATAATAAAACTAACGGCTTTAGTACCAAGAAACTACTAGATATTGCAGCTCATCAAGAGTCAAAAGATGTAATAGGTATTGAGTCTTTGGTACTAGGTTTTGGCGGAAGAGAGGGGTTGATTCACGCTGCAAACATTTCAAATGAGCAAATCTAACATGAGTCTTTACGAATAGATATGTTGGTTTTTCTGAGCTTGTTTTATATTTTTTTGAGAGGTAAATATGTTGTATCATTTTTTTGGTTTCTCTTTCAAGAACCGACCAAGTAGAGTTTTTATTTGCTAGTACAAAGATATGTCTTCATTTGCTAGTACAGAGATATGTTCTTGAAGTATTGTTCCCTTTCTCCTTTATTATTTCTAGGGTCAAAAGACCAGTAAGAGACCTCTTCTCAGATATGTGTCGAAAAACTTTTGGCACTCCATGGCGGGGACTCTAAATTATGAATCTCTTTACGAATTATAGGAGGCACAACAAAATAAAAAGTGCCTTCATGAGAGACCCTATCTCTACGGCTAAGACTGTGCATACTCTATCTTGGCATGTCGCACAAAAGAGTCACTTGCCTAGAATCCTTACTAAGAAAAGCAAACGTATAAATATAGTAGATGAAAGAGTTGGAGCAAGCAGTGTAAAAGAAATTGACAAAAACAAATACTGGAATGCAAGGCATAAACTAGAGAGGAGATGACAAAAGGAAAGAATACTCCCCTTTTAACAAGATACAAGACCAAAATTTTCAAAGAAAACCGAACCCATGGTCCCAAAACCATTCTAGATTATTATGATCCATACCACGACAACCAATCCGCCTCCTAGAATTTGTAAAACAGAAGAAAAGAGACTAGATAATTGTGTTATGCAAGGTAACTACAAAAAATCCATAGCTTTCCTGCACCCAATGAGTCCAAGATGACACCCATCCACCAGATTGATTGACCAAAGCAGAATAAATCACATATCAAGGCAATACGTTTGCATAAATTAACAAAGCAAATCTAGGTCACTAGAATTATGTGTCTCACAGCGGTGGTTGAGATGCCAGTTCTTATGAATCATATAGCTAGTGTAGACACCCACCATTTTTCGATCCAAGAATCCTACCCCTACCAACATTCTAGAGCAATGGTTGTGCATACTCTACATGTCCACTCCTACCCCTACCAACATTCTAGAGCAATGGTTGTGCATACTCTACATGTCCACTCTCATCTCTGAAATCCCTTGTCTCGCTACCCTACTTAGGCCCACATGAACCAAAATTGCCCCATATTGACAAACGTGGTCCCCTTCATGGCCACAAGAAGGAAATTGAATGCACTCCACCCCTTGAGGTTCTCTAACTAGGGAAACTTATGTAAAAACACACCCCTCAACTTGACACCTAGAGCCCTATTGTGACACAACTTCCATGTAACTTAGCCAAAGGCAAGCAATAGAAAAAAAACAACACTATACAACCTAGATAAAAAAAATTGCATAGAAATTCCACAAAAACATTCCCTTTCCACAACCCCATCTATGAGTTCTGGAGTGCTACTCCAATAAATCAAATCCTTCATACACGTTATAGAAGCAAGTTAAAACAACTATCATCCCGCTTCATGCTACCTTTAATCTTTACATAAACATGCATGTGGAGTAGACGCTGCCACCCCCTCTTAAATATTCCTCGAGGCAGTGGTGTGGAAAGACTTGACCCAGCGCCCTGCTCTTCATTGTCATTGTAACTAATTGTATTGGTCCCATTTTAAGAGACGTTAATCTTAAAATATATGTCTCGTCCCAAGTTATATCGTATCTAAGGGAACGCTCTCTGTATATATATATATATATATTGGAGGAGATATTGCATCTCAAAACTCACCTCCCTAGTACGTTGATATAAATCTATTATTAATTTAATTATAGATTTTGCAATATTCTGAAGTTTTCATGAATATAATATAATATAATTTCCAAAATATTCAGAAAACTCAAACTCAGTCACCTTAATATTCATTTCGTTCATATGATATAAACAATTGTTTTTGGTGAAATTGCTGCAGATCAATTTATAATTTAGCTGAAGCTTGCAGCATTTAGTCATTCGTTCTATTATTTTATCATATACCCAAACCTTGTAGGCAGTAAATTTCAGATTTACCTGCTACCGGGAAACCGAGAGTAACGACCAGCACGAGATACTAGCTTCTGCAAGAGACCCAGCTTCTCAAAAACTACTTTTCCCTTTTCGTAGCTGCTCCCAAATTCCGTCTTCGCTATAATATCTGCAGCCAAACGGGCAAATTGCTCGCTCACCTCAATCTCCGGAGCTCCGGCCCCCTGCTTCAGACTTCTCTTCCACTCATTTATCATACGTTTTGTACTTTCGATCATGTATGGCACTTGTCCCTGCACAATATTATTCTTGTCAAATAAACTGCTCACAGATAAAGAATCATGGAAAAAAAAACACTTCCAGCTTTATATTCTCTTGAAATTTAATAACTACCAGTTAAATAAATCTCGGATAGCTGTTTCAAAAATCTTTTTTTCTTGGTTTTTTGGTTTATGATTTTTCAGATATAGCCCAACTTTCGCATTTTTCCTCCATCGATCTTTTGTCATGTCTAAATTTGTTTGTTAATATTCATGACGTGCATGGAATTGCAATGTCCAGTACCTTGAGATTCTCGTGGTGGAAAGCAGGAGCCGTGACACGCCGTTGGTTTATCCAGTCTTGCCCATTCGCCATCAACAGGCCTTTGCCGATGAAATCCTTCACACCTTTCTGCTGCAACTGGGATTTTCCATAGGAGAGGACGTTCTTTGCAGAGAGAAGTTCTTTGATTAGCTCTGGCTCTGTAATCGACAACCGAGGTTCATTGCCCCACCAGAATAGGAAGCGCCGGCCTGTACACACGATATTATAATGAATTTGCCCCACTTGTGGTTGGCAAACACCAAATTGCAATACTTCATTCATTTTCCTGTGGCATGGTCATGTTTATTTACTATACTAGCGCAGTAACTGAAATTGTGGTTGACTACAGTGGCATGTTCTACAGTGATTTTGGGGGGACTCCTTTTCCTATATAAAATATTGTTTATTTAATATCGGCTTTGTCTACAGATTCGCCTGGATATTAGATTTCTTGTATTATTTTTTTTTCAAAAAATAATGGAAAAATATAATATCCATAATGTTAGAATGTTTAAATAATAATTTTATGGTCGAAATTGATTCAATATTATCAAAAACATTTCCTCACTCAAAATCTCCGACTAAAAAATCTATTAATTTCTATTATTTTATAAACTAATTTGTGAACTCTTTAATATTATATAATATTTACTAAAATTTTTCAAAAATATATATTAAAAACTTTTATTTCTAACAATTTAATTTTGAAATACAAACTCTTATTAAATATAATTAATCTATATTAAAAATAAACTAATAGTTATAAATTTATATTAATATAAAAAATCATCTTAAATTTCTTTCATCCAAGTATTTTTTAAAATTACAAATTTTTGAAGAAAATTAGAAAGATTTCATCCTCCTTTATTTAAATTGAATCTATCTAATAAAAGTTTTGCTGTTGCGGTGGAACCTTCAAAATTGACTAGGTTCCTGTTAAAACAATAAAATTAAAATAAGGCTATCTTATAAAATGGTTTACTGCTGAACACATGTCTTAAATTACCATATAAATTTACTTATGTTTTTTTTTTTAAATAGTTTTGAATTTGTTACATGTGATAATAAAAAATCTTTAATGGTGGACAATTATGACTATATGTCTATGCAGGGGGTTTTGATAATATGAATATTAGAGGTATTTTTCCTTTTAATATATATATAGAGGAATCAAATTTTGGAAGGTGATATGAATTTTTTTAAATTGTTTTTGGGTTTAAAATCTATTTGCAAATAATCTAACTAGTGCTTTAAATTTAAAATTAAATTAAATTAGTTATAAAAACGGGAACTGATAAATCTGCCTTTATTCATAATTGTAAAGAAAATTACAATTAAAAAGTTGTATCTATTTATTAACTAAAATAGATATACAGAAAGTTCGATCATTAAAGTTCTTATATTCTGTGTGACTGCCCATGCTAATTTACCGTAAAGAGGTCCAAAAATTACACTTCAAATTTTATATTTCTCTATTACGTTTCAAGCTCTATATTCCTCCAAGAATGGGTCTAATACTAATGTATGGCATTAATATTAACAGCTCATCACGTTAAGCTAGTTAGTTCAAGTTATTCATCCAGTCGCCTGCACACAATATTTTGCATCCTGCAACAGAAGCTTGAGAAAATTTCTAAGTCGATGCAGAGCTAGTAATGGCAAAAGTGGGGCAAGAGTCTTTCCACAATGTCGTGACTGATAGACTCCATGTCATTCGCGGCCTCGCACTCTCTGAGTTTAGTCATGTCACACAGATTTCCACTCATAAAAAGAGGCGGCGGGCCTCTGATTCCTTGCCTTTCCATGATCTTCTTGATGGTGCGTGGCTTCCACCAGTAGGTGTAAAGAAAATTGCAGAGCTGCTTGCAAACGATAATCGCCAAACTTAACAATTGCAGAAAAAGTAGCACCAATAATGTTTCGACGATATAATGAGCAGCAGGAGCTCCTCCTTCTTGTGATCGAGTCATGGCTACAAGATTTAAGGAAGCTTTCTGGAAGCTGTCTGTAAGTATCTCGGATTGCTTTATTCTATTAGTTTGAAAACCAGATTGTATAATATCACTGATGTTTCTAGTGAAAAAACTAGGCAAGAACGTAATTGGCATCACATTATAAGAAATTATAAGACACAAGAAACTACATTACTGGCATGCTAAAAACAAGGTTTTCATGTAGAGCATATTCATAAAACAGGGTGTTACTAGTTGCTCGGTGCAAGGTGTTCAAGGTTGTTTGGTGGAAGTTGCACGATGCAAGGTGCTCAACGTTGTCTCCATTTATTTCGTATGTTCCTCCATGATATGGCATAGCACGTGCAGTTTCTCTATCCTTCCAAAAGGATTCTTGATGTGTAAATTGACGTCTATGGAGGTATTGATTTTGGTAATTTCTATAAGTGTTTAAATACATATTGATTTTGGCAACTTCTAGCAGTGCTTAAAAATGGGACCCAATTTGAAACTGATGTCATAACCTTTAAATTAGAAAGATTATCTCATTCATCTACACCCCTTGATCGATATCATCAATTTCATGTTCAATAACCAATAGAGTATTCTCATGATACCTATCAGCCAGGGCATGAGCTCGACTCAAGCTGAGGCAATATTAAATCAAGAAAAATATATTATTTAATTTTGTGACTTCTTAATAACGGTAGTTTTATATTATTTTTTATTATTATCATAATTTATGAGTATTAATGGTTTTGATGATTAACCACACTCGACTAAAAAAATCTCAAATGTGATTTCACTTTACTTAATTAATAATATTTTATTAATTAAATAATTTATAAATATCTTTTAAATAAAAAAATAATATACCGTTGAAAGTTATCTGGATATTTCAAACTAGCACTCATATAATTAGTGATTTGGGGATGACATGTTTTTTTAATAAAATGAATACACTTCATCTCAGATTTCTTTTTGATAATTATATATTTATCTTAATCAAAAAAATAAATTTTCATTTTAAATTTTTATTAGATATTTTTGTAATTAATACATTAGTTGTACTTTTATTTTTTTTATAACATTAAATCTGATTATTAATTTCTCAAATTGTCTTTATTTGTCACTCTAAAAATCAAAACATAAACAATAATTAAGTATCTAACATAGGTTTGCGAAATTTGTATTTTATGCATAATAGAGCTAATGTCTCCAGTAAACAATCTAGGAAAGAATGTGATTAGTATCACATGAAACTAAGCTAATTATAAGCTAAAAATATGTTTGCCACCTAAATCATATTTATAAAAGACATTGAAACTAACTATGGTTGCCACTTAAATCATATCTATATAAAAGATAGTCAAACTAGCTACCTGGTGCATGGTGCTTAGTGTTGCCTAGTGGAAGTGGTTTTATGCCATCTAGAATGGTTGCCTCCATGTATTGCATATGTTCACCCATTATATGGTAGAGAAGATGTAGCTCCTCCACATAAAGGAGAAGGTCATCCATATTGTTATCAACAAAAAAGTGATCAGTGTTGCCTAGTGGAAGTGGCTTGGTTACCTCCATGTATTGCATATGTTCACCCATTATATGGTAGAGAAGATGTAGCTACTCCACATAAAGGAGAAGTTCATCCATATTGTTATCACCAAAAAGGTGATCATCTAGCCATCTTTCATTAAGATATTCCCCATTAAGATTATCAAAATACATAATGTAGTATAGGTTTTACTCTTTAAAATCCATTTGCACAATAAGAGATAATTTAGTGAATCACTTTCCCTTAAATGATTTCAATTTAATTTAGGCAATGAAAATAACCCAGAAAATTATTCTATTAATTTCATTTTCATATATTTATCCACCTATGTAAAAATATTTAATTTTATTTTTACTCAATTTTGACATTTCTACGAGAATAATTAAATAAATCATTATTTATTTACTATTCTTTAATAATTTCATTTTTCTCCTACCAAATAATTATTAAATCATTATTAATAATTATTTCTAATTTACTTTGATGATACCACCCAGAAATAATTAAATAATGACTATTGACTATTTCTCTAATTTTTTCCTCTCCCAAAAATAATAAAATAATCATAATAGTTAGATCTTGATCTTGTCAACCAAATAGTTTGTTATTTGACTAAATCTAGCTTAATCTAGCATTTTGTTATATGGAGAGAGGTTTTGCTCTCACCTTTTACATATAAACATTATCATCATTTTCATTTTGATCTTACAATAATTGAGCTCTCCAACTCGAGTTCACCCATATATCGCATTCATAATTCCATTTCCCATTTGCATACATAGATGAGAGAGAAACAACCACTAACAGTGTAAGAGACAACAAAGAACCCTCCCACAGAAGGGGACGATATTGAATCAAGTCATTCTTTTTCGCTCCTATGGTCTAATTTCAGTTATTTTGATTAATAAAACATTATTGTTCAATTTATGCAGTGCTTAATATTTATTTTTTGGCTTCTGCATCTTCATTGCATATATTTCTATGAACATTTTCATGCAAATCTGAAGATATTTGTTAAGTATTTCAAGTTTTTCTTGGAGTTCATGTTGGCACTTTCTCTGTTGTTAGGTTTTTTAGTCCCCAAAAGTAAAAAGTGAGTTTCTAGTACACTTATCCAAAATTTCTCTCCAAACAAATGGTGACTCCACTAGGGAGCGAACACAGAACCTCTAGTTTCGCAAACCAATGGATCTCGACTTAAGCAAGACATTTGTATGCAACAAGGATCCCCATAACCTCTCAATCAATATTTCTTACTGTTGGTGACTAAACATATTAACAACAAAGAAGGTGCAAAATGAACTCCAAAAAAACCCTCAATGCTCAACAATTGTCTTCAGATCAACATAAAAGTGATAGTGGAAAACCATGCAATTGAAAGATAGGAACTGAAAAAGAATATTAAGCACTACAGATTGAACTCAATATAAATACGATGTTTTTATTAATCAAAATAATGAAATAACACGAGGAGCGAAATAGAAATGACTTGGGTGAATATCACCCCCTTCCATGGGAGGGTTCTTTTGTGTCCCTTACATTACTAGTGGCTACGTTTCTCTCTTCTTCATATGCAAGTGGGAAATGGAATTATGAAGCAGGAAATGGGAGAAATTAATATGGATAGCTCAATTTTTATAGAATAGGTATCCCTATAAGAAAGACACTATGGTTGGCCAAGTAATGGATAAAGTGTCGGGGATGGAGGCTAGAGTACCCTAAGAAGTAAAGAGCTCCAAGGAATATAGAAATATAGAACAATGTGGAACAAGAAATGAGATATAGTTAGGATAGAATTATACTATATACCTAAAGCATAGCATGCCCTATGACTGAGTGGTAAGGGAGTCTACAAGTTCACTGAATGCATGACACCATCAAAGTCCCCTTGCAACTTGTGGGCTCACAAGCACAAGAAAAACATAACTAGATATGAATGAAAGAAAATAAAAAGGACGAGGGAGGAGAGCTTTGTCCTTCTATTCAGCTTGTGCCAATAACAAAATAGGAAGAAACACTAAAAATTGAAAAGTACCAAACAGCCCGGCATAATTATTTTTCCTCTAATATATATCCACATTGAGAATAGAAACATTCTTATCTTAGACGTATAACTTAAATTGTGAACCTTAGAACTAGAAATGCCATCAATAATAGCCCCCGTACCTTAACACACCCTCATTGCACAATAAATTTGATGCGACTAACATCCATTCGAGCATAAGGGATTTCATTTGAAGCCATATCACAATTCATTAACTGTTATCCCGACGAATTAATGACTCTCGTCGCGTTGCAACTCACAAAGGTGTTAGAGCCTAGTTGTCTAATTACTTCACCCTCCTCACGCTTTTTAAAGAATTATTATTTTGGGGTCTTCTCATGTATTTGGAGATAGCTCCATCAGATAAATTTGTGAAAATGTTATTTTAATTTAAATAAATAAATTTTATAATAGTTTATTTTTATATATTTCGAAGTTTTTCTGGTATATTTATTTTTCTAATTTGTCCAAAAATTCATTGTAATCACAAATCTGAGTTGTGATTTTACATAATTTAAGTGTTTTAAAGATCTTCAAGATCTTTATATATGTAGTAAAAAAAAAATTGAATTAAAAAAATCAAGGTTTGACTAAAAATTATTTGATGAGATTCTAGCCAAAAGAACTCCAAAACTTATAATAGTAGACTACAACATAAATTTCTATTTAATTTTTTTTTTCTTCTTAAAACGTTGACTCTTCTTTACACATTATAATTATAAATAATATAAATAAAAGTGAAAACATCTATTCTCAAAATATTTATATAATTATTTTTTTATTTTTTAATTGTTTATTTTTTTTATTTAGTTTAAATTTATTTAATAGTAAAAAATAATTTATTATATTTTCAATTTTATAAATAATAATTAGTTAAATTATTTTTTCTTTATTATTAATAAATAATTTAATATTAAATTAAGAATAATTACTTTACAGCCATTTTCCATTCAAAACTATTTTTATCAAATATAATACATCTTAAAAAATGATTCAAGAAAAAGACAAGTATTACATTGTGCCATAATAATATTATTATTTTATTAAAAATAAGAAAATGTGCTCTTATATAATATAGTAGTTAACTTAAAAATGAATTAAGAATAATTAGCATGTTGCACTTTTCCAGAGCGATTTCTTTTAAGCCTACACGGAAATTGTTTTTTTTTTTTTTTAACAATATAGTTGAGAATTTGATATTAATACAAATCTATGTAGAATCTAAAATTACGTTAAAATTTTATTATTAATTATTTTTTTCCAGGGAGGATAAGGACTCAAATTTTATGCAATTCATTAGCTTAAGTATATCATATTTATATTTTCTGAATGTATATAGAAAATTCCTAAAATTTGATAAGTTTTAACTTGCATAAGACAAATAGTGAGAGGGGTTGTGTAGAACACACCAAGATTTTACATTTAAATTAAGTAGAGAAGAAGGATAAGGCCTCACTCAAATAGGTGAAGACGTTTTACATTTAAATTAAGTAGAGAAGAAGGATAAGGCCTCACTCAAATAGGTGAAGACGTTCCAGAGTGAAGATCTGATTGTGCCGTTATTTTCAATTCTTCAATTTGGTTCCCGAATGCATTGATTTTTTCCTCTGTGCTACGGATTTGTTTCCTTTGGCTAATGAGAATTTCCATGGTGCTGGCCAAATTTATTGCCAATTATGCTGGCTAAATCTATAGTTAACTTAATTTTTCTTTTAGGTCAACAACTTTTTCTACAAAATTGGATAAAGTGTTCTTTTGGTCCTTCTTGGAATGTTTTTCCATATCCACTAAAAGGATGATGTGGGTTAACTCCTTGTAATTGAATGCTAAATATTTACAATACAATAAATTTCCTACTAATATAAGATTGAGTAGAAAGCTTGGGATTAGTTTTCAATAGGGAAGGAACCCGATTTCCACCCTCTCCACAAGAATTGGAGTTAGGATAAAGTAAAACATGGAGTGGAAGGCCAAGAAAATTGAGGACTGCGACTAATTTGAGGGTAAATTAACTACTTATACCCCCATAACTATAGAAAAAGTAGGCATTAAGACAACCTTATTTGTATGAGTTCAAATTTTTGGATGTGGTATGGATTTGGAACATCTAGTTCATCCTTTGCATCATTTGTATAGGTTTCCATGAGTACTGAAATAAGTGTCGGAGAAGAGGGAATCATGTGAGGTTGGTGTAGGGGAGATTTTAAACGATTTCCCATCACGTCAATTTTCCACATGTAAATTGATGTTGTCGCTTGTCATATTTTACTTTTCATCCTTAATTGTGGTCACGAGATTGGAGGATAGAGTCCCTTCTCATTTATTGTTAAGGTTTTCTTTCGTTACTATATTGTGTGAGTTGGTAGCTGAACCACATGTTTATTGTTTTGTCCTCGTAAACTAGTATAGATCGATCTTAACTACAGATCTAGCAAGACGTGAGAGGGATCAAATCTCTTGAGGTGCAAACCCATTTTGTGCAAAACTTTAAAAAATTGCACCTCCAAAGATTGCATCCCTCTATGGACTTGATAGATGATGGTTAAGACAACTCTCTTTTCCTCTCTCTGTTGGCTTGAGGGTGCCTAACCCAGGTTCAGAGTTAATTATCCAAACAAATGCCTATACTACTAGCCCTTTCAACAACATCCTGCGGAGCGCGGACTGAGGTCTCACTTGAAGCAATATGGGTGGATGCTGGAACCATGTTTCCACACCCTTGAGATGTCTGAGGAGTCGATTTAGTCCAACTGTGAATACCTTCGCGTAGGTCACTTCGCGCACTATCCTGACCTACGAGGCCTTCACGATATGTTATAATCGCCCTCGCGCAGCCCTAACTAGGGGCTGCGGTGCTTTTGCACTACTAGTGCAGCGTTATGTGCTATTTCCCCAAGTTACACAACATATCTTACTTATCTTCTTATAACTGTTAGTTAACTTCGTGTAAAGAGATACTTTATCCTATATTCACTTAATCAACACAATCATATAAATTTGCGTAGCATATAAACAGTGAAATTGCAATTTATACCCAATACATTCAATGCACAAAATAGGAAAAAGATACACAGAAATGATATGAAGCTTCTCTTTATTACTTCTCCAATGGTTACAGACTTGACTCGCTGTGCACACTCAGCTGCAGACTACTAGGCCTCATCACACTCAATTGCAGAGCCTTCTCCTACTCTATGACCCAATACTTGATTCTACACTTAAATAAAACTCAATTCTCCATCTATTACTTTCTCAATTGATTCCTTCTATTCGTTAATTTACAAATTAGATCCTCGCTCTATTTATAAAATCTCTTGGTCCGCGGACCATGGGTAGATCTCTAAAGCCAACATTACATTACAAAATTAGGGCAGACAACCCGATGACTCATTTACAATCTCGCACTCTGCGCCCACAAAACGTGGTGTCTTTACATCGGATTTAGTCAAAATCTTGGCTTTAAGCCCCGAAACTTCCCTTGGGGGATCCCGTGCCCAACAAGTCCCCAAAACAAACATTGTGACTTGCCCTCGAGTCACTCTATCGATGCGAAGATATTCGCGCGGAGACCTCCCAACTCTGCCCGAACTGCTGCAAGATCGGCAACACACTGAGTGGTTACGTGTTGTACCTCTTGGACACGTTGTTCAGAGATTGCGGTATTGGAACTTCTTCCTTGTATCTGCTCCTGCATTCCCTGCATCTCTTTATAGTCCCGTGCCTCCTTTCAGCTACTTGGAACGCTAAGACTGTGCTTCGGTCGGCTTGTTTGATAGACGGGTCACCTGTGTATGGCTTCAACCAACTACCATTCACTCTTCCTGGGAAAGGTTCTCCATTTAACTTTACCAACTGCATCACGCCTCCGTCTATGACCTCCTTAATAACATACTATCCTAGCCAATGCATTCTAAATTTTCCCAGGAATTTATCAAACTTACTATCATACAGTAACACCAAATCGTTCACCTTGAAGGTGCGTAACTTAATATGTCAATCGTTCCAGGCCTTTTCACGCTACTTTTGTACCTGTTGATGAAAGCCAGCCAAAAATTGTTCTTCCTCGAGTTCCTCCAACTGCACGAGACTCTCCTCTAAGGCTCTGTGGTCCGTCATACCTCTGAGCGCTGCTATGCATAGACTAGGCACAATGTATTCCATTGGCATTACAACTTCCACTCCATAGACTAGCTGGAAAGGTGTCTATTCCGTTAGTTTCTTGCATGTCATCCTATAAGCCCATAATATTGCAGGTAGGCACAGGTCCCAATCACTCCACTACGCACTATATACCATGTTCAATGCTTCGTACACCTCGCTAAATGCTTCCACGTGGATAACCTTCTGCGCGATTGTTCTCTCCACATTCTGTCGTTCCAACTTGAGGAGCCATTTGCACAATTGCCCCACCAACACATGTTTATTGACTGTATCTCCCAATGCGAAGTTCATGTGCATCCACGTAGGTTGTTTTCCATATGTCGGCATCCATCTGGCTAGATGTGCGTGTGGTTTATCCTACCCGTTCCATTTATTTGTTAATCGCACTCTAGGCTTCCCAAACTGCGTGCACATCATTACTCTGCATTCGTGCTAGTCCTCAAAGATCCCTTTGTGCGTACCCCACCACCTCGTGAGCGTAGCACGTACTACCCAATCTAAGGCCTGGAAATGTTGCTTTTCCGGCACCTCCCTTTCAAACTTATCTAGGAGAGTATCTACCTCACTTAACCCATCATAAGTAGGTAGATCCCTTACTTCCATCGATATGCAGCGCAATGATCTTGTGATCATATTACAGTTTAGCATGGTTACCTCGTGTAACTGGTTCTGCCATCGCTCTATCTCCTCATCAAAATCTGACATACATGAACTTTTGCACTCCCATGAAATCCGTCCATCTGCGGTGGGATTTACCAGTCTTGCTCTCGCGCAGTTATCTTGTAGATGCAGTCCAAATCGTCTTCGCTTTCATAGTCGTGCACCGGCTCGGTGTAGCGCGATCCCTTAGCAAGGTCTAAAGGTATAACTACGTGCATAGACTTCTCAAAATTCATTTTGCGCTTCTTCAAATTAATCACCCCATTCATTTCAGTGACCCAATCAATTTCTAAGAGCGTAGGGTAAGGATTGTTGTCATCACCAATCTCTATCACTTCAAAGTCTCCTAGCATGCTCGCTCTCTCAATATCCACAGTGATTCTCTGCGATTGTCCCATGGGTATTATCTTCTGCTGGTTCGCCATTCGCAGCTGAATAGGAGACCATTGTAGCGTAGGCCTCTCCATTCGCTCCCATGTCTACTTCGGTAGAATGTTCGCATCCGATCCTAAATCCAAAATTACTTTGTCCATCTCATATTCTCCAATCTGCACGGTTAACCTCATTTCTCTTCCTGTCATCGTCATATGCTTTCCAATCTTCCGAACTACGGGTGGTTCTCCTGGCACGGCCCCAATGCATCTGTTAATGAATACCTGTAGTCCCTTTATTCATAATTGTAAAGAAAATTACAATTAAAAAGTCATATTTATTTATTAACTAAAATAGATGTACGAAAAGTTCGATGAAAACCTACACTAAAGCTCTTATATTCTGTGTGACTGCTCATGCTAATTTACCGTAAAGAGGTCCAAAAATTACGCTTCAAATTTTATATCTCTATTACGTTTCAAGTTTTATATTCCTCCAAGAATGGGTCTAATACTAATGTATGGCACTAATGTTAACAGTTCATCACGTTAAACCTGAAATTCGAACCTAAGCTAATTAGTTCAAGTTACTCATCCAGTGGCGTGCACGCAATATTTTGCATCATGCAACAGAGGCTTGAGAAAATTTCTAAGTCGTTGCAGAACTAGTAATGGCAAAAGTTTATAAAAAATTCTAGCCTAGTAGTGGCAAAATTGACATACCATAATCATTTGTCCATTGCACACACTGGAGCAAGAGTCTTTCCACAATGTCGTGACTGATAGGCTCCATGTGATTTGCGGCCTCACACTCTCTGAGTTTAGTCATGTCACACAGATTTCCACTCATAAAAAGAGGCGTCGGGCCTCTGACTCCTTGCCTTTCCATGATCTTCTTGATGGTGCGTGGCTTCCACCAGTAGGTGTAAAGGAAATTGCAGAGCTGCTTGCAAACGATCATCGCCAAACTTAACAATTGCAGAAAAACTAGCACCAATAATGTTTCGATGATATAATGGGCAGCAGGAGCTCCTCCTTCTTGTGATTGAGTCATGGCTACAAGATTAAGGAAGCTGTCTATCTGTCTTCGAAGAGGAGATGCAATTTACAGCTGCAAAAGCATAAGGTACTGGACGGTACTCAGGTGAGGACGTGGGTAATACTTACGGCCTTATGTTTTTCCTACATCAACTTAAAAAAATGTCCGTTAACCTAGAGGGCATTTTCCAGACTACTCCAATGAGTTTCTAACAAGTGACCCATTCATATTGCTTAAAAAGAAAACTAGAGCGCATTTTGAGCATTTTTCAGATTATTCTAACAAGTTTCTAACCAGTGACCAATCCATCATAGTTAAAAAACCAGTGACCAATTCATCATAATTAAAAAAAAATTATTCTAATAAGTTTTTAACCAGCGACCAATTCATCATAGTTAAAAAACCAGTGACCAATTCATCATAGTTAAAGAAAAAAAAAAAAAAAAATATTCTAACAAGTTTTTAACCAGCGACCAATTCATCATAGTTAAAAAACCAGTGACCAATTCATCATAGTTAAAGAAAAAAAAAACTATAACGCATTTTGAGTGTTTTCCAGATTATTCCAATAAGTTTGTAACCAGTGACCAATTTATTACGGTTAAGAAAAATAAGTATGCCATATTTTGAGTATTTTCCATATTATTCCAACAAGTTTATATAAGTAACTAATTTATTATGGCAAAATAAAATTATAAGACATTTTAATCAAATTTATCTGGTTATTACGAGAAGAGTTGGTTTTCATGGGAATGAAAATCTCACCCAGTTTTCATGTAACTTGTTTCTTTGTAATACTATAACGATTTGTATGGTGTGGTCTTACACTTGATTACTTTTAGCTTTCTCCATAGGAATTTTTTAGTATCATTTAGTTAGATATTTATTTTTTCCTATCATTTAACTAGATATTTATTATTATTATTATTTTAATTTAAAAACAAATTTTTGATTTTTAAAATGAATTTAGTATTATTTTATATTAAAAAATTCAAATTAAAATTAAACAAATATTCGCTAGATTTCTGTTAAAATTAATTTAAAAATATTATTGAAAAAATAAAAAAATTATATTAATTATATTATAACTTAAAATGTAATTGGTTATATTGTAATTGTATGGTTTGCTATATTATAAGCGTAATTTTAACTTAATGGTAAGAGCACATGTTTCTTTTTAAGAAGTTTGTTAAATCATTGGAGAAAATTTTTAAAATATTTTTAAGCATTACAAATTTCACATTATTTAATTTTTGTTTTAGTGATGATGTCCTAATACAATGATTACATTTTCATTTTACAATAATTATTTTGATGAAATATTTCCTTCACTAAAACCTCACTTTTTCATTTTTATTTTTTTATATTTTTTTTAATTAATAAATTATTAAACAATATGTGATTTTTTTCCCATTAGTATCTCGGATTGCTTTATTCTATTAGTTTGAAAATCAGATTGTAAGCAACAATTGAGGATAAAACATAGGTTTTGCAAAATTTACCCGATATGTATAATATCGTTGATGTATAATTGGCATCACATTATAAGAAATTATAAGACACAAGAAACTACATTACTGGCAAGCTAAAAACAAGGTTTTCATGTAGAGCATAAACTATCAAATTGCATTTTATACCCAATACATTCAATGCACAAAACATGAAAAAGATATACAAAAATGATATGAAACTTCTCTTTATTACTTCTCCAACTGTTACAGACTCAACTCGCCCTGCGCACTCAGCTGCAGGGGTCCACACACTCAGGTGCGGACTACTAGGCCTCTGCACACTCGGTTGCAGAGACTTCTCCTACTCTATGACCCAAGACTCGACTCTACATTTAGATAAGACTCAATTCTCCATCCATTACTTTCTCAATTGATTCCTTCCCTTCGCTGATTTACAACTTAGAGCCTCACTCTATTTATACAATCCCATGGTCTGCGGACCATGGGTAGATCTCTAAAGCTCACATTACATTACAAAAAATGAGGGCGGACAACCCCATGACTCATTTACAATCTCGCGCTCTGCGCCCACAAAATGCAAAGTCTTTACATCGGATTTAGTCAAAAGCTGGGATTTAAGCCCCAAAACTTCCCTTGGGGGATCCCGCGCCCAACAGGCCCCCAACACAAACATCATGACTCGCCCTTGAGTCACTCTGTCGGTGCAGAAGTCTTAGCGTGGAGACCTCCCAACTCTGCCTGAACTGCTGCAAGAACGACAGCGCATTGAGCAGCTTCCTGTTGTACCTCTTGGACAAGTTGTTCAGAGACCGCAATATCTGAACTGCTTCCTTGTATCTACTCCTGCATTCCTTGCATTTGTTTATAGTCCTGCGCCTCCTTTCAGCTACCTAGAGTGCTAAGACTATGCTTCGATTGGCTAGTCAGATAGTCGGGCCACTCGTGTATGGATTCAACCGACTGCTGTTGCACTAAAAATTGTCACTTTGACATTCTGCAATCTATGTGAGTCCATTACCACTCATACTTCCTCCTTTGCAAGTCTTAAGCCTCAGTTCCTCATATCAAGCCTTGAAAATAAGAGAAAGCCCTCAAAAGTCTCTAAAACTCTGGTTCCACACTTTCTCTTTGCATTACCTATGGTCCCGCACCTAATGGTCATGTCTCCTGCGCACCTGACCGCTCTGTCTTTGTGTTATGGGTGCAGACCCCTGTAAAAGTTAAAAAGGCACGAGTACATTCTAAAAAAATCACTTTCAGTCATTTCTATAAGCTTCTGGAAGGAATCTTGAGGTGGCAAGTTCACTCTCTTAAGGTTCATGCATCCCATACCTTAAGGAGCTACCCCCTGCATGTGAGGAGCTTATCCCTTTGAAGGAGGATTCTATCCCTTCATAGGTGGACCTGTAACCTCCTCCTCTGCACTATAAAATGAAGCATTGGGCTCGTTACTGGAGAGGTTAAAAGCTAAATATTTTTGAGGTGAAATGCTGCTAAAACTTAGTCTTATTTAGTTGAGTTTTTATGAGGAGAGATTACATACCTCTAAGATCTCATTTGAAAGAGTGCAAGGCTTGTCAAAGTAAAGGAAATTCCTGTTTTGGACTCCAGGAAGAGCTTGTTCAACATCAAGGCTAAAAAGGTTGTAAGGTTCTTCTACTTCAAAGTTAATACAAATAAGTTTGTTTTTCTCAATAAGCTATTGGTTTATGGTTTATTTTATGGATTCCTTGATCACCATAATAGACATGATTTATGATATTTGCTATGCAGGTGCTATTTAATGTTTGCTTGTTTGTGATTGCAGGTCCTCAAAGGTAACTCTTTCGAATGGTTGAAGGATGGCTACTACGAACAAGCATTGGATCTAAGGTAGGGTCTTAACACCTTTATAGTATTTATTTATAAGTCGCATATGTCTAGAGAAAGATAGATTTGTTTGTCTATTTGTTGCTAGACTATCTTTTGATACTAGGGAGATCGGTCTTGTCCACAAGATCGATTTATCCAGCCAACAAATTGGCGACTCCACTGGGGATCTGAATTTGGTTTTTGGTTTTCCTTTGTTTTTGACTTGAGAGACTTGTTTTCATTTCTGGTTTTGATTGATGTATACTGGCTTGGGTAGTTTTTAGAATCTGGATTATTTTTTGTTTTTTTCGAAGTTTTCATGGGACCGCACTTTCTCTTTACAGACAGTGCGGGCATAACCACACTTTTCCTTTAGTAAATAGTGCGGGACTGCACCTATTTCTTCTGGAGCTTGCGAACCGTGTAAATTTTTTTGAAAAACTAAAATATCTTCTTCCAGTTAAGTTTAGGTTTCATTTAGGACTTTTAGTGTCTCCCCAGATCTGTATTCTTCTTGTCAAAAATCTCTTGTGAGTGAGTTCCGATGGTATTTTTGTTTTAGATGATTTTCTAGAAGTTTTGCATGCTTGGAGTGGTTTTCGCTTGGTCTCTGTAGTGACTCAAAGATTAGAAGCTTGAGAAACCTTAGATCACCCTAGTGTTTTTTCATCTTCTTGATGAGTCTGACTTGGTTGTGAAATCTATCCTTTGTGAGAAACAGATTTAGTTTTCTCCTTGCAAATCTTTGAACAAACTTTGTTATAAGTTTTGAATTTCATTTTTACAAAAGAAAACATATCTGGATGTTTTTCTTGATTGATTTGTTATTCTGAACAAATGAATTCTTAGTTTACTGAATGACTAAGAAAAATGTCCTCAAAAGGAATTGAAGCTTTTATTTAATTAGATTTTTAAAAGTTTTTAGATCTCAAAATTAGTTTTTGTAGTTTTGAGTGTTTTTCTAGAACTTGTAGATCTCTTTTGAAGCAAATTGTTTTTTGTAGTTTCGAGTTTTGAAAAGGGAAAGGAATTTATTGAGAGCATTAATTAGTAGTCTCATTTTGAGTTCTTATTGAAAAAGACAAAAATATTTTCTTTCCATTTCCATGTTGAAAGAAAGAATTGTTTCTTAAAGAATTGCATTCTCGAACTCTTTCTTTTAGCTAGAATTTCATTGAAAGAAAAACTAATTGCTTATCATTTTAGGTGCATATTTTTAGTGTTTTTGGAGTCGAGTATTCACACCATCAAAGTTTCATTTCCATACCTATTGACTTAAAGAACAACCCATAAAAGAAACACTTAATTAAAATTGATCTAGTAATCTTTTCTATTTCTAGGGCTCTTATCACCAATATAGCTTAGGCTAGTATCTTGGAGTAGGGAGTAATTAACTCTCCAAGATAGTTAAAACAAACAAGTAGATACATCTTGTGGTAGGAAATAAATCCAATTGTAATTGATACATTCTGGGAAGCTTCTCTTAAAGGATTCAATCACGAGATCATGTTCGAATGTTTGAGACAATCAATTCTATTTCATTGGGAAAGATAGAAGATTTGCGCATATTATAAATGGTAAACCTTGTATTAACCATTGTCGAGGAGCCTGAGGTCACTTGTTGGTAAACCTTGGATTTCCCATGTCGAGGAACCTTCAAGGGGATTGAGCTTTGTTACTCTACCCTTGCGCATAGATCGGATCGTAGACTGTTCCCCCAGTTGTATTTGTTTATGTTGGTAACCTTAGTGTCCATAAACTTAAGATTATTTCCTCATGTGACGGTGAAGGAAGGATCTCACTGCACCTAGAGTAGACGTCGACTAGACTCACTTGGACTCTCTAGGGGGTTCTCTTCACTCGAGATGGTTTTGTGAAGAAACTTGTGCTAGTCTGTTTCATTAAGCAGGTTGTCCGTTGAACTGTTCCAACTGCCCTTTTTGTATTAAACTTCTACTACGTTGGATTTCATCACTAACTACCAAGGATAATTTTAGGGGTGAATGTTCGCCCTTTGGCGAAATTAAGGGGTTTTAAATTTTTAGTGGGTGAATATTTTGTATCATAGTACATTTTTACAAATCACCTCAAATAGCCCACCTTATTTTAAGGGAGAGGGTAAAAAAGGTAAATTTAGCCCTTGAAATTAGGAGTTACAACCTTCCATTCACCCATTTTCAAGAATAGGTTTTATTTAAGTGAATCCATTCGCCCATTTTCAAGAATAGGTTTTATTTAAGTGAATCCTATGGGCCAAATACCATATTTATAAAAGAGGTATGGTAAATTAATAAAAATATAAATAAATGAGAGGTATGGTAAATAAATAAAATATGTTTTATATTTACTCCATAAGTCACCTGGTGTAAACAAATAAAAATATAAGTAAAGTGGAGGTACGGTAAATAAATAAAACGTCTTTTTATACTTACTCAAAAGGTATGGTAAATAAATAAAAATATAAATAAACTAGACGTATGGTAAATAAATAAAACCTCTTTTTATATTTAGTCCATAACCCTCGTTCTATTTATGAAGGCTCAAGAAAGAGGTTTTATTTAAGTGAATCCTATGGGCCAAATACCATATTTGTAACAGATGTATGGTAAATTAATAAAAATATAAATAAACTAGAGGTATGGTAAACAAATAAAACATTTTTTTATATTTACTCCATAATTCACCTTATATTTACGAACACTCAAGAAATGGGTTATATTTAGGTGAAACCTATGGGAAAAATACTATGGGAAAAATACCATGGACTAGATTGCTATTAATACCATGCAAAAAACCATTATTAACCCTAATATTAGAATTAATAAAAATAAAAATGGCACATGGTATTGACCCATGGTATTCACCTGGAATGTGGCCTATTTAAATGGGGGAATTAAACCAGCATAGATCCACTTTTACTCTTCTCCAAGAGTTCACAATGCTAAGATTCACTAGGACTTTACAAAGTTTTATTATTTAGTGAAAGACTCGCCAAGATCTTACAAGATTTTATAATTGAGTAAAATATTCGCCATGCCTAGTGAGAGATTCGCCAAAAAATTATATATACATATTATATTATTGATAAAATCGCCTTCCATTTTTCCTATATACCATGGAGATTCGCCCATTTATTATATTTATAAATTTAGGGCGGTTCTTAAAATTTTCCCTGCTAACTACTGTTTTTAGTACGGAAGTTACTGTTTGTGTGTGGTTTGAACTCTTAGATCTTTTTTAGGCATGTGATTCAACTATTTGTTTCTTTAGAGACTTTAGGTGGTTTTATTGAAATTTTCTTTATTTACATGTGATTAATTAATATTTAATCATGGCTGAATTACCGAGACAATCTCATAGACTTCAGGGGAAACCTCTTGAGTACACACCAAGTCAGCTTGAAGGGCTACGAGCTCTTGTATCACCTAGTGATAGTAGAGTTGGATCACCAGAAGCCAGAGAGTAATCTTTAATTGTTCATCCTGATTATCAACTACAAACAACAGAGTATATTCAAGAGCCAATTTCATTTTCCGAAGTTACTGGTAGTATTTCTCCTTCCAGTGAATTAGTTGAAGAACTTGAAATTTCTGAGCCTGACACTGAACGTGCTGCTACTCAACTCCAGGATTTTCTCCTCCAACTTGTAGTGGTCCTCGTTCACCTAGGTAGGAAATATCATTACCCTAAATCTTCCTTCTGGTCTCATTTCTATTGAAGAACTTGTCAGTCCAGATGAAGATGTAACTCTTCCCAAAAACCAACCAATTTTAAATCTTAGGGAGCGTGAATCAATATTCTACAGTCCTTTTAGGAGTGAAGCTTGGTATGTATCATTGACAAATTTTTTAGAAAACCCGGGTCTTAGTTTTTCACCACCTCAAATTCCTTTTCATCCTACACCAAGAGGTTATTATCCTCCATTGAACATGTCAATACAATCATCTATGTTTTCCCAATCACCAGAAACATTTTTATATGGTGGTCCTTCTGTTCCTTCAGGGTACCAGTCACTCACTGGTACTTTTTCAGGAGCATCTCCTCAACCAATTGAACATGAGTTATCAGCTGGTAATAATGGAACTCAAGCATTGAACGCAGAAGAAATCCTTATGATGTCTAGTAGTATTCCAAATCCTCAACCTCAAGGTAGTCAGTTACCGCCTGGGGGGCAACCTCAAGGTAGTCAGTTACTGCCTGGGGGGCAACCTCAAGGATAGTACATACCTTTGGGACAGTACATACCTCAAGGTCAACCCTAGACTCAGTACATACCTCAAGGTCAACCCCAAACTTAGTACATACCTCAAGGTCAACCCCAGTTTCAGTACATACCTCAAGGTCAACCCCAGTTTTAGTACGTGCCTCAATGTTATCAACATCAAGGTCAGTACCCAACTCAAGGTTTCCAACCGCCTTCTGGTCAATCATTTTTACAAGGAACTAGAAATGTACTGCTTAATTATCTACACAACCTTTTATGGGTCCATACTCCGGAATGAATATGGCATGGGATCCGTCTCAAACTCAACAGACTATGCAACCTAATGTGTAGTTATCAAGTTAACCTGGACAACCTTTGGTTTCTAGTCCAACCCAGCAACCTGTCCAACCTATTGTTCAAACCTCTACACCTAGTTTAGTTCAGCAGCCTGGGCCTAGCTCACCTCGAACTCCACCTCAAACTGTTGCTACAACTACTGCAGCTTCTGTTCAACCTACCACACCTATTTCTAGAGTATCTGTAGCTCCGGTTTCTATTGTTCCTGCATCAGTGCAAACTCCTCAAGCCTCTTTACCACAGTTAGGCCCTACAATTCAGACTTCGGTCCAGATGCCTGCAGGACAAGCTGGTCCAATTACGATTGTCACAAGTCAACTGCAATTCACTTATCCACCGTACCAGGGACAGTATCAATTCAGTACTACAGTACAAAACCTAGTTTATCAGTATCAACCATATTCTGGCTATACTTATCAACAGCCTCAACAACCCCAGTTTGGTCCCATTAATCCTAGTTTCCCAGGAGGTTATAACATTCCTAATGCAAATCCAATTCCAGGTTATCCTGGATATCCTCCTCCTGGAGCTGGTCTCGTTACTCAAGGTTTTCGCGACCCTAACTGTCAGTTACCATTTATTACAACTTTGGATTTACCTGATTTGTCGCACCTTATGAACGATCCGATTTACTATCTTCCGTATTGGCTGCCAGTGCCTAGTAAGTTGCCCAGTGATATCCCAAAATTTGAGGATAAGTCAGGAGAGGATCCGTCAAATCACGTTATGACTTATCACCTCTGGTGTGCATCTAATTCAATCATTGATGATTCAATTCGATTGCATCTTTTTCAATGAACTCTTATTGGTCTTGCCGCCAAATGGTACATTGAGTTACCATGAGCCTCTTTTTATAATTTCAATCAGTTAGCCACTTCTTTCTTAACTCATTTTCAGTTGCCTGTCAGATACGACAATGGCATGGAACTGTTAACTTCACTAAAACAATCCACGTCCACATATATTTCTCATCATATTCATGAATGGCGATGTAGAAGGCGTTCAGTGAAGGTTTTCATTCCGGATCAAATTTTAGCGGAATGGTTCATTAGATCATTGTTACCCAAAATCATTGAAGATGTAGCTAAGGGAGGAGTTGTCACTAAAGAGCAAGTCATTTCTCAGGCTCGGTACCTTGACCTCATCTATACACAGTCAGGTACTTTACATGAAAACATCCCTGATCTTCCAAAACATGGTCAAATAACTGCAGCTCCTTTAGGGTCTCATGCCACTGATGGTATGATTGGTTCAGTTAGTACTAAGAGTAAGAAGAAATCTTCAAAGAATTCTTCTCCTATAATAACTTTACCTGATTCCCTGATAGGAGATTCTTCCGCTGAAATTTCTGCGGACATTCATGTCATAGAATCATCTACAACCAAATCAAAATCTGGTAGTAAAAAGAAATGGAAGAAGAAAAAAAAACAAAATTCAAAAGATAAAACAGATAAAAGTGAATCTACTGACAAAAAACGTAAACCTCGCTATCCTTGTTTCATTTGCGACGAGGATCATTTTACCAAAGACTGCCCACATCGAGCAGAGGTTTCGAAAATCGTTAAAGGTTCTCAAATGCCTACTATCTTGAAGGATCCTTTTCCTACTCAAGATAGTAAGATGATTGGTTCTTCCTTAAATGCCTCAGAAGAACCCATTATGATGATGTCTCATGTCAGGATTGCGACGTGATCGCAAGATTATGGTAGTAAAAATCTTGTTGGTGGTAAAGAAGTAGAATCTTCTAATTCAAACACATCAACTTCACCTCCTCCTGGTTTCGGTCCACTACAGATCGAGAAACCCAACCCTGACTCAGTAATCAAACCACCTGCTAAAGGTATACTTCGGAAATCAGCTTTCAATCCACATGCGAGAGCTGCTCAGAATTATAACATTGTTGAAGACTTAGCTATTTCCCCTTCAGCAATGTCAACTTTGGAAGTGCTGCAATCGTGCCCAGCATAGCGTAAATTACTATTCTCTTCTATAGGAGCTGTCGATATTCAGGATTCGAACGTAATAATCTTCGATTTAGAGAATAGTACACCTCGCCTACCTCATCAAATGGCTTTCCAGATTCCATTATTATTCAAAAGTAGACCTTGCTTTCGGACTGTGATTGATGAAGGCGCTTCTACGTGTATTATGTTGATCCAATGTTGGAGATCGCTTGGTTCTCCCACACTCAATCAGTCTCCAACAATTCTAAAGGCTTTTGATGGCCGAGGGTTCCATTCTTTTGGTATTTTGCAGGATTTACCTATAGGGGTTGAAGGCAAAACCGTAAATCTAGATGTGGAAGTGGTTGATGCCCCTCTAGATTACAACCTTCTCCTGGGTCGCAGTTGGTCTTACGCTATGACTGCTATTGTTTCATCAGTCTTTCGGCTTATCAAGTTTCCTCATAACAGAAATATCATTACAATAGACCAGCTGAATTATTTCTCATCTGACCCAGCCTCTACAAATAGTATTCAACACGTTGGTAAAACAACTATCCCTTACAAGGATGTTGGAGTAGGTTTGATTAAATATTCTGGTTTACTAGGAACTTTTTCCTTCCCTCCTCCTAACGTATCACCTTCTATTGCAACTATTCATATGCTTTCATCGAACACTATTGCTTTTGATGATCCTTGGATCATACCTTCCGATTCTGAGGTGGATTCATTTGGTGACGCGATGCCTTTGAGTCCCTTTGAAATTGCATATCAGGCTGTACAGTTGTTTTCTGATTCCTATTCAACCGAAACTGATCCAATGAATGTGGTCTATGGGGAATCACTTTAGATATCAACCTCAGTTACATCAACACTTTCTGATCCTGTTCATACTGATGAGCAGATTCATGAACTTTTGTCTGTTGATGATTTACCATGGGAAAATCTTCATCACCGATCTTCGTTTTTACTTGAGCTTGATCATTTTGAAAATGATTTTTCCTCTATTTTTACTACTGACTATGTCAAATACCCGCAGAATCCATTGCAACATTCTGATTATGAGTTAAATTTGGAAAATATCTCTCAAACGGTTCCTATTGACATTTCAGTTAAGTCTGGAATTATTGAAAACATTCATATAGGTGCTTCCTGTACGGACGATGGAATCCAAACTTATAAAGCCCTATTTCAAGAATTTTGTGACGTGTTTGCTCCTCTCCACCCTCAAATTGTTGTCAGTCCTTTCGCAAAGTGGCGTATTGACTTTATTACATGTAACCCTCACTCGGCCGGGGGGCATGCGTATATTATCCTAGCAGTAGATTATTTTACTAAGTGGGTTGAGGCAATGCCTACATTTTCAGCAGACGGCAAGACTGATTTTGATGGTGTCTCTTTGTGTAAACCTGGAAATGGACTTTATCTGAAGAGATATTATGCTTAAATTCTATGTGGAGATTTTTTGTTAGATTAGTTTCTTTACAGCTAGTGTGTTTTAGATTAGAAAAGTGTGCCTAGTTTAGAGAGTGCTTTTATCACTATTCCTACTTATCTTGATTTTACTCTTGATATTGTAGATGTCGACGTCTCTTCAAACATACATTGGTTTTGTTGATGGTGCTTGTTGTAGAACACAGAACATTTCTTCCGCAGCTTGGGTTATCTATTCACCCACTCATGAGTTAGTATCTATGCATGGGGTAAGCCTCGGTCAAACAACGAATAACATTGTAGAGTATAGTGCAGTGATTGAGTTATTAACTGAATCCATCTCATTTGGGATTCGGAGTTTGATTGTTAGGTTAGATTCTAAACTCGTTGTATTATAGCTTAACAAGGTTTATGACATTAGAAATCCAGTGTTATTAAGATTATTTTTGAGAGTTCGTCTCTTGGAACATGAATTTGATTACATTGAATATCAATATATTCCAAGACATTTAAATACATTAGCAGATGCAGTTGCTTCTCATATGATAAATAGACATTTGCAATAATCAAAATAGTAAATTTAAGAACATTCAATAACATGTTACACGAGATAGCCGGTAATAGTGATATATCATAGCATAGAAGTGTGTTTCAAAAATATACATCGTCTTCGATCATAGGTTGAAAAACACCTTATGATCGGCAAAAATGATAATACAAAAAGTCAAAAATATTGTGTGAGTCTACAAAATCGATCATCCTATCCCTGGCAATGATCACGATAAGAAACCACTACTCGGGTCACCCTACATAGGAACCTCCTAAAAGGTCCTGGGACCCCAATCACATATCTCTGTAGCCTAGGTGGAATATCATCTATGCCAGTCTCTGGAATATCTACTGTCAAGCACTCTAGATGATGCTCCAAATCGGTCAGGATCTCTGTTGATTGGTCCCGTGGGGCTGGTATTGCTACAGCTGGGTATCTCCTCTCATAAGGCTGGAGAGTGGCTGGTCATCGTGGACCCACATCTGCATTTAAAATTTTTAATTGTCAGTTTTGGATGATTTAAAATAAAAAAAAATTAAAACTTAGAAAGTGTTGAAAATGATTTTACCTGAATCATCCCATTGCTCTCATGGTGGAAGAGTCATGTCTAGGTCACCGTGATAATCCATCCCGGCATATGGAAAATCCTGAATCATAAAAATTTGGTTGTTCAACCAATGAAAATACTCAGGCGGAAATTGAACAACCTCTAAGCCCTCCTCAGGGTGACGGGCCATCAAAGCAATCCAACGCATTATTCTAGGCTCTCGAGGAAGACCAACATCAACAGGAATATGCTGCAGGGCTAACATGGGGATCCTCTCTAGAGCAAAGCTGATAACGATAAATCTGTATCCAAAGTTTTTCAGCTGTCCATTCTTTGTTGTGGGTAGTTGGCCTTTCACATTTGCCAACACAACCTCACACCAGTTGAATATGGTGCCTCGAAAACCATCTACAACCATCTGCATCTGGGATCCAGTAGCCACATGCAATGCTGCACTCCCGCATAGCCTGGTAACAGTGAATGCAATAACCTTAAGTTCAGGATGGTTGATAGTTTTAATATCAATCCGTTTGTCCCTTGTTTGATCATTGCAAAACTCCAATCGGAGACTAGCGACAGACTGGCCACCTGGCCTAGTCCCGAAAAGAGATAATTGCTCACCCCTCTTGGACAAACTAGTCAAAAAATATATATCCTCCAGCTCGATTTCGAGCCAGTGGCCACCAATCATGAAACACTAGTCCTGCATGTTCCATCTGTCTACCAGCCATTGCAAGAGGTCTACTTGGGCCCTCATGCCCGGTATTGCCCAGAACTTAAACAATTTGCATGCTCTCAATGCCTGCAATGTGGGAAAATGATTTATTGTGGCAAGATCTACATCCTTGTGCTCGCGTTCTTGCCAAATAAGCATTTTGAGTGTCCTGCAATGCAAAAAGGACAATTTAGAACAAGTTAGTTAGAAAAAATTTTGGCGAAAATTGAGAAATTTGGATATTTAAATTTTGTTGCGCGGGGTCTGCACCCGCTGCTTACAAACAGTGCGTAGGTCCACACACGTTGTTGGCAATAGGTGCGGACCCACGACCTTTTTCTTTGTAGAAAAAAGTTGGGGTCCACAGGGGCCGCGTGTTGCACTTTCAGACCCCCACGAGCGATTTTCTAAACCCATTTCTCCTTCAAAAATCAAATCTAAAGCCTAAACACGAAATGTAAATGGATGAAATGCAAGTTAAGGAGGATGTGGATTACCTGGAGCTGACGGTTTTCGATTCCGACAGATGGATTTTCCAGAATCTTCATAGGAACTTTCTTACCAAAAAGCTCTCACTTTTCACTCTGAACTCAAATGGTAAAAATGAAGTTGGAAAACCCCTTTTTATAAGTTTTTTCGAATAAATGAATTTTTAATTTATTTATTTTTCACTTTAAAAAGGTAAATTTTTAAAATCATTTTTATTTATCTTAAACAGGTATGTGTAATGTTTTGAGTTTTTGTGCAGAATATTGGATTTTTTAGGAAAATTGATCATTTTTCAACAAAGAGCATACTTTTATCACTTTTTCAAACTCTTTCAAAAATTTACGAAAAAGAGAAATGTTGGAGTCCTCTTTAAGCTCTTTTCAGACTCTCAAAATATGAAAACATTGTCGGGGTCCACTTACAGCTCTTTTCTGACTGTATAAACGTGAAAAGATCGCTAGACTTTTGTCGTTTCAAGTTTGATACTGGTTATGAAACGACGTGTCTTCGATCACTTTTTTACTTTTTCAGATCGGAGTCACTAATTATGAAAAGTACTCCTTGATCGTAATGGTCAAGCGGTTCTCTCAAGTATTATTTTATACTTTTTCAGGCTTGAGGGACACAAATTTATGAAAAAGGACCCCCATGGAGTTTTCTTAAGTTTTTCTTCTGACTCCCTAAAATTGAAAAACACCGAGTTTTTCCTATACTGGACTCGTTAAAATTTAACAGTAAAGGACCTGTTCAATTTTAAATAGGAACAAACCACTCCTTCTTAAGGTTCAAATTTTAAACTAAATTGGATTCATCCGAAGGATGAGCTTATAAACAAGCAAATGTTATCCTCCTCAAGCTTGTAAAAAATAAATAGGTACTTGCCAGAAATGGTGGGGGAAAAGAGAGAAAAATGAACCTATTTGTTACACTTTGTGTTTTAGAAAAGCCATTAACCACTCTTGAACATGACACTTTTTGTTCACCTGGGTTGGGAAATCCTTTGCCAAATAGTTAATCAAACCATATTGAAAGTATTCAGCCAGTTTCTGGGTATTAGCTTTGGGTCAATTATCGCCAAACCATCTGCAGTGTCGTTATGTGTTCAAGAGGTCAGTTCAAATAAACCATTCATTTGCAAAATATCTGTCATCCATTTTTGACCATCCCTAAGTCAGTCCTTGCCAATATATTTCTTCAAAACTTGATCTATGATTTTGTGTTGAGGGCTTGCCTACGACAGATCGCTTTCTATCGACTTCAGTTCATTATCTAGAAAGATGATCTAGAAATCGTTAGTACCTTGAAATCTGCATGCCCTAATGGCAGGTTTCTCGCCTTTGATGATAGGTTGCATCATTGACCTTCGATCGAATGATTCTATGACATGTTTGACTTCAACTCATTTATTCACATTTCATGGATTGTACTGAGTACTTTGAGAACCATTTACATTACTGGTGGTTTCTCTCACACTTGTTAACAGTTCACATCATTGACTAGTAATCAAGTGGTTTCTACCATGTTCGACTTCGATACATTCATTCACATGAATAGAATCATACTAGTTCGGGAAGCGGAAATCAAGACCCTGGATCTAGTTTCTACCATCCAAGCTGTGAGGAATTTTGTTATTCATTATATAGTGGACTATTTATAAACAGATGGTTGTGCCCATACTGTGTCTACACATGTCTATACTCTTGATGTATTACAAAATCATTCCTGTATCAGAACAGTTTAGTCAATTTTCTAGTCAGTTTTGATCTGAGTATGGGAATGCCTACCACAGCGATGATATGTCTACATATATATATTTTTCATTGAATGTTTTTATAGGTTCTGACTGGGGTGTCCACAGGATGATCCTTGAAATGATAAAGTACTTCACTCTTCATCTTCATCTATTACAGACTTCACACTTTAGGGGGCAATCTGTTGCACTAAAAATTGTCACATTGACATTCTGCAATCTGTGTGAGTCCATTACCACTCATACTTCCCCTTTGCAAGTCTTAAGCCTCAGTTCCTCATATCAAGCCTTGAAAATAAGAGAAAGCCCTCAAAAGTCTCTAAAACTCTGGTTCCGCACTTTCTCTTTGCATTACCTGCGGTCCCGCACCTAATGGTCATGTCTCCTGCGCACCTGACCACTCTGCCTTTGTGTTATGGGTGCGGACCCCTGTAAAAGTTAAAAAGGTGCGAGTACATTCTAAAAAACTCACTTTCAGTCATTTCTAGAAGCTTATGGAAGGAATCTTGAGGTGGCAAGTTTGCTCTCTTAAGGTTCATGCATCCCATACCTTAAGGAGCTACCCCCTGCATGTGAGGAGCTTATCCCTTTGAAGGAGGATTCTATCCCTTCATAGGTGGACCTGTAACCTCCTCCTCTGCACTATAAAATGAAGCATTGGGCTGGTTACTGGAGAGGCTAAAAGTTGAATATTTTTGAAGTGAAATGTTGTTGGAACTTAGTCTTTGGTTGATTTTTTATGAGGAGAGATTACATACCTCTAAGATCTCATTTGGAAGAGTGCAAGGCTTTTCAAAGTAAAGGAAATTCCTGTTTCGGACCCCAGAAAGAGCTTGTTCAACATCAAGGTTGAAAAGGTTGCAAGGTTCTTCTACTTCAAAGTTAATACAAATAAGTTTGTTTTTCTCAATAAGTTGTTGGTTTATGGTTTATTTTATGGATTCCTTGATCACCATAATAGAAATGATTTATGATATTTGCTATGCAGGTGCTATTTAATGTTTTCTTGTTTGTGATTGTAGGTCCTCAAAGGTAACTCTTTCGAATGGTTGAAGGATGGCTACTACGAACAAGCATTGGATCTAAGGTAGGGTCTTAACACCTTTATAGTATTTATTTATAAATCGCATATGTCTAGAGAAAGATAGATTTGTTTGTCTGTTTGTTGCTAGACTATCTTCTGATACTAGGGAGATTAGTCTTGTCCGCAAGATTGATTTATCTGGCCAACAACTACCATTCACTCTTCCTGGGAAAGGTTCTCCATTTAACTTTACCAACTGCACCGCACCTCCGTTTGTGACCTCCTTAATAACATACGGTCCCAGCCAATGAATTCTAAATTTTCCTGGGAATTTATCAAACTTACTATCATACAGTAACACCAAATCATTCACCTTGAAGGTGTGTAACTTAATATGTCAAACTTGCCAGGCCTTTTCGCACTTCTTTTGTACCTGTTGGTGAAAGCCAGCTAAAAATCATTCTTCCTCGAGTTTCTCCAACTAAATGAGCCTCTCCTCCAAGGCTCCGCGGTCTGTCATACCTGTGAGCATTGTTATGCGCAAACTAGGCACGATGTATTCCATCGGCATTATAGCTTCCGCTCCATAGACCAGCCGGAAAGGTGTCTGTCCCATTAGTTTCTTGCATGTCATTCCATAAGCCCATAATATTGCAGGTACGCACAGGTCCCAATCATTTCGTTGCACACTACATACCTTGTTCAGTGCTTCGTACACCTCATTAAATGCTTTTGCATGGATAACCTTCTATGCGATCATTCTCTGCACATTCTGTCATTCCAACTTGAGGAGTCATTTGCGTAATTGCCCCCCGAAAACATGTTTATTCACCGTATCTCCCAACGCGAAGTTCATGTGCATCCAATTAGGTTGTTTTCCATATGTTGGCATCCATCTGGCTACAAGTGCGCATAGTTTATCCTGCCCGTTGCATTTATCTGTCAATCACACTCTAGGCTTCCCAAACCGCGTGCACAACATTCTTCTGCATTTGCACCATTCCTCAAAGATCACTTTGTGCGTACCCCACCACCTCACGAGCGTAGGGCGCATTACCCAATTCAAGGCTTGGAAATGTTGCTTTTCTAGCACCTCCCTTTCAAACTTATCTAGGAAAGTATCTACCTCACTTAACCCATCATAAGTAGGTAGATCCTTTACTTCCGTTGATACGCAACACAACAATTTTGTCATCATATTACAGTTTAGCATGTTTACCTCGTGTAACCGGTTCTGCCATCGCTCTATCTCCTCATCAGAATCTCACATACAAGAGCTTTCGCGCTCCCATGAGATCTGTCCATCTGCGGTGGGATTCACCCAGTCTTCCTCTCACACAGTTATCTTGTAGATGCAGTCCAAATCATCGTCGCTTTCATAGTTGCACACAAGCTCAGTCTAGCGTGATCCCTCAGCAGGGTCTAAGGGTATAACTATGCATAGAGACTTCTTCTCAAAAATCATCTTGCGCTTCTTCAGATTAATCACCCCATTCATGTCAATGGCCCAATCAATTCCTAAGAGTGCGAGGTAGGGATTGCTATCATCAACAATCTCTATCACTTCAAAGTCTGCTAGCGCGCTCGCTCCCTCAATATCCACAGTGATTCCCTGCAATCATCCCATGGGTATTATCTTCTGCTGGTTCACCATTTGCAGCTGCATAGGAGACCATTGTAGCGTAGGCCTCCCCACGCACTCCCATATCTACTTCGGCAGAACGTTTGCATCTGATCCTAAATCCAGAATTACTTGGTCCATCTCATATTCTCCAATCTGCGCAGTTAACCTTATTTCTCTTACCGTCCTCGTCGTATGCTTTCCAATCTTCTAGACTACACGTGGTTCTCCTGCAACGGTCCCAATGCATCTGTTAATGAATCCTTGTAGTCCCTTTACATCCTTACTGTCGCGCAGTAACTTTATGCATGTCTCCAGGAACATCATAAGCATAGATGGGTCCATTTCTGGCTCCGGTCTATCTTTGCTTCCTAGAGTGGAGGCATCAGTGAAGCTCTTCTTAGCTTCCATGAAGGTTTCCTTAGCATGCTCAAAATCAAACTCTGCTTCTTTCGTCTGAGCCTTGCGAACCCAAGTACTATCTTCATGTTGTTTGCCTTTATCGTCTCCCGTTATGATTCCACTTCGGAGCACAATGTTCACATTTGGATCTTCCTCGCATGGCTCAGACCTCATCATCTATAAGTTCTAAGTTGGGGGAGGCGGTAGCGCTCCCTTGTCGCGTATCCTAGCTATCAGCGTAGGATAATATTCCGTCTCATGATCTAACAATGTACAATACAGACATGACGGACGCATTAGATTCATACAATTACGGGCATAATGTCCAGGCCCTCCGCAATTGTAGCACATCAGTTGTCCAGGACCTCTTCCAGGTCCTCCTCCACCTTGGCCTCATCCACACCCTTGAAATCCTATTCGTGCTACTCCTACGTTCTAGTCTAGGGGCCACATTTTGTCCTGAATTCTGTAGGTGTGAGTTCTATCCATCATCAGCTCGTAACTTCTTCAAGTGCGCTCATCGTGTCCAATCGATCTACAAAAGTTACAGAACAACTATTGTGAATTTTGCGTATACTTTTGTAACAAATGGCAGTTGTCAGTAGCGTTCTTTCCTATTATTTGACAAATCGTGCACCACAAAGCAGGTGTTGTGCTAGGTCCTACCTGTGCCTCCGGTCTTAACGGTATCGGTCCTCCTCCCGAGAGGTAATTCTCAAACATCGGGTAGTGGTCCTTATCATGACCCCAACCCTTACATTTTACACACCACACCTCTTCGTGCACTTCTGGTCAAGCTGTCTTGTCTTGTTTCAGACTATACATCTCAAGGAATAAGTTTTTAAGCTGCGTGTGGATCTGCTAAAATCCCAAGTTAGGATCCTCCATCGGGGTTTCATGCAGCCTCATTGTGATATCTAAGGCCTCTGCCTGAGTCATTAACTTCTGTTGTGAAAACATGCTCCTCAGATGTGGAATTAGCAACACTACAAACCATTCTCGGTGTTGTCCATCTGTCAGATTCATATTAGATTCATGAATCATACACTTTAACCTTTGATCCAGCTCCCGAGGAGTTTCGCCTGGTAGCATTGTGATCTCTTTGAAGCCAATGATTGACTGCACTTCTGACTTCAGCTTGCTAAATTCCTTGTTTAGCTCAATTTGGATATCTGCGATTCTCGCATTCGAATTGTCATTAGAATGCTTAATATACCAGGTCAGCTTGTGATCTTGCAGAGTGCTAACCATTGTCGCTTTCTTTATATTATCATTTGTGACTCCCTGTGCTTCCCATGCCACTCTTGTCACAAACCAAAACTAGTTTGGATCATCATTTCCTACTACCTTGAACATAGGTAACTTTACCGTGCTTGCCATTTTGACTCGTGGTGGTGGCAGAGGTGGTACAAGCAAAGATGGAGGTGAAGGCAGTGAAGCTGGTGGCAGTGTGGGTGGGGGTGGTATGCGCGGTATTCTTTGCCTTATCAAATGGATTGAACATCATGGAGAGACCTTCACGAGCTCTTCCTCGTCCCCTCGTGGAGGTGAAATCAAAGGGTTGTTCTCTAGTCCCTTACTTCCTTCATTTCTGTAGGTTTTTCCGCTTCGTGTAGCTCCAGACATCAAGGTAATTGCATAACCCTATTTTCACACAATAGCATTTAATCCAAGTATTCAAAGAATTTACGTACTTACCTTGTGGTCCTTTAAGAAAGTGTCACTCCGCTTCGCTATAGTTGACTGAAGTATCTACCGCGAACGCAGTAATGAATCCTCCTATAATCTAATCAAGCCAGTGATCAACATTGTGCGCGATCTTATCTGCCGATGCTTCCAATCTGTGCACCAACTTTGGGGTCCACACAATAGGATTGTTAAGTTTCCACCTTCCTTGGCTATTTTCTAGCTTCGCGATCCACTCATATAGCTCAGTAGGGAAAGATGAAAAAAATATTTTATGGATCTGTGTGTACAAGTAGCAGTCTAACCACTCTTATTTTGTCAGTCACGAGTTCCTGTTCTCCTGCACCGTGAACTCGTGAATTCTTCTATCCAACCAACCTTCAATTTCCTTCTTAGTTGGATTCCAATGATACGACATCAGACATCTCTATGCAGATTGCGGTCACAGCAACAGAACCATTGTTGTGTTGAGAGGTTCTGATCCAGCTTCGAAGTTAATTAGCCAAACAAATCCCTACACTACTAGCCCTTTCAGCAATAGCCCGCTGAGCGCAGACTGAGGTCTCACCTGAAGCAATATGGGGGGATGCTCGAACCAAGTTTTTGCACCCTTGAGATGTCTAAGGGGTCGATTTAGTCCAACTGTGAATACCTTCATGTAGGTCACTTCGTGCACTATCCTAACCTGCGAGGCCTTTGCGATCTGTTATAATCACCTTCGTGCAGCCCTAACTAGGGGCTGAGGTGCTTTCGCACTGCTAGGGCAGCGTTCTGCGATATTTCGCCAAGTTAAACCATGTATCTTACTTATCTTCTTATAATTGTTAGTTAACTTCACGTAAACAAATACTTTATCATATATTAACTTAATCAACACAATCATATAAGTTTGCGCAACATATAAATAGTGAAATTGCAATTTCTGCCCAATACATTCAATGCATAAAACAGGAAGAAGATACACAAAAATGATATGAAACTTCTCTTTATTACTTCTCCAACAATTACAGACTTGACTCGCCCTGCACACTCAGCCGTAGGGGTCTGTACACTCAGCTGCGGACCACTAGGCCTCTGCGCACGTAGCTGGAGAGCCTTCTCCTACTCTATGACCAAAGACTCGACTCTACACTTAGATAAGACTCAATTCTCCATCTATTACTTTCTCAATTGATTCCTTCTCTTCGCTGATTTACATTACAGAAATGAGGGTGGACAATCCTATGACTCATTTAGAATCTCGCACTCCGTGCCCACAAAATGCGAAGTCTTTACCTCGAATTTAGCTAGAATCTGGGCTTTAAGCCCCAAAACATTCCTTGGGGGATCCCGTGCCCAAAACTCTCTCTCTCTCTCTCTCTCTCTCTCTCTCTATATATATATATATATATATATATATACAATCTTTAAATTGTACTTTTTAATGCATTAAGGGATTCACTACCCTTGAAAATCCCTTGAATACATGGAATAAAATATATTAAACATGCAATTCATACAAATATCTTCTCTATTCAAAATTAGTCTTTAATAGATGGGTCAAAATGTGAAACATTGATACTTGAAACGCTACGACAATAAGAATTTAATTTTTCAATTACTTTATATAATAGTTAGAATTATTATTATTATTATTATTATTAGTATTATTATTATTATTATTATTATTATTATTATTATTTTAAACCATATATAATATATAAATGGTTGACATTGGAATACTTTAGTTAACATGACCACTAAGATATTTTATTTATGGATACATTCTCGCACAGTTTTCTATTAATATATTTTTAAGTACATTTCAATATTAATTTTAATTACTTTATCTCTTTGCTCATTGAAATATTTTATTGTGGTATATATATATATATATATATATATATATATATATATATATATAATTTTAATATTTATTTTAACTAATTTATTTTAATATCAATTTTAGAAAGACACACACAGATATATATATATATATATATATATATATATATATATATATATATATATATATATATATATATATATATATATATATATCTGTGTGTGTCTTTCTAAAATTGATATTAAAATAAATTAGTTAAAATAAATATTAAAATGGTTTATTTATCCAACTGAAATATGAAATATATATATATATATATATATATATATATATCAACTTTATTTATTGTTTGTTTTAATTACTTTAAAATTTGATATAAAACTATCTTATTTCATGTTGACATGGAAATATTTTATTAACAACTCAGAGTGTGATTGAAATATTTTTACCATGTCCCCTTTGTATTGTAATATAAAGAACCAATAAAGAAAGTACAATTAGAGTGGGAATAAGTTTTATAATATTTTTAAGTAAAACTAAGAAAATATTATCTTGTTTTTTATTTTGAGTATAGCTAACATTATTTTTTAATTTAAACATTATTTTACTTTTATTTTAAAAGGGACAAGTGTGAACTCAAGGTTGAGCACCGAAAAATTACACATCGACGCTACACTGGGCTGTAGAATGAGCCTATCAACTCAATATGTCATTTGAAATTTCTGGACTTGATTCAAAGTTTAACGAATCATTTTGAAGATTGATTCTATCCTCAATGGGAAGAAAATTAGAATGAAGATACTTTAATATAAGTAATTAGTATCCAACTATGACTAATATGTTAATGTTTAGTGTTGTGGCTTATTTGATTACTTGATAAGTTTCATAGGCCTCTATTTGATTATTCAAGGCTCTACCCAAGCTCCAGGTAAAGGCTATCTCTTCTTGTCTTCTAGGGTGCACTAGCACCACCACACCCTCCGTCCTCCATAATACACTTACCACTCTTGGTTTATGCTTCAAAACCCCATCAAAATAGATATCATATCTTTTTTACAATATTATATAATGGTAAAATTCTTTTGAGGATATCATTGAATTCCATTTTCTTTAGGGGGGAGAGTTAGGTGAGCTATGATTTTTTAGATTGAAGGAAGAAAACCAATGGTTTTCTTGTTTGTCCAAAGATTTTTCCCAAGAGGTAAATATACTTTTGGTATTGAGATCTTCAATGAGAAAGGATATTTCCTGTTTAGTGACAATTATAGGATGGGAATAAATTTCCTAGAAGATAGCTCTATTATGGGCTAACCATAATTTCCAACATATAAATTTGGGGAAAGACTGTTAGATTCTTTTTTTAAAACATATTTTCCTAAAAATATTCCTTTATATAAGCTATACCAAGCATCGCAAAAATTATGGATGTGGGAAGATAATTGAAGACTTGGATTTAGGACTTTGGAGGTTGTAGTTCATGCTTGGTTGGTAAATTTATACAACAACAATAAATGGGAGATGGATTATTGACTCTCTAGGAAGAAAACATAGAATGATGGTCCATGGATGTCTCTTTTAGTGAGGTTTTCAACAACGAGAATTTTTTGGTAGGTTAGTATGTGATAGAAGATGTTAATTTTAGGAATCCTATCTATGTTCCAAATTTACTTCCAAGGCCTATATTTCATTATGAGTCCATTAGGGAAGAGAATATACTCATGCCCTTTGTGCATTTAGTATATCAAGTCTCCATGTCTTCTATAATTTCCTTCATTTATGTGGCTTAGAGAACACCTTATGAGACAATATAAAAAGGCATAATGTTGATTGTAAATGAGAGGGAAAATTTCCAAAATTCCTCCCAATCCATTTCCCATTGGATACTCAACTTGATATTTCAATAAGATATTTATTCCCATTGTTATACATCCATTATTACAAAAACAAAAGGTATCGATTAAATCACAAGGGAGGAAAACAAAGGATGATTTCTTCTAATAAATTAATTTGAGACCCACAGCCCAAGATCCATGTCACCTAAGAATTGATCATATGGAGGGATTCTACTAGAAGTCTCCATATTTGTGATCACCCTTTTGGTAGAGTAGAGTAATCCAAACAACATTTTATTTCTCTTGTAGGATATTTTTTATGGAAACCTTTCTTCCACCAATCATTCTTATATGTCATTAAATTCCAAATAAATTTGGCTTCCACTATTATATTCATCATATAAGGGTCTTTGATTCCCAGGACTCCATGAATTGCTTGGGTGAAAATCACTACCCATTTTACCAAATGATAACACTTATTGTTTTCTTTCCTTTATTTCTAGATTTATCCATGTATTTCTTGAAAAAATTCCATCCTAACCTCAATTGATACCAATAGAGGAGAGAATTGGAAGAGAGGAGGGCTTAAAGAACTAGTTTTAAGAGTTAATCACCCAATTAGGCTTAACCATTGTACAACCCATTACACGATTCTTTTTCAATTTGGTAAGAGGAAGAATACATTAAGGATGATAGAAGAACTTGACATAAACAGGGATTCCTAGATCAAACAAAAAAATTAGATCAAACTTTTGTTTTGGGAAATGCAAAACTCTATGTGGGGTAGCTTGAGTTTGATTGTTGATATTCTAGGTGTATAAATGGATTTATTTTTAATTGTGTTTTCCTCTAGAGGCTTTATAAAACTTTGTCAAACAATTTTGAATTTAGAGGATATCATTACTAAGGTTTCTCATAGAAACAAATTATCTTTAGAAAATTGGGCACGATTAATACTTTTGACAATGTAGATGAATTTGATATTGGGAAGCTACCGTGATAATATTTCATAATATAATTTTATAGTTAATGATTCAGTCATCAATATATATAAAAGAGGAGAGAGAGGACATCTTGGAAGAGGCATCTTGTGGCTTTGGATAACCTTATAGATTTTCCATTCATCAAAGGATAGATTAAGGGGTTTCTAATGCAATTAGAGATTTAGTTAATTATGTTTTCTCCAAATCATATTTTTGTAAGAATAGTGAAGACTAATTTTTGGTAATAATAATAAAAGGCATTGGCCATATCCAATTTTATTACAATATATTTTTCTCCTCAATTTATAATAGATTGAATTACTTCTTGTATAAGGATTATGTTGTCCATGACTTTCTATCTCCCCACAAATCCTACTTGGTTTTCAGAAATGATATTAGGAAGAATATGTTTTATATGGTTAGTTATTATTTTAAAAATTGTTTTATGAGATACATTACATAAAGATATTGGATGTAATATTGAAAAACGGATTTACCTCTTTTGGAACTAGGGTAAGAGAGGTTTAATTTATTCCTCCTCCCAACTAAATTGTTCATTGAGAAAAGTTTATCATCCCAAGTGAGTTAGATTTAATGATGTTCCATTACTTCCTATAGAATTTCACTATGAATCTATCTAGGCTAGGAGATTTATCAAGATCAAAGGAAGAGATTTTTTACCATATTTTTTCCATAGAGATAGGTAAATTGAGCATCCCATTATATTTGAGAGAAATAAATTGCAGTACATGTTATAAAATATTTTCCTCATCCTAACTGAAGGAGTCATTAGGTTCTAAATAAATAATATTGAAATGGTTGACAGAATCCTCTTTCATCTTAGCAAAATCCTTTATATGTTTTCCATTAATTTATATTTATTGAACATTACTGTGCCAAAGATGTATTTTATCATCCTGTTGTGGTATTCAACAACCCCCCATTTTATTTATAATAACAGTTAATGTTATATTGACTAAATGGGTACCCTTTAAAAATTTTCATTCAAAAAACAAAACTTAGCATTTAGTCATTTCTTGTAATTTTTGAATAAAGAAAAATAACAATCAAAACATTTTTGGGAACTCCTGAATACTTACCTTTTCATATATAGTGTGTCTAAAAAACCCACTAAAGGACCTTTCTAAAAAACCTCCAAAAAATCAAGCAAAGCGTTTAAAATAAGGCCTCCATGGTCTAAATTATCATAAAATCCGACGAAAATGGAAGTCCTTAAACTTTTTAGGCTTATGTCTCGCATCGCATAAACACGACCCATTAAGAGTTCTCTCTTAAATACGATATAGCAAGGTTTGCGAGTTGCGAAATCGCGATGATGCTTTGGCTTTTATTGCATCACATTTCGGGTATTCAAGCAAATACTTTGCACTTACCATAACCCGATATTGCGATATGCGATTCGCGCCTGGACCCACACCGTAAAGTATTAAAAGCAAATATTTCGAGTCCGTCAAGTCTATTTCCTACGATGAGCTTAGTAATTAACCATACGTGAAACAGCTAATGGACAGCTCACATATCACATCTCGCAGACATACAACAGGAGGTAAGAATGCTAAAAGGCACATCTTGCGATATTGCGATCTGTGATATTGCTTCACAAATCACACAATTGCTATCATCGCAGTATAATGGCTGGCCACCCTAGGAGCTTTCATCCTGTTTTTCCACACAAACATTTATGAGAAATAAAGTTAAGGGATAATGAATCATTAGTGGGCATTAGTGCAATATAACTACATTTATGTGTGAAAATCCATTTATCTTGATACGATATCTTGTTACGTGCATTCAAATAATTCTTCTTTTACCACCTTTACAATCTATCTACATTATTTCATTTTTACGTTCATATTTTAGTATCTGATAGCTTTTGTTCTTCATTTCAGGAAAAACCTACAGAGTAGAGCGTTAAGAACAATGGGGAAGAAAGGCAAGGTTGTAGCCTCTGATAAGACAGAGATGATTCCCTTGTTCACAGACACCACATGCAGTAGAGAGGGAGGAACCTCTACATGGGAGACTATGTACAACATACTCGAGGAGGAACAGCCGAGGATTATGGAAACAAATGTTACAAGTGACATCTGATATTCCTTAGATGATTCCATGCTAGAGATGGCTTGCTCGTTCTTGCACCGCATAACTTCTCGGCCGAAGATAATCCCTTATGATGATATGGTAAAATGGGCTATCAATGAAGCAGATATTTCAGACAAACAATTCAGGACGAGAAGCCAATGGGTCATCAGATCTTTGATCCCAGATAATTTATGACTTATGTACCACCTACCAGAGCCACATGTCATCTACAACAGGAAATTCATGGGAAGGATTGTTAAAGAGAACAATGACCCAGTGGATTGCACCCATGCCTAGTCGAATAATGAAGAGAAGATCAAGAAAGACAAAAATGGTATGTACATTACTGCATCTATTTGTCCACCTTGTAGCTTTGTTGTGGCTATGTTATGTTGAATGTTTGGTAGAACTGATAGTACCAAGCTCTCCGCAGATTGGTTGTTGTTAATTGAAGCAGTCGTTAACGCAACTATCATGAATTGGGCCCAAATATTGTTAGATAATTTAGCAAAAACAATTATCGAGTATAAAAGGAGAAGAACCATTGCTTCGAGTGTTTACCCTCCATTTTTTATGAGCGCCTATGTTATGGATGCTATTTTTTTTAGTTCAAAGTTTCCCATCATGGGATGGAAATGGAATGTTCAGAATCCACTTCCCATTCACATGTACCATAAGGTCATGTGGGAATCCAATTTTCAACCACATTTTTTCAAGATTTTCCATGGAGTTATGCTCCCTATTTACAAGTGGTTGTATAATCGAGACACCCCCAGATTTTCCCAAGAAGCTGAAGTTGACATCCTCCCAGTGGCTAGATGGTTCGGGGAGGAGACATTTACATACATCATAGTTTTTGGCAGCATCACCTCCCCCACATCCTCCCATACTATGTTCCAGATAAATTGATGGCTAGGGAGATAGCCTACCAGACAGCTAGTGAGGGAGGAATGAGCCATACATTGAAAGAGTCAAAGAAGGCCATTTGGCCTGCATTCCCTATACAGTGTGGAGAATTTGCACTACACGACCTAGGACACACATTAAGAAGCAGAGAACATGCTATCTCTGCAATTACCCAAATTCCCTGGACGGCAGTATGACCCGTTTGGCATAGTCAAGAATTTCACCAACATGGTGAAAGTAAAAGTATTCACCAATGAGGAGGATGATTTTGATGATATATTTTTGCATAAAAACACCTTTTCAGAGGTGAAACATATGGCCCAACTACTTTTTGACCATGAAGATCTGGAAAATTTTTACAGTTACAGAGAAAGAAGGCTAGCAACGGTCCCATTGGACCAATTGTTAATTGAACCAATAAGGGGGCCTACTCCTAGTGTGACTATAGAAGGTGACTCCAAAGAAAACTCCAAATCTGATTTAGGAGCAGAGTCTCAAGAAAAATCTATTGGGGAATCACGACATTCATCACAAAATGGAAAAAGCAGAAGCATCGAGGATACGACCCAATCTACACAACAGATAGTTGAACAAGCTTCAACTAGCAAACAGGGTGAAATCCATACTACCTCTGTGAAACCAACAAAACCCACGGTAATTGACTTAGAGGAGGAGTGGGATAATTTTAATAAAAGTCTCCATATAGAGAAACAGGTGCCAGAGCTACAGATGCTACAAGACAAGACAGATCTGGAAATTAGAGTAGAAGAAACTGTAAATGAACCAGGAGTAGAGCATACCACTATTACCCCCACCTCCGAGATAATTCTGAAGATTGAAGAAATACCTCCTCTAGATGTATTCTATAGCCCATAGCATAAGGCCGTGGTGAAAAGGTAAAGAAAGAAAGGAAAATTGGACTCCATAGCTGTTACTACCCCCAAAAACTAACTAATGGATGTTTTATGGAAGGACTCGCCTGTTGATCTATCCGCCAACTTAACTAGACTCTCGCAGTTTGCAAGCTCTTATGCTACAGTGATCATAGATAAAGCAATAAAAGTCCAAATGTTGCTTAGAGAAAAGGAAAATAACATAACATCGCTCGAGCAACAGTTATAGCAAGTCAAATCCGACTAGCAGACAGAGATACAATTCACCAAGATTCAATAGGAATTTCAAAAAATGCAAATAGAACATCATATCAGCTTAGCTGAGAAGGAAGCACAGGTGTAGGTGGTAACTAATCTTCATAAAGATGATCCAAAAATCAATCAATTTATCACCGAAGCACTCAGACTTAATTCCCAGTTGATACATTAGAAAGAATTACTGTGCCAAAAAATTTCACATTGGAAATCTTATTGCAAAACAAATGATAGACTCACAAGTCAAGTCATAGAAATGAGACTTGAATATGATGAGATCTTTAGATATGTCTTTGATCACATCGCCTGGCAAAATACAGAGGGAATAAAATCTGACCTACCCAAGCTAGAAGAATCACATAAGGAAATTATGTTTGCAAGATGGGATTCTCAGCTAAAAGAAGCAGAAAAGGCAATAGGGGACATGGCGGCAATATAAAACATCATCATAGAAAATATAAATGAGAAATTGCATGGTGCCAATCTAGTAGCAAAGTGCATTCAATGGTTCCTTCCAGATGCAAAATAGCTCAAACAAAAATGGAAATAGGTAGTGGAAGACAAAGCAAAAATGATAAGGCAAACCACCTGGCTAGATTGGGAGGCATATTGGCAACATTTGGTCAAGCCTCACAGCCAATGGATGACCCTGCGATGCCTAACCACCTCTGCCAAGAAAATAGCACCAGCATTAATCGATGCCGTATTCGATGGACAGTTGAAATCTCAAGTTGATAGGCCTACATAGCTGAAGCCTATGGTGGATATCTGTGATCTAAAGGATCGAATGCAACATAGTTAGTCACCCTGTTTATTTTAATTTTGAATTTATCTTTGCATAAATTGAGGCAGGTCGTTTAAACCTCCTCAACTATTTTTGTAATAATATATTTTTAGCCTTATAGTCTTAGTATTTAAACCCCTCTCATGCATTTAGAGAAGGGTCCAGAATTTTATCAGAAACTCTCTTCAAAACATGCACTTCTGTCCCTTTGAAGAAGTTATGGTGAAATATATGGAACAAGATTTATTTTTATCTTACTTAGCATCTTCTACTGAAATTGCACTTTTGTACTCTTAGATGATGTTGAATGGATTGAAGATACATCAATATTGTTCAAACACATGAGTAGGATGTATTATAAATGGTACTTTTATCTCGTAATCCTTTCTACTTATGTATTAAGCAGTATTTTCCTTTCGAATTATTTATGTATGAAAGTCTGAATTTCGATAATCATTATTGCACTTCTGTATGATGATGATCTTTATTTTATGCTAAATATATGAATAACTCTTTATGTGATACATTTCTCACAATCGTTTCGGCTAACTTTTTGTACAAAATGATTATTGTTAAAATGGATTCACTTCTAATTGTAATTGAATGATCTTTATTACCAATTGCTTTTAGAAATTATTGTAGATCGCATACATCAAGTTTACCTTGTGTATATTATGATTAGATAGATTTAGAAATTAGAAGTTAAACACATTTTTGATTGATTAATTTAGACTAGATTACCGTTAGCTTAAATCGTTATTTCAAACACATCACACATCACCCCATTTAGCACAGGTATTAAACAGATTGGGAAATGTGTCCCATTATCCCCAGTCGGAGCCACTATTCCAAACAAAAAAGGAGCTTCTTTGAGGTCCGAACCGGGTGGTTTTCCCTTATGTTGAGGCAACGATTTTCGAGGCTTCAACATTTTGGTGCTAGAAGGAGGGCTTGAACTATGAATGGCAAGTAAATCAAAATTGACAGTGTTGGGTGCGAAGCCTGATTATCTTCTATATTCAAAGGTATCTCCATATTGGAACCCAGTTCGTAATGGGGCGGCAACGCCACCGGTAAAATATTCACTGCAGGGGGGTCCAGGGGGGGTCCAGGGGGGGTAGCGCCCCCAAAGCTAAGAATAGATGTAAAATTGCCTTGTAAAATGTTATAATTTCATAGTCAATCTAGGTCGTTCATTAGGCAGATATCTGATGGTAGAAGTTATGTTTAGCTTAGGGTTCTTTTCCCTAGAAGGTAAACCCTCGCTATATATGAGGTAATTGTATTTCATCTATATATCTCTGTATTCTGAGTGAGGAAGAGAGAGGAGATTGAGAGCGAAAAAGGAATTACAGTGGATTTGTTGTAGGTTGTATCTCTTTAGTTTGTTGGATAATATAAAAATAAGGACTGGCTGCTTCTCCACGGACGTAGCCCAAACTACGTGAACCACATATATCCGTGTCTTTCTTGTTTTATGTGTTTTCTGTGTTTATATTTCTGCAATATTTTATGTGTTCCATTGCTCTGTAATATATAATTTTCTAGCAACTAGTATCAGAGTCGAAGGTCTATTTAGCTGATAAACTCGGAGGAGAGAAGGGTTCGTGGTTCGAGTGGGAGCAATGGCAGAAGATGGTAGGGTTAGGGTCAAAAAATTCAACGGCCAAAACTACCAGCCGCGAACGATGCAGATGGAAGATTATCTGTATTAGAGAGATCTGTACCAACCATTGAACGGAAAGGCAAAGAAGTCGATGAGTATGATAGGCATAGAATGGGATATTCTCGACAGAAAGGCACTTGGAACAATACAGTTGTGCCTAGCAGCGTCAGTAGCGTTTAATATTTCAAAGGAAACGACAACAAAGGTTTAATGTCAACATTGGCCAAACTGTATGAAAAGCCCTCGGTCTCAAATAAGGTATTTCTTACGAAGAGTTTATTTAATATGAAAATGTCAAAAGGTGGATCTGTTGTTGATCATTTAAATGAACTTAATACAGTTACCAGTCAGTTAAGTTCTGTAGGGGTAACTTTTGATGATGAAGTTAGGGCTCTGTTATTTCTGTGTTCATTGCCAGAAAGTTGGAATGGTTTAGTTATGGCCATTAGTAACTCTATGTCTGGATCTAGTACTTTAAAGTTTGATGATGTTGTCGGTGCAATCCTTAGCGAGGAAATGCGACGGACAACCTCCGGTAAGACATCATGTAATGCTTTGACTGCAGAGACTAGAGGAAGAAAAATGGAAAGAGGAAAGAGCCCTGGATATTGCAGTAACTCAAGAAAAGGTAGATCCAAGTCCAGATTAGGGATAGTGTGCTGTAAATGTGGGAAGAAAGGACACCTGAAGAAAGACTTCAAGTCTCGAAAGGGAAAAGAAGGAGACACGCAACAAGAAACTAATCATGAAGCGAATGTAAAAGGTGATGTGTTGCAATATGCTTTGATTTTTTCATTAGAAAATATTATTGATGACTCGGTGGTAGATTCAGGGGCCTCATTCCATGCCACACCTAATAGGAAACATTTTTATGATTATGTTCAAGGAGATTTTGGACAGGTTTGATTGGGTGATGATAAACCCTGTAAAATCATTGGAATGGGTACAGTTTTCATAAAACAGCAAAATCGACATCAGTGGCTATTGAAGGAGGTAAGGCATGTTCTAGATCTAAAGAAAAATCTAATTTCAACAGGGCAGTTGGGAGGTGAAGGTTGCGTAACTAATTTAATAGATAAAACCTGGAAGATCACTAAAGGATCCTTGGTAATAGCGAAAGGAGGAAAGGTTGGTACATTGTATTTATGCAATGGTATTTATAATTTTGTTAATGCATTAACCTCTATAGGAGAAGATATGACATTATGGCATCATAGGCTCAGGCACATGAGAGAGAAGGGGATGTAGATTCTTCACTCAAGAAATTTGTTGCCAGGTTTGAAGCATGTTGATTTAAAATTCTATGAGAATTTTGTTTATGGAAAACAGAAGAGAGTCAGATTACTTAGAGTTGGGAAAGAAAAGAAGAACGAAAAATTAGAGCTTGTGCATACATACCCCTTCCTCCACAAAGATTCAATTCAAACACCAATGTTCAAAGCAATAACGCACTTTGAGAGCATTTGCGAAACTCCTTGTTCTCCATAGCTCTAAAATAAAATCTCTATGCAACTTCTCTCCCGTACATACTTCGTTCTCTTCATAGTAAAAGCTCTGCAAAAGGAAACCTTCTATCATTAAGTTCCCTATGCACCCTGTTCTCCCACACATACCTCGTGTCTCCACACAAGAAAAACTTGTAACATTATCCCTATGCACCATTGTTCTGATTCAAGACCCTAGTTAGTTCTCAAGCTACTTTTAGATATTCTTTAACATATCGAGAATGAGCTAGGTTTAAGCATCAAGCTATTTTATTTTAGTTATTCAATCTTAGGGATTAATGGTAAAGATATTTTGATTTAAAGTTAGTTATTTTATTTTATTTTATATTTTTCATGTGCTTAGCATATATATTTTATTAGATTTTTATGTCCAGATACATTTGAGTGTTGACCAATTACACTTGTGATGTAAAATTCGACATTAACAAAATTAATTTCCATGCATAACATTTACCTATATTGTTCTATTTAATTCATTGCCTATACCATATATCAAAGTAAATCATTACTTATTTAGTTATTGTTTTTCTCTCGGTAACTTAATTTCAAAATATTTCCACAACTTAATTTGCACAATTCTCTATTTTCCTTTCGAGCTAACGTAAACATTTATTCGAAAAATCAACATACTTTCCCCATCTTCCATTCAGTCAAAGCTCCGAACAATGAAACATAATAAAAATAATAACAATTTAACCTTAGTTTTCCTATGCACACCCCTTTAATCCAAAAATACCCCGTCATGTGCACAACAAAAGATCTACTCAATAAAACATAATACTTTTTTGTGTTCCCAATACAAAAGTTGAACATTGTAATAACTTTGCACAATGAAGCATACTAATTTTAATTATCATGTTCTCTTTCACATACCTCGTGGAAAAAGATTCAATTCTAACACCAATGCTCAGAGCAATAGCACACTGTCAAAGCAACTCTAAAACTCCCCATTCTCCATAGCTCTAGAATGAGAACTCTACCCAACTGCTCTTTAATTTTATTTTAGAGTTAATCATTTACTCTTGTGAATTGATGGCTAATATAGTTGTTGCTACATTGCGAGATGTTGATGGTGAATCTTATGCTTTGGTCCAACTACTGCCTACCCAATCATTTGTGCTTGCACAGATAAAATCATAATGAACACCTAAGCCCTATTGTCAGAGAAGAACAAATAAATCAATCCCCTTCCACTATTTCCCCCCTCGTATAGGTAAAATACACTTCCTTTGCATAATGAGTTGGACATAAGTTTAGGCACCTCCAACTGCATGAGTTTTGGAATGATTGGGCACTGTACTTGCATAACTATATGAGTCTCAGTGTCAGAGCACTCACATATGCAAAGACCACTCACAAAATTAGTTTTTTTCTAATTATTTGAAGTGACAAATAGAAAAACTAAAATCCCCCCACCAAGGGAATTATGTCCTATAGCTCGTTCAGTGAAAAAAATAATAGAAATAAAACTACTACACAATTATAAAATTATTTTTGAATTTACAGAAAAAGTAGAAAATAAAGCGTGGACTTGAAATAAATACGATAATCCACCACCATAAAGTAGGAACAAATAATTCACATAAATTGAAATTAAATATTTTTAATAATAATAATAATTATTATTATTTAATATGAAAAATCACAATAATAAATAATTCAAATTAATATAAATATAGTGTAATATTGTTTATTTATCAATTAATTTAAAATAAAACTATTTGCATGTTTTTTGATATGATATCTTTATTGTTAGTCTCATATAACTAGATGTGAAAAGAAAATAATAGATCGATATGTCTTTTTTTATGATAATTTAATTATCTAATCTTTAAAAAATAATAAAAGGGAAATTAATGTTATGAAAAAAAAGAAATGATAAATAATAAATATATAAATAATTATCTAACTTTAAATATTTATATCTTAATTTTTTATCTTTTCACAATTAATGAAATGTTGAGAACAATTAAAAACAAAAATAATAGAGACTATTACTATATATTAAAACTTTAAAAAATGTGACAACATCATGAAACCGAAGGTTATATATATATATATATATATATATATATATATATAATATAAACCATTAAAAAAAATGGTTGATTTACACGTATAATATGAAAAATTGTGAGTTAATTACTATGCACCATGGTGCCGAAGCTCAGAGACTCGTGATTGTTACAATAGTGATAGTGAAAATAAATCCGATAGTGAATGTTAAAATAAAGCCAAGGTAATAAATGACACTAATCTTCATTGTACCGTAGCATTCATCAGTATCGGTTCCAACAGAGCATAATCGATGATAGATTAAGATTCTTTATACGAATGACAATGATAAAGATTTGCCTTATCCTTTGGGAAATGACACTAATAACACATTTTTCTTTTGTTTACTTTTTTTATTTTATGAAACGTAGAAACGACTATATGCGTGATTAATCATGATATATACTGAAGTAGGGATTTATCAGGAAAAATGCAGATGTGTACCACTCAGAGTTGTCACGGTCATAGCATTCACTTTCAACTTTAGTTTGACAAGTTAGAAACACAGACTCTTTCTAATGATTACAGTGCCCAATCTTAGTAGAGACAAAACAGAGAATAGGGAAACAGATAAATAGTTCTACATTATGTCACTTGATTCGCTTGTACCGGAAAGAAATCTTCATGCTTGCCACTTTTTTCCCACCGTCGTCTCAATTTCAAATCTGATCTACAAACAGGACATCTCATTAAAAAACCACGGGACACTTTTCTACAACCCTAGGTGTGGAGACAAAGCCAAGAGGCACCTACCAATCAATCAGTCACTGATATAGTTGAAGGTGAGTGAATGTTGGCGCGGCCGAGTATGATTTGGAGGCCATGGCGGGGCTTGAGCGTGAGAACAGAAATGGGGGCATGGCGATAGGAAGGAGACAAATCAAACGCGAAAGTGGTGATGATCATGGCCATCACTATTTTGGCTTCCATGATGGCAAAGGTCTGTGCTACGCACTTGCGAGGGCCCAGCGAAAATGGTATGAAGCCCATAGGATTATTCTTGCACGCCTTTGCAGTCCCCTGAGCAAAACGCTGTGGATTGAACTCGTTGGCATCTTCACCCCATATGTTCTTGTCGTGATGAATGGCCAGTGTGGTAATCCATACGGATAGTCCCTTGGGTATAAAGAGATCGCCCAGTTTCATATCCGTGAATGCGTCCTTGGCAAATAAGTTCCCTGGTGTATACAGTCGCAAGGATTCTTTCAGTATCATTTCCATCTGCGTTAAAAAAATTCATTGTTTCAGGTTAATATCGAATATATTAAAAATATTAATGCGTTCAAAGTCAATTAAAAAGTCATCATACTAATAACAAAAATATATTATAATCATTTAGCTGCTATGTTTTTTCGTTGCAATAGGTCGACTACCCGTTACCCGTGTGGAGCTGCCTAAAAGGAGGGGGAATAAGTTATAATGGTTAGATGTGTTGAATATGTAATTTCAACGCAGCCGTACCAACGCCCAAACCGCAGAGCAAAACCACAAACCACCTTGAGGGACATCGGACCGCTTTTGCAAGAAAGTGGTTTCCGTATATTTGAGCCCGATGCAATAAAATTTGGGCACACGTCCCACCCCATACGTCAGCATACGCAACATTTCGGGAGGTAAAGTTCAACATTAAAGTGGCTCCTGATATCTCTGTGCACCGTTCGATTGTCTCCAACATTCTCGTCCGTTGATTGTGTAAAGCTGCATACAAACCAACATTAAAGTTTTTGCGTGGAGTAAAATTCAAGTTTCGTTGACTGCTAGTAAAATAATTTAATGAATTAAATATGCCCATAGGAGTATTGATAAGTGTTTTAAATTTTAATGTTTTTATATATCGGAGGTATGGGCACATATGCACATTACGTAATTTTTGGTATGACATATGTACAATATGTAAGTTTTTTTTAAATGCGTTGACCATATGTATTGTAGAAACCCACGGTAGTATAGAATGTTTTTAGCATTAATTTTTTTTTGATAACGAGCAAAAAACACATATGCTCGGTAGTTGTTCATTGTATTAGCAAGGAAACACACAGCAGTGTGTAGAAAAACAATGTTCATTGTATTAGCAAGGAAACACACAGCAGTGTGTAGAAAAACAAGAACAGGGGCGTGGGTAATTTTTCTCTGATGTAATGAAACGAAACTGAAGTTTATGCACAGCAGTGCTATCCACGAAGAACAGAGGAGCGCATTTGTTTTGTAAGCATGTGTAAATTTTTTTTACAGCAGTATGTAAAAGAAGGTTTTTACACTAGTAAGTAATATGATTTCACAACAGTGAATGTAAATGAGAATTTTACCCAGCACAGTAAATTCTCAGGAGGAGACAGAGTTTATTTTTATTGGATGAATGTTGTTTTTGGTGAATCCCTCTCAGCAAAGAGGATGAATATGTATCAGACATTTTGTTGTAATCAATAGAAATCTTTTTGTGGTGGTGTAATACTCTGTTCTCAGTAAAAAAATTTTAAGCTTCCCTGTGCACAAAAAGATCCTGGAGCAAAGGAAACAGAGCATTGCCTCTGTGTGTTTGAATTTTTGTTTTTTGGGATTTTATCAGAAAAAATCCCCAACAGTGGTATCAGAGCAGGTTTAGGCTCTTTGAAGGTGACAAAGAAGCTGAAAGGAGGAGTCTTTTGTTGCAGCGGTAAATCTTCTCCAGCAGAGTGAAGGCTCAGTCAAGAAAATACTCAGGTATTTCACAAAGTTTTTTTATGTGTTGCTGAAGAAGCAGTCAGTTGTTTTAAAATACACAGTCAAGAAATTGAAGCATAACTAAGGATGCAAGGAATGGCTAGCACAAGCACTGGTATGGGTATGTTTAATACCCAGCTCCCACAGTTTAATGGGAAGAACTATGGCTACTGGTCAATAACCATGACAGCCCTGTTTGCCTCTCAAGATTTATGGGAAATAGTTGAAGATGGTTTTGAAGAACCAGCAGATGAAAATGAGTTCAATGCATTAATTCAGGGAGAGAGAGATCTCCTGAAGAGCAATAGGAAGAAGGATTCAAAAGCCTGTATGTTGTTGTATCTAGCAGTAGACCAGAGTGTGTTTCCAAGGTTAGCAGCAGCTAAGACAGCAAATGAAGCATGGCAAACCCTCAAGACAGCCTACCAAGGCATGGAGAGAGTGAAGACAGCAAAACTACAATTGCTGAGAAAAGATTTTGAGAATCTGAGCATGAAGGAGTCAGATAATATTGACTCATTCTTCACACATGTGATTGGATTGATCACACAGATGAGGACTCATGGAGAAACCATTTAAGAAAGGAGGATTGTGGAGAAAATATTGAGGGTCTTACCCTCAAAGTTTGATGCGATTGTCACCACCATAGAGGAGACAAAGGATCTCTCAAATTTTTCAGTTGATGAGCTTCATGCATCACTGATAACACATGAGCAGAGGTTGAGTAGAAATGAAAACTCATCTCTAGAGCAAGCCTTCAAGACCCAGATGTCTTTTGGAAGAGGAAGAGGTCAAGGCAGAGGAAACAAAAGAGGAAGAGGTAGAAGTCAAAACAGAGGTGGAAGGAATAGCCCAGCAAATGCTCAAGGAAGAGGCAGCAATCCAAATCAGAACCAAGGTCAAGGCAGCAACCAACAAAGAGGACAACATCATGCTCAAGGACAAAGGTATGAAAAATCCAATCTCCAATGCTATTATTGTAAAAAATTTGGGCACTATACAAGTGAATGTAGGAAGAAGCAGCATGATATGAGTGATAGACAAAATGCAAATGTCACTAGAGAAAACAGTAGCCAAAATAATGTGTTGTTAGCTTGTAACATGGCTGAAACAAACAGTGAAGACATATGGTTTTTAGACTCAGGTTGCAGCAACCATATGACAGGAAACTTAGCCCTGTTTTCTGCCCTAGATAAAAATATGAAATCAGAAGTCACACTAGGAACTGATAGCAAAATTTCTGTTATGGGAAAAGGAGAGGTAAAAATATTTACAAAGCAAGGAGAAAGGAAAACCATAGCAGATGTCTACTATGTCCCTGGAATGAGATGTAACCTCTTGAGTGTTGGACAGCTTGTCCATAAGGGGTACAATGTTTTCTTTAAAAATGATGTATGCACCATCATGGATATAGCACCCAGCAAACGATGCATTGCTGAAGTAAAAATGACAAGGAACATGATGTTCCCTCTCAAGATCAAGGCAGATTTGAAAAACAAAAATGAAATTGCAGCAGTTACCCAAGAGGCTTTCCAAAGCGTGCCAAAGGATGAAAATTGGTTGTGGCACTTGAGATTTGGACATCTCAACTTTGGAGGTCTAAACTTGTTGAGTAGGAAAGGAATGGTAAGAGGACTACCATTGATAGAGAAACCAGACAGCCTTTGTGAAGGTTGCATTTTGGGAAAACAACACAGAGAAAGTTTTCCATCAGGGAAGAGCATAAGGGCAAAGGCACCCTTAGAAATCATCCACTCAGATTTATGTGGACCAATGCAAGCTCCATCATTAGCTGGCAGCCAATATTTTCTAACATTCATTGATAACTTTACAAGAAAAACTTGGGTATACTTCCTTAAAAACAAAAGTGAAGTGTTTGAAAAATTTAGAAATTTCAAAGCACTTGTGGAAAACCAAAGCGGGCTGCATATTAAAGTTTTGAGAACTGATAGAGGAGGTGAGTATATCTCCAAGGAATTCCTAAGATTTTGCAGACAAAATGGAATTTACAAACAGTTTACAGCAAGGTATACCCCACAGCAAAATGGAGTTGCTGAAAGGAAGAACAGGACCATCATGGATATGGCGAGGAGCATGCTGAAGGCAAAGCATTTGCCAAATGATTATTGGGCTGAAGTTGTAAATTGTGCAGCGTATATTTTGAACAGGTGTCCTACAAAAGCAGTGTTGAACAAAGTGCCGGAAGAAGCATGGAGTGGGAGAAAGCAAGGTGTCACCCACTTGAAAGTTTTTGGATGTGTGGCCTATGCACACATTCCAGATCAGCTAAGGAGGAAGTTGGACAGTAAAGGGGAGAAATGTATCTTCATTGGATACAGTGAGGAATCCAAAGCTTACAGGTTGTATATCCCATCTACCAAGAAATTTTTTGTCAGCAGAGATGTTCAATTCATTGAAGAGGAAGCTTGGGATGGAAGCATAGAGAAGACAGTTAATGTTAAAAACTGTTTGTCTCATGATGAAGATGATGAGGAGGTGGCTGAAATGCATCCCCAAACAGCATCGCCAACACAAGGACAGCAAGGGACACCATTGGGGATAAATGAGAGTGCTTCTCCAAGCACACCACAAGGAGGAAATTCAAGTGCATCTTCAAGCACTTGCACACCAAATGAAAGAGGTAAGAAATTTAGAAATCTAAGTGATATTTATGATGAAGGAATGAATTCCTTATTTGCCTTGTATTGTCATGTTGATGATCCTATTCATTTCTAAGATGCAATTAAAGATAGGAAATGGATAGAAGCTATGGATGAGGAGATGAATGCCATAGAGAGAAACAAAACATGGGATTTGGTTGAGCTACCAAAAGACAAAGAAGTCATTGGAGTCAAATGGGTTTACAAGACTAAGAGCAATGCTGAAGGTAAAATAGAAAGACACAAGGCAAGGCTGGTTATCAAAGGGTACAAGCAGCAGTATGGAAGAGATTATGAGGAGACTTTCGCAACGGTTGCAAGAATGGAAACCGTGAGAGCAGTGTTGTCCATAACAGCACAAAACAAATGGAAAGTCTACCAAATGGACGTGAAGTCAACATTCCTAAATAGAGTGTTAAAAGAAGAGGTGTACATTGAACAGCCTCTCGGCTATGAGAAGAAAGGTGAAGAGCACAAAGTGTGCAAATTGAAGAAGGCTCTTTATGGGCTGAAGCAAGCGCCAAGAGCGTGGTACAGCAGAATAGATTCATATCTATTGGATAATGAATTCGACAAGTGTGAGGGAGAACCCACCGTCTACATCAAAGAAAAAGATGGTAAAATTCTGATTGTTGTCTTATATGTTGATGATGTTATTTTCATAGGTAATGATGATCAGCTCATTAAGAATTTTAAATCAGTCATGAAAGAGGAATTTGAAATGACTGACATGGGTTTCTTGAGATACATCTTAGGCATAGAAGTAGATCAAAATGAAAAAGGAATTTTTATCTCACAAACTAGATATGTAAATCAAGTGTTGGGCAGATTTAACATGCAAGAATGCAAGGCAGCAATCACTCCCACAGTAATGGGATTAAAACTTAGCAGAGAGGACAGCAGCAAGGATTTTGATCCTAGTTTGTACAAAAGTATTGTTGGCAGCCTTATGTATTTAACAACAACTAGGCCTGACATTATGTATGCTGTTAGTTTAATTTTCAGATTCATGGAGAGGCCAAAGGAGGCACATTGGCAGGCAGCAAAGAGAATTTTGAGGTATGTCAAAGGTACCAAAATGTTTGGAATTTTATATAATGTCTCAGAACATTGAGATTTGGTTGGTTACACTGATAGTGATTGGGCTGGAAGTGTAGATGATCGGAAAAGCACTTCCGGTTATGTTTTTCATATGGGTTCAGGAGCCATTTCATGGGCTTCTAAGAAGCAGTCCATTGTAGCATTGTCTACAGCAGAGGCTGAATATGTGGCAGCTACAGTAGTAGCATGTCAAGCAGTGTGGATGAGAAGAATGTTGAGGAGCTTAGGCCAAGAGCAGGCAAAAGCGACAGTGATCTTTTGTGACAATAGCTTAGCTATTGCATTGTCAAAGAATTCAGTGTTTCATAAGAGAACGAAACACATTGATACAAGGTTTCACTACATCAAAGAATTGGTGAATAATGGAGAAATTGTCTTAGAACATTGCACGACTCAGGAACAGGTTGCAGACATCTTGACAAAGCCACTGGATCAGAAAAGCTTTGAATTTTTGAGGAAGTGTCTGGGTATGACTGAATGCCCAGCAGTTGAAATTAAAGGGGAGTGTTGAATATGTAATTTCAACGCAGCCGTACCAACGCCCAAACCGCGCAGCAAGACCACAAACCACCTTGAGGGATATCGGACCACTTTTGCATGAAAGTGGTTTCCGTATATTTGAGCCCGATGCAATAAAATTTGGGCACGCGTCCCACCCCATACGTCAGCATACGCAACATTTCGGGAGGTAAAGTTCAACATTAAAGTGGCTCCCGATATCTCTGTCCGCTGTTCGATTGTCTCCAGCATTCTCGTCCGTTGATTGTGTAAAGCTGCATACAAACCAACATTAAAGTTTTTGCGTGGAGTAAAATTCAAGTTTCGTTGACCGCTGGTAAAATAATTTAATGAATTAAATATGCCCGTAGGAGTATTGGTAAGTGTTTTAAATTTTAATGTTTTTATATATCGGAGGTATGGGCACATATGCACGTTACGTAATTTTTGGTATGGCATATGTACAATATGTAAGTTTTTTTTTAATGCGTTGACCATATGTATTGTAAAAACCCACGGTAGTATAGAATGTTTTTAGCATTAAGTTTTTTTTGATAACGAGCAAAAAACACATATGCTCGGGAGTTGTTCATTGTATTAGCAAGGAAACACACAACAGTGTGTAGAAAAACAAGAACAGGGGCGTGGGTAATTTTTCTCTGATGTAATGAAACGAAACTGAAGTTTATGCACAGCAGTGCTATCCACGAAGAACAGAGGAGCGCATTTGTTTTGTAAGCATTTGTAAAAAAAAATTACAGCAGTATGTAAAAGAAGGTTTTTACACCAGTAAGTAATATGATTTCACAGCAGTGAATGTAAATGAGAATATTACCCAGCACAGTAAATTCTCAGGAGGAGACAGAATTTATTTTTGTTGGATGAATGTTGTTTTTGGTGAATCCCTCTCAGCAAAGAGGATGAATATGTATCAGACATTTTGTTGTAATCAATAGAAATCTTTTTGTGGTGGTGTAATACTCTGTTCTCAGTAAAAAAAAATTAAGCTTCCCTGTGCACAAAAAGATCCTGGAGCAAAGGAAACAGAGCATTGCCTCTGTGTGTTTGAATTTTTGTTTTTTGGGATTTTATCAGAAAAAATCCCCTACAAAATGTTCAAAGTTAACAATTGGCTTAATTGGTTGTTACTTTGGTATGAGTTGCATGAGTTTACTTGAGGTTTAATGGGTTAGAATTTATATAAAGTAATATTAATAATAGAGTATTGTTACTTTGGTATGAGTTGCATGAGTTTACTTGAGGTTTAATGGGTTAGACTTCATATAACGTAATATTAATAATAATGTAGTGGATTAGGGTTAATGTATTTATAAGTAGAATAAAAAGAAGATTAAGGTAGGGAAGATCATATGTAATGTAAATTTGAAAATTTTGAAGAATATTGTTGAAATATTAATAATAATAATAAATGTAGATTGTTTTTAGAAAGGTTGAGGATTTTGAGAATAAGGTAAAAAGGTGTTTAGATTTCATATTATCAACAAGGTAGATAAAGAGGAGATCCAAAATAGGATAAAAGAATGCAATCGTCTTATATTACATGGTAGATGAAAGGAGGTCTCACAAGATATTACAAGGTAGATGAAGAAATGATTCCCATAAATTCTAATTTGGATTTTTCAAGAAATAGGGATGATAAATCCTAGACCATCTAAAAAGATTTTCATTGTTATGAATATAAAAGCTAAAAATATTTAGTATAATAAAGTATTTAGTAAACTATATCAACTTCAACACATTAATTGGAGGAAAAGATGCAACTAGATCTTTAACCCATATGTTAACTTAGAGGAAAAAATGATTTCTAGATATCTTAATATGATTTTTTTTTAAGTTATAAATAGTAAATTCTAAATCATAGTGGACATGTAATTTACTATGAAGATTTTAGTTATTATGCCTATAAAAGTTAAAAGTACTCTATATAATAAAGTATTTAGCAAGTTAGATTAACTTCAACTAAGAATGAAAATATGATCTATATAAAGAAAAAATCAAGCATAATAAAAGAAAAAAAATAGATTATAGAAAAATAAAAATGAATACTTAATAAATGATATTGCCATAAGAGTGAAAAAACTGTATTCTCAAATAAACTCCATTCATATTAGTCAATCTTTACTAAAGTTAAATATCCATTCATCTTAATCAACCTTTACTAGAGCTAAATATTCATTCATATTCATTCATCTTAATCAATATGCCATAAAATTATATTTAACAAAAAAATGGATAATAATAATATAGTTAATTTTAAATTAATCTATATTAAAATAAAATAAAAGTAAATGTATTTTGTTCTTAAATGTTGATTATAATTAATATGAGTACTTACGGTCATCCTATATCTAAATGGATCAGGTTCTTGTTTTTACAATATATTAATCTGATTTACAATAAAGTATATATATGTTTTGAGAATTTTTTTAATTCCAAATATTTATATATTTGGGCTTTATTAATAAACAAATAAGAAAAGTTATATACCGATATAGCAAAACAACAATATATATCTTACTATTTCTAGATTTTGAAGAGCATTGAAATGAAGTGAAGTGCCATTGCAGACTCTGAGGACTTCGTCGCGGGCTCGTTGCTGCCAATCCGGATGGAGCGCCAGCAACATGGTTGTCCATGTAAGTAGAGCACACATGGTGTCCTGACCTGCAAAGAAGAAGGTCTTGCATTGCTCCATCAACTCTTGCATTGTCAACTGCGTCGACCCCTTCTCTCCTCCCGCGAGCAACAATCCCAGCAGATCATGCCCGTATGAGCAACTCCTCCCCATAGTCGTTGCGCGTCGCCGGGCCTCTACCACTTGTTGCAGAGATTCCTCTACATCCTTTTTCAGGTCCATCACTTGTCGATTCACACCAAATCTGCCCATACAAAACAATATTGTTAATTATGTGCAAATTTATTTGAAACTTTAAAATATGGAATTAGAATAAATTTCATTAAATAAATAAAAATAAAATGTGATTGGTCTCGCAAGGGGTTATAATAAATCTGTAATTAATATGTTATTTATAAAATATTTTATATAAATCCAAGTGCTGGATAAAGTTGATGAAACTCACGCATTTATTCTTAACCAAAATAGTCCGAGACATAGAAAACCTAATAAAACTAACGGATTTAGTACCAAGAAACTACTAGATATTGCAGCCCATCAAGAATCAAAAGATGTAATAGGTATTGAGTCTTTGGCAGTGGGTTTTGGAGGAAGTGAGGGGTTGATTCACGCTGCAAACATTTCAAATGAGCAAATCTAACATGAGTCTTTACGAATAGATATGTTGGTTTTTCTGAGCTTGTTTTATATTTTTTTTATTTTTTTTGAGGAAAATATGTTTTATCATTTTTTTTTGTTTTTTTTTCAAGAACCGAGCAAGTAGAGTCTTCATTTGCTAGTACAGAGATACGTTGTTGAAGTATTGTTCCCTTCCTTTTCTATTATTGCTAGGGTCAAAAAACCAGTAAGAGACCTCTTCCAAGATATGTGTCGAGAAACTTTTGGCACTCCATGGCGGGGACTCCAAATTATGAATCTCTTTACGAATTATAGGAGGCACAACAAAATAAAAAGTGCCTTCATGAGAGACCTTATCACTAGGGCTACGACTGTGCATATTTTATCTTGGCATGTCGCACAAAAGAGTCACTTGCCTAGAACCCTTACTAAGAAAAGAAAACATATAAATATAGTAGATGAAAGAGCTGGAGCAAGCGGTGTAAAAGAAATTGACAAAAACAAACATTGGAATGCAAGGCCTAAACTAAAGAGGAGATGACAAGAGGAAAGAATACTCCCCTATTAACAAGATACAAAACCAAAATTTTCAAATAAAACCAAACCCATGGTCCCAAAACCATTCTAGATTATTATGATCCATACCACAACAACCAATCTGCCTCCTAGAATTTTTAAAACAGAAGAAAAAAGACTAGATAATTGCCTTATGCAAGGTAGCTACAAAAAAAACCATAGCTTTCCTGCACCCAATAAGTCCAAGATGACACCCATCCACCAAATTGATTGACCAAAGCAGAAGAAATCACATATCAAGGCCATAGGTTTGCATAAATTAAGAAAGCAAATCTAGGTCACTAGAATTATGTGTCTCAGAGCGGTGGTTGAGATGCCAGTTCTTATGAATCGCACAGCTAGTGTAGACACCCACCATTTTTCGATCGAAGAACCCTACCCCTACCAACATTCTGGAGCAATGGTTGTGCATACTCTCCATGTCCACTCTCATCTCCCTGAAATCCGTTGTCTCGCTACCCTACTTAGGCCCACATAAACCAAAATTACCCCATATTGACAAACGTGGTCCCCTTCATGCCCATGAGGAAGAAATCGAATGCACTCCACCCCTTGAGGTTCTCTAACTAGAGAAACTTATGTAAAAACACACCCCTCAACATGACAGTGAGACACCTAGAGCCCTATTATGACCCAACTTCCATGTAATTGAGCCAAAGCCAAAGACAAGCAAGGAAAAAAAAACAACACTATACCAACTAGATAAAAAAATTTACATAGAAATTCCACGGAAACATTCCCTTTCCACAACCCCATCTTTGAGTTCTGGAGTGCTACTTCACTAAATCAAATCCTCCATACACCTTATAGAAGCAAGTTAACACAACTATCATCCCGCTTCATGCTACCTTTAATCTTTACATAAACCCCATCTATGAGTTCTGGAGTGCTACTTCACTAAATCAAATCCTTCATACACCTTATAGAAGCAAGTTAACACAACTATCATCCCGCTTCATGCTACCTTTAATCTTTACATAAACATGCATGTGGAGTAGACGCTGCCACCCCCTCTTAAATATTCCTCGAGGCAGTGGTGTGGAAAGATTTGACCCAACGCCCTGCTCTTCATTGTCATTGTAACTAATTGTATTGGTCCCAATTTAAGATACGTTAATCTTAAAATATATGTCTCGTCCCAAGTTATATCGTATCTAAGGGAACGCTCTCTGTATATATATATTATATATATATATTATATATATACTGGAGGAGATATTGCATCTCAGAACTCACCTCCCTAGTACGTTGATATAAATTTATGATTAATTTAATTATAGATTTTGCAATATTCTGAAGGTTTCATGAATATAATATAATATAACTTCCAAAATATTCAGAAAACTCAAACTCAGTCACATTAATATTAATTTCGTTCATATGATATAAACAATTGTTCTTGGTGAAATTGCTGCAGATCAATTATAATTTACATGAAGCTTGCAGCATTTCTTCTCTCATTCTATTATTTTATCATATACCCAAATCATGTAGGCAGTAAATTTCAGATTTACCTGCTACCGGGAAACCGAGAGTAACGACCAGCACGAGATGCTAGGTTCTGCAAGAGACCCGGCTTCTCAAAAACTACTTTTCCCTTTTCGTAGCTGCTCCTAAATTCCGTCTTCGCTATAATTGCTCGCTCACCTCAATCTCCGGAGCTCCGGCCCCCTGCTCCAGACTTCTCTTCCACTCATTTGTCATACGTTTTGTACTTTCGATCATGTATGGCACTTGTCCCTGCACAATATTATTTTCGTCAAATAAACTGCCCTACAGATAAAGAATCATGGAAAAAGAAACACTTCCAGCTTTATATTCTCTTGAAATTTAATAACTCCCAGTTAAATAAATCTCGGATAGCTGTTTCAAGAATCTCTTTTTCTTGGTTTTTTGGTTTATGATTTTTCAGATATAGCCCAACTTTCGCATTTTTCCTCCATCGATCTTTTGTCATGTCTAAATTTGTTTGTTAATATTCATAACGTGCATGGAATTGCAATGTCCAGTACCTTGAGATTCTCGTAGTTGAAAGCAGGAGCTGTGACACGCCGTTGGTTTATCCATTCGCCATCAACAGGCCTTTGCCGATGAAATACTTCACACCCTTTTGCTGCAACTGGGATTTTCCATAGGAGAGGACGTTCTTTGCAGAGAGAAGTTCTTTGATTAGCTCTGGCTCTGTAATCGACAACCGAGGTTCATTGCCCCACCAGAATAAGGAGCGCCGGCCTGTACACACGATATTATAATGAATTTGCCCCACTTATAATAGGATCATGTTTACTTACTATATTAGTGCAGTCAAACTTGTGGTTGGCAAACACTAAATTGGAATGCTTCATTCATTTTCCTGTGGCATGATCATGTTTATTTACTATACTAGCGCAGTAACTGAAATTGTGGTTAACCAACATGAAATTGGAATATTTCATTTCTCTGGCATGTTCTACAGTGATTTTGGGGGACTACGTTTCCTATATAAAATATTGTTTATTTAATATCGGCTTTGTCTACAGATTCGCCTGGATAGTAGATTTCTTGTATAATTTTTTTTCCAAAAATTATAATGTTCTCAATGCTAGAATGTTTAATAGTAATTTTATAGTGGAAATTGATTTAACATCATCAAAAACTTTTCTGCATTCAAAATCTTGACAATTATAATCTAAATTTTCAAAAATTTCTTCCTAAAATTTCTATCAAATTTGTTAGCTCTTTAATATTAGGGAATATTTACTAAAATATTTCAAAATTTTCAAAAATATATTAATAAAAACTGTGTCTTCTAACAATTTAATTTTGAAATAGAAACTCTTATTAAATATAATTAATCTATATTAAAAATAAACTAATGGTTATAAATTTATATTAATATAAAAATCATCTTAAATTTCTTTCATCTAAGTATTTTTTAAAATTATAAATTTTTTAAGAAAATTAGAAAGATTTCATCTTCCTTTATTTCAATTGAATATATGTAATAAAAGTTTTGATGTTGCGGTGCAACCTTCAAAATTGACTAGGTTCCTGTTAAAACAATAAATTAAAATAAGGCTATCTTATAAGATGGTTTACTGCTGAACACATGATTTAAATTACCATATAAATTTACTTATATTTGTTGAATCAAAATGCTTTTTTTTTAAATAGTTTTGACTTTGTTACATGTGATAATAAAAAATATTTAATGGTGGACAATTATGACTATATGTCTATGCAGGGGGTTTTGATAATATGAATATTAGAAGTGTTTTTCTTTCTATTATATATATATATATATCAAATTTTCCAATATATATATATCAAATTTTGGAAAAGTAATATTAATTTTTTTAAGTTTAAAATCTATTTGCAAATAATCTAACTAGTGTTTTAAATTTAAAATTAAATTAAATTAATGATAAAAACGGGAACTGATAAATCTGCCTTTATTCATAATTGTAAAGAAAATTACAATTAAAAGGTTGTATTTATTTACTAACTAAAATAGATATACAGAAAGTTCGATGAAAACCTACGCTAAAGCTCTTATATTCTCTGTGACTGCTCATGCTAATTTACCGTAAAGAGGTCCAAAAATTACATTTCTAATTTTATATTTCTCTATTACGTTTCAAGTTTTATATTCCTCCAAGACTGGGTCTAATACTAATGTATGGCACTAATATTAACAGTTCATCACGTTAAACCTGAAATTCGAACCTCAGCTTATTAGTTCAAGTTACTCATCCAGTCGCCTGCACGCATTATTTTGCATCATGCAACAGAAGCTTCAGAAAATTTCTAAGTCGTTGCAGAACCAGTAATGGCAAAAGTTTCTGAATAAATTCTGGCAAGAGTCTTTCCACAATGTCCATTGCACATAGTGGGGCAAGAGTCTTTCCACAATCTCGTGACTGATAGGCTCCATGTCATTCGCGGCCTCGCACTCTCTGAGTTTAGTCATGTCACACAGATTTCCACTCATAAAAAGAGGGAGCGGGCCTCTGATTCTTTGCCTTTCCATGATCTTCTTGATGCTGCGTGGCTTCCACCAGTAGGTGTAAAGAAAATTGCAGAGCTGCTTCCAAACGATCATCGCCAAACTTAACAATTGCAGAAAAAGTAGCACCAATAATGTTTCGACGATATAATGAGCAGCAGGGGCTCCTTCTTGTGATCGAGTCATGGCTACAAGATTTAAGGAAGCTGTCTGTAAGTATCTCGGATTTCTTTATTCTATTAGTTTGAAAATCAGATTGTAAAACATAATATTTCGACGATATAATGAAAAGCAGGAGCTCCTCCTTCTTGTGATCGAGTCATGGCTACAAGATTTAAGGAAGCTTTCTGGAAGTTGTCTGTAAGTATCTCGGATTGCTTTATTCTATTAGTTTGAAAATCAGATTGTAAGCAACAATTGAGGGTAAAACATAGGTTTTGCAAAATTTACCTGATATGTATAATATCGCTGATGTTTCTACTGTAAAAACTAGGCAAGAACGTAATTGGCATCACATTATAAGAAATTAAAAGATACAAGAAACTACATTACTGGGTGTAACTAGTTGCTCGGTGCAAGGTGTTCAAGGATGCTGGGTGGAAGTTGCACGATGCAAGGTGCTCAACGTTGGCTCCATTTATTTCGTGCTCATCCATGAAAGATTCTTGATGTGTAAATTGACGTCTATGGAGGTATTGATTTTGGCAATTTCTATCAGTGTTTAAATACATATTGATTTAACACATATTGATTTTGGCAACTTCTAGCAGTGCTTAAATATGGGACCCAATTTGAAACTGATGTCATAACCTTTAAATTAGAAAGATTATCTCATTCATCTACACCTCTTGATCGATATCATCAATTTCATGTTGAATAACGAATAGAGTGTACTCATTATACCTATCAGCCAGGGCATGAGCTCGACTCAAGCCAAGGCAATATTAAATCAAGAAAAATATATTATTTAATTTTATGATTTCTTAATAACAGTAATTTTTTATTATTATCATAATTTATTAGTATTAATGGTTTTGATGATGAACCACACTTAACCAAAAATTTCTCAAATGTGATTTTACTTTACTTAATTAATAAGATTTTATTAATTAAACAATTTATAAATATCTTTTAAATAAAAAAATAATATACAGTTAAAAGTTATCTGGATATTTACAGTTAGCACTCTTATAATTAGTGATTTGGTGATGACATGTTTTTTTAATAAAGTGAATACGCTTCATCTCAGATTTCCTTTTGATAATTATATATTTATCTTAATCAAAAAATTAAATTTTCATTTTAAATTCTTATTAGATATTTTTGTAATTAATACATTAGTCGTACTTTTCTTTTTTTTATAACACTAAATTTGATTATCAATTTCTCAAATTGCCTTTATTTGTCACTCTAAAAATCAAAACATAAACAATAATTAAGCATCTAACATAGTTTTGCAAAATTTGTATTTTATGCATAATAGAGCTAATGTCTCTAGTAAACAATCTAGGAGAGAATGTGATTGGTATCACATGAAACTAAGCTAATTATAAGCTAAAAATATGGTTGCCACCTAAATCATATTTATAAAAGACAAGCTAAAAATATTGTTGCCACCTAAATCATATTTGTAAAAGACATTGAAACTAACTATGGTTGCCACTTAAATCATATCTATATAAAAGACGGTGAAACTAACTACCTGGTACATGGTGTTCAGTGTTGCCTACTGGAAGTGGATTGATGCCATGTAGAATGGTTGCCTCCACGTATTGCATATGTTCACCCATTATATGGTAGAGAAGATGTAGCTCCTCCACATAAAGGAGAAGGTCATCCATATTGTTATCACCAAAAAAGTGATCAGTGTTGCCTAGTGGAAGTGGCTTTATGCCATGTAGAATGGTTACCTCCATGTATTGCATATGTTCACCCATTAAGATTATCAAAACACATAATGTAGTATGGGTTTTACACTTTAAAATCCATTTGCACAATAAGAAATCATTTAGTGAATCACTTTCCCTTAAATGATTTCAATTTAATTTAGGCAATGAAAATAACCTAGAAAATTATTCTATTAATTTCATTTTCATATATTTACCCACCTATGTAAAAATATTTAATTTTATTTTTACTCAATTTTGGCATTTCTACCAGAATAATTAAATAAATCATTATTTATTTACTATTCTTTAATAATTTCACTTTTCTCCTACTAAATAATTATTAAATCATTATTAATAATTATTTCTAACTTACTTTGATGATACCACCTAGAAATAATTAATAAAACATTTTTATTTATTAATTATTTCACCATTTTTTTAATTAACTCAATTAAACATTATTTATTTAGTTAATTAATTAAATAATGATTATTGACTATTTCTCTAATTTTTTCCTCTCCCAAAAATAATAAAATAATCATAATAGTTAGATCTTGATCTTGTCAACCAAATAGTTTGTTATTTGACTATATCTAGTTTAATCTAGCATTTTGTTATAAGTAGAGAGGTTTTGCTCTCACCTTTTACATATAAAAGTTATCATCATTTTCATTTTGATCTTACAATAATTGAGCTCTCCAACTTGAGTTCACCCATATATCTCATTCATAATTCCATTTCCCATTTGCATACATAGACGAGAGAGAAGCAACCACTAGCAGTGTAAGAGACATCAAAGAACCCTCCCACAGAAGGGGACGATATTGAATCAAGTCATTTCTTTTTCACTCCTCAGGTGTAATTTCAATTATTTTGATTAATAAAACATTATGGTTCAATTTATGCAGTTCTTAATATTTATTTTTTGGCTTTTCCATCTTCATTGCATATATTTCTATGAACATTTTCATGCAAATCTGAAGATATTTGTTAAGTATTTCAAGTTTCTCTTGGAGTTCATGTTGACACTTTCTCTGTTGTTAGGTTGTTTAGTCCCCAAAATTAAAAAGTGAGTTTCTAGTACACTTATCCAAAATTTCTCTCCTAACAAATGGTGACTCCACTAGGGACCGAACCCAAAACCTCTGGTTTCACAAACCAATGGATCCTGACTTAAGCAAGACATTTGTATGCAACAAGGATCCCCATAACCTCTCAATCAATATTTCTTACTATTGGTGACTAAACATATTAACAACAAAGAAAGTGCAAAATGAACTCCAAAAAAACCCTCAATGCTCAACAATTGTCTTCAAATCAGCATAAAAGTGATAGTGGAAAACCATGCAATTGAAAGATAGGAATTGAAAAAGAATATTAAGCACTACATATTGAACTCAATATAAATACAATGTTTTTATTAATCAAAATAATGAAATAACACATGAGGAGCGAAATAGAAATTACTTGGGTGAATATCATCCCCTTCCATGGGAGGGTTCTTTTTTGTCCTTACATTGCTAGTGGCTACGCTTCTCTCTTCTTCATATGCAAGTTGGAAATGGAATTATGAAACAGGAAATGTGAGAAATTAATAGGGAGAGCTCGATTTTTATAAAATAGGTATCCCTATAAGAAAGACACTACGGTTGACCAAGTAATCGATAAAGTGTCGGGGATGGAAACTAGAGTACCCTAAGAAGTAAAGAGCTCCAAGGAATATAGAAATATAGAACAATGTCCAACAAGAAATGAGATATAGTTAGGATAGAATTATACTATATACCTAAAGCATAGCATGCCCTATCACTGAGTGGTAAGGGAGTGTACAAGTTCACTGAATGTATGACACCATCAAAGTCCCCTTGCAACTTACTGACTCACAAGCATAAGAAAGACATACCTAGATATGAATGAAAGAAAATAGAAAGAACAAGAAAGGAGGGCTTGGTCCTTTTGTTTAGCTTGTGCTAATAACAAAATAAGAAAAAACACTAAAAAATTGAAAGGTACCAAACTGCCCGCCATAATTATTTTTCCTCCAATACATATCCACATTGAAAATAAAAACATTCTTATGTTAGACGTATAACTTAAATTGTGAACCTTAGACGTATAACTTAAATTGTCAACCTTAGAACTAGAAATGCCATTAATAATAGCTCCATACCTTAACACACCCTCATTGCACACTAAATTTGATGCGACTAACATCCATTCGAGCATAAAGGATTTCATTTGAAGCCATATCACAATGCATTAATTGTTATCCCGACGAATTAGTGACTCTCGTGGCACAAAGGTGTTAGAGCCTGGTTGTCTAATTACTTCACCCTCCTCACGCTCTTCATAAAGAATTATTATTTTGGAGTCTTGTCATGTATTTGGAGTTCCATGAGATAAATTTGTGAAAATGTTATTTTAATTTAAATAAATAAATTTTATAAGAGTTTATTTGTTATATCTTTTAAAGTTTTTTTGATATATTTCTTTTTCTAATTTATCTAAAAATTTGAGTAATGATTTTACACAATTGAAGTGTCTTAAAGAACTTCATATATGTATTAAAAAATTTGAATTAAAAAAATGAAGTTTTGACTAAAAATTATTATATGAGGTTTTAGTCAAAAAAACTCCAAAACTTATAATAATAAACTACAACATAAATTTCTATTTAAAATTTTTCTTTTCTTCTTCAGATATTGACTCTTCTTTACACATTATAACTATAAATAATATAGTTAAAAGTGGAAATATCTATTCTCAAAATATTTATATAATTAATATTTGTATTTTTTAATTGTTTATTTTTATTTAGTTTAAATTTATTTAGTAGTAAAAAAGTAATGTAGAGTATTTTCAATTTTATAAATAATAATTAATTAAATTATTCTTCTTTATTATTAATAAATAATTTGATATTAAATTAAGAATAATTACTTTGCAGCCATTTTCCATTCAAAATTATTTTTATCAAATATAATACATCTTAAAAAATGATTTAAGAAGACAAGTATTACATTGTCCCATCATAATATTATTATTTTATTAAGAATATAGTAGTTAACTTAAAAATGAATTAAGAATAATTAGCATGTTACATTTTCCCAGAGCATATTTTTTAAGCCTACACTGAAATTGTTTTTTTCTTTTTCTTAATAATATAGTTGAGAATTTGATATTAATACAAATCTATGTAGAATCTAGATTATGTTAAAATTTTATTATTTAGTTATTTTTTCCCAGCGAGGATAAGGACTCAAATTTTATGCAATTCATTAGCCTAAGTATATCATATTTATTTTTTCTGAATGTATATATTATATAGAAAACTCCTAAAATTTGATAAGTTTTAATTTGCATAAGACAAATAGCAAGAGGGGTTGTGCAGTACACACCAAGGTTTTACATTTAAATTAAGTAGAGAAGAAGGATAAGGCCTCACTCAGAGAGGTGAAGACGTTCCAGAGTGAAGATCTGACTATCCTGATATTTTCAATTCTTCAATTTGGTTCCCGAATGCATTGATTTTTTCCTATGAGTTATTTGTTTCCTTTGGCTAATGAGAATTTCCATGGTGGTGGCCAAATTTATTGCCGATTATGCTTGCTAAATCTATAGTTAACTCATTTTTTCTTTTAGGTCAACAACTTTTTCTACAAAATTGGATAAAGTGTTCTTTTGGTCCTTCTTGGAATGTTTTTCCATATCCACTAAAAGGATGATGTGGGTTAACTCCTTGTAATTGAATGCTAAATATTTACAATCCAATACATTTCCTACTAATATAAGATTGAGTAGAAAGCTTGGGATTAGGGTTCAATAGGGAAGGAACCCCATTTCCACCCTCTCCACAAGAATTGGAGTGAGGATAAAGTAAAACATGGAATGAAAGGCCAAGAAAATTGAGCACTCCAACTAATTTGAGGGTAAATTAACTACTTATTCCCCATAACTATAGAAAAAGTAGGCATGAAGACAACCTTATTTGTACGAGTTCAAATTTTTGGATGTGGTATGGATTTGGAACATCTAGTTCATCATTTGCATCATTTGTATAGGTTGCTATGAGTATTAAGACAAGTGTGGGAGAAGAGGGAATCATGTGAGGTTGGTGTAGGGGAGATTTTAAATGATTTCCCATCATGTCAATTTTCCACATGTAAAATGATGTTGTCACTTGTCATATTTTACTTTCCATCCTTAATTGTGGTCACAAGATTGGAGGATAGAGTCTCTTCTCATTTATTGTTAAAGTTTTCTTTCGTTGCTATATTGTGTGAGTTGGTAGCTCAAGCACTTGTTTATTGTTTTGTCCTGGTAAACTAGTATAGATCCATCTTAACTACAGATTTAGTAGGAGCTAATAGGGATCAAATCTCTTGAGGTGCAAACCCATTTTGTGCAAAACTTAAAAAAATTTCACCTCCAGAGATTGCATCCCTCTACGGACTTGATAGATGATGGTTAAGACAACACCCTGTCTCTCCCTGTTGGCTTGAGGGGGGATGACCCAAGTTAAGACATAATTATCCAAACAAATCCCTATTTACTGCCCCTTTCAGCAACAACCCCAGAGCGCGGACTGAGGTCTCACTTGAAGCAATATGGGGGGATGCTGCAACCAAGTTTCCGCACCCTTGAGATGTCTGAGGGGTCGATTTAGTCCAACTATGAATACCTTCGTGCAGGTCACTTCATGCACTATCCTAACCTACAAGGCCTTCGTGATCTATTATAATCGCCCTCGTGTAGCCCTAACTAGGGGCTGAGGTGCTTTTGCACTGCTAGGGCAGCGTTCTGCGCTATTTCCCCAAATTACACTACGTATCTTACTTATCTTCTTATAATTGTTAGTTAACTTTGTGTAAACATATAATTTATCTTATATTCACTTAGTCAACACAATCATATAAGTTTGTACAGCATATAAACAGTGAAATTGAAATTTATACCCAATATATTCAATGCACAAAACAGGAAAAAGATACACAGAAATGATACTCGCCATGTGCACTCAGCTGCAGGGATCCGTGCACTCAGCTACATACTACTAGGCCTTTGCGCACTCAGTTGCAGAGCCTTCTCCTACTCTATGACCCAAGACTTGACTCTACACTTAGATAAGACTCAATTCTCCATCTATTACTTTCTCAATTGATTCCTTCTCTTTGTTGATTTACAACTTAGAGCATCACTCTATTTATACAATCTCATGGTCCGCGGACCATGGGTAGATCTTTAAAGCCAACATTACATTACAAAAATGAGAGCAGACAACCATGGAAAATTTTAGGGGTTAATATTCGTAGGTTGGCTAGTTTTCCATGATTTTAAAAGAAATGGTTTGCCAATTTCCATTTTTTATAAAAATAATTTGCCCAAATTTTACAATATAAAATTCTTTTACATTAAAAATTGCTAACATTATATAAAGAGTATATATAAAATAAGTATAAATTTGAATAATTTTACAAATACATCAATTAACATTTTATATTTTGCATATTAGGGACTAATGAGATTCGCCAATGTTTTTAAACTTAAAGATAATTTTCCATCCTTAAAATTTTCCCTACAGACAACCCTATTACTCATTTACAATCTCGCGCTCCGTGCCCACAAAACACATAGTCTTTACATCGGGTTTAGTCAAAATCTTGGCTTTAAGCCTCAAAACTTCCCTTGGGGGATCCCACGCCCAACAGGCCCCCAACACAAACATTGTGACTCGCCCTCGAGTCACTCTGTCGGTGCGAAGATCTTCACACAGAGACTTCCCAACTCTGCCTGAACTGCTGCAAAATTGGCAGCGCATTGAGCAGTTGCATGTTGTACCCCTTGGACGCGTTGTTCAGAGACCGTGAAATCTGAACTTCTTCCTTGTATCTGCTCCTGCCTTCCCTTCATCTATTTATAGTCCTGTGCCTCCTTTCAGCTACCTGGAATGCTAAGACTGTGCTTCGGTCGGCTAGTCAGATAGCCGGGTCACCTATGTATGGCTTCAATCGACTACCATTCACTCTTCCTGGGAAAGGTTCTCCATTTAACTTTACCAACTGCATCGTGCCTCCGTTTGTGACCTCTTTAATAACACACAGTTCCAGCCAACGCATTCCAAATTTTCCTGGGAATTTATCAAACTTACTATCATATAGTAACACCAAATCGTTCACCTTGAAGGTGCGTAACTTAATATGTCGATCGTTCTAGGCATTTTCACGTTGCTTTTGTACCTTTTGATGAAAGCCGGTGAAAAATCATTCTTCCTCGAGTTCGTCCAACTACACGAGGCTCTCCTCTAGGGCTTCGCGGTCTGTCATACCTGTGGGCGCTACTATGCACAGACAAGGCACGATGTATTCTATCGGCATTGCAACTTCCACTCCATAGACCAACTAGAAAGGTGTATGTCCTGTCAGTTTCTTGCATGTCATCCTATAAGCCCATAATATTGTAGGTAGGTCCACGTCCCAATCACTTTGCTATGCACTACATACCTTGTTCAGTGCTTCGCATACCTTGTTAAATGCTTCCGCATAGATAACCTTTTGTGTGATCGTTCTCTCCACATTTTGTCATTCCAACTTGAGGAGCTCTTTGTGTAATTGCCCCACCAACACATGCCTATTGATTTTATCTCTCAACGCAAATTTCATGTGCATCCGCGTAGGTTGTTTTCCATATGTCAGCATCCATGTGGCTAGATGTGCGTGCAGTTTATCCTGCCTATTGCATTTATCTGTCAATTGCACTTTAGGCTCCTCAAACTACATGCGCATCATTCCTCTACATACGTGCCAGTCCTCAAAGGTCCCTTTGTGCGTACCACACCACCTCGTGAGCATAGTGCACAGTACCCAATTTAAGGCCTGGAAACATTGCTTTTCCGGCACCTCCCTTTCAAACTTATCTAGGAAAGTATTTACCTCACTTAACTCATCATAAGTAGGTAGATCCCTTACTTCCATCGATATGCAGTGCAACGATCTTGTGATCATATTACAGTTTAGCGTGGTTACTTCGTGTAGCCGATTCTTCCATCGCTTTATCTCCTCATCAAAATCTGACGTACATGAGCTTTCGCACTCCCATGAGATTCGCCTATCTGCAGTGGGATTTACCAGTCTTGCTCTCATGCAGTTATCTTGTAGATGCAGTCCAAATCGTCATTGCTTTCATATTTGTGCACCGGCTCGGTGTAGTGTGATCCCTGAGCAGGGTCTAAGGGTATAACTATGCGCAGAGACTTCTTCTCAAAATTCATCTTGCACTTCTCCAGATTAATCACCCCATTCATGTCACTGACCCAATCAATTCCTAAGAGCGCGGGGTAGGGATTGTTGTCATCACCAATCTCTATCACTTCAAAGTTTGCTAGCGCACTCACTCCCTCAACATCCACAGTAATTCCCTGCAATCATCCCATGGGTATTATCTTTTGCTAGTTCGCCATTCACAGCTGAATAGGAGACCATTGTAGTGTAGGCCTCCCCATGCACTCCTATGTCTACTTCGGCAGAACGTTCACATCCGATCAAAATCCAGAATTACTTCATCCATCTCATGTTCTCCAATTTGCATGTTTAACCTCTTTTCTCTTCCTGTCTCCAATCTTCCAGACTACGCACAGTTCTCCTAGTGTGGGTCCGTGTGGGTCCAACGCATCTTTTAATGAATTCCTGTAGTCCCTTTATTCATAATTGTAAAGAAAATTACAATTAAAAACTTGTATTTATTTATTAACTAAAATAGATATACAGAATGTTCGATGAAAACCTACACTAAACCTCTTATATTCTGTGTGACTGCTCATGCTAATTTACCATAAAGAGGTCTAAAAATTACGCTTCAAATTTTATATTTCTCTATTACGTTTCAAGTTTTATATTCCTCCAAGAATGGGTCTAATACTAATGTGTGGCACTAAAATTAACAGTTCATCACGTTAAACCTGAAATTCGAACCTAAGCTAATTAGTTCAAGCCTGCACGCAATATCTTGCATTATGCAACAGAAGCTTGAGAAAATTTCTAAGTCGTTGCAGAACTAGTAATGGCAAAAGTTTATGAAAATATTCTAGCCTAGCAGTGTCAAAATTGACATACCATAATCATTTGTCCATTGCACATAGCGGGGCAAGAGTCTTTCCACAATGTCGTGACTGATAGGCTCAATGTCATTGGCGGCTTCGCACTCTCTGTGTTTAGTCATGTCACACAGATTTCCACTCACAAAAAGAGGCGGCGGGCCGCTGATTCCTTGCCTTTCCATGATCTTCGTGATGGTGCATGGCTTCCACCAGTAGGTGTAAAGAAAATTGCAGAGCTGCTTGCAAACGATCATCGCCAAACTTAACAATTGCAGAAAAAGTAGCACCAATAATGTTTCGAGGATATAATGGGCAGCAGGAGCTCCTCCTTCTTGTGATCAGGTCATGGCTACAAGAATTAAGGAAGCTGTCTGTCTGTCTTCGAAGAGGACGTGGGTACTACTTACGGCCTTATGTTTTTCCTACATCAACTTAAAAAATGTCCGTTAGCCTAGAGGGCATTTTCCAGACTACTCCAACCAGTTTCTAACAAGTGACCCATTCATTTTGCTTAAAAAGAAAACTAGAGCGCATTTTGAGCATTTTTCAGATTATTCTAACAAGTTTCTAATCAATGACCAATCCATCATAGTTAAAAAACCAGTGACCAATCCATCATAGTTAAAAAACCAGTGACCAATTCATCATACTTAAAAAAGGGAATTATTCTAGCAAGTTTTCAACCAGCGACCAATTCATCATAGTTAAAAAAGCCAGTGACCAATTCATCATAGTTAAAGAAAAAAAAAACTGTAACGCATTTTGAGCATTTTCCAGATTATTCCGATAAGTTTGTAACCAGAGACCAATTCATTACGGTTAAGAAAAAAAAGTATGCCATATTTTGAGCATCTTCCATATTATTCCAACAAGTTTATATAGGTAACTAATTTATCATGGAAAAAAAAAAATTATAAGACATTTTAATCAAATTTATCTGGTTATTACCCGAAGAGTTGGTTTTCATGAGAATGAAAATCTCACCCAGTTTTCATGTAAATTGTTTCTTTGTAATACTATAACGATGTGTATGATGTGGTCTTACACTTGATTACTTTTAGCTTTCTCCAAAGGAATTTTTAGTGTCATTTATTTAAATATTTATTTTTTTCTATCATATAATTAGATATTTATTATTATTATTTTAATTTAAAAATATATGTATATTTTAAATGAATTTAATATTATTTTATATTAAAAAATTCAAATTAAAATTAAACAAATATTTACTAGATTTCTGTTAAAATTAATTTAAAAATATTATGGAAAAAAATTAAAAATTTATATTAATTATATTATAACTGAAAATGTAATTGGTTATATTGTAATTGTATAGTTTGTTATATTATAAGTGTAATTTTAACTTAATGGTAAGAGCACACGTTTCTTTTTAAGAGGTCTGTTAAATCATTGGAGAAAATTTTTAAAATATTTTTAAACATTACAAATTTCACATTATTTAATTTTTGTTTTAGTGATGATGTCCTAATAAAATGATTACATTTTCATTTTACAATAATTATTTTGATGAAATATTTCCTTCACTAAAAACTCACTTTCTCATTTTAATTTTTTTATATTTTTTGTAATTAATAAATTATTAAATAATATGTGATTTTTTTTCCTATTAGTATCTCGGATTGCTTTATTCTATTAGTCTGAAAATCATATTGTAAGCAACAATTGAGGATAAAACATAGATTTTGCAAAATTTACCTGAGATATATAATATCGCTGATCTTTCTAGTGTAAAAGCTAGGCGAGAACGTAATTAGCATCACATTATAAGTAATTATAAGACACAAGAAACTACACTACTGGCAAGCTAAAAATAAAGTTTTAATGTAGAGCATATTCATAAAAGAGGGTGAAACTAGTTGCTCGGTGCAAGGTGTTCAAGGTTGCTTGGTGGAAGTTGCACGATGCAAGGTGCTCAACGTTGTCTTCATTTATTTCGTATGTTCCTCTATATGGAGGAGAAGCTCATCCATGTTTTCATTGGGCTCACACAAAACCTTTCCAGAAAGATTCTTGATGTGTGAATTGACGTCTATGGAGGTATTGATTTTGGCAATTTCTATCAGTGTTTAAATACATATTGATTTTGGCAACTTCTAGCAGTGCTTAAATATGGGACCCAATTTGAAACTGATGTCATAACCTTTGAATTAGAAAGATTATCTCATTCAATAACCAATAGAATATACTCATGATACCTATCAGCCAAGGCATGAACTCGACTCAAGCCGAGGCAATATTAAATCAAGAAAAATATATTATTTAATTTTATGATTTCTTAATAATGATAATTTTATATTATTTTTTATTATTATCATAATTTATTCATATTAATGGTTTGGATGATGAACGTTAAAAATTTCTGAAATGTGATTTCACTTTGCTTAATTAATAATATTTTATTAATTAAATAATTTATAAATGTCTTTTAAATAAAAAAAATAATATACTATTAAAAGATATATGGATATTTCAAACTAGCACTCTTAGTGATTTGGTGATGACAGGCTCTTTTAATAAAATGAATATACTTCATTTCAGATTTCTTTTTGGATAATTATATATTTATCTTAATCAAAAAATTAAATTTTAATTTTAATTTTTTATTAGATATTTTTGTAATTAATAAATTACTCGTACTTTTTTTTTTTATAACACTAAATTTGATTATTAATTTCTCAAATTGCCTTTATTTATCACTCTAAAAATCAAAACATAAACAACAATTAAGTATCTAACATGGTTTTGTGAAATTTGTATTTTATGCATAATAGAGCTAATGTCTCTAATAAACAATCTAGGAAAGAATGTGATTGGTATCACATGAAACTAAGCTAATTATAAGCTAAAAATATGGTTGCCACCTAAATCATATTTATAAAAGACATTGAAACTAAGTATGGTTTCCACTTAAATCATATCTATAAAAGACAGTGAAACTAACTACTTGAGTGTTGCCTACTGGAAGTGGCTTTATGCCATGTAGAATGGTTGCCTCCATGTATTTCATGTGTTCACCCATTATATGGTAGAGAAGATGTAGCTCCTCCACATAAAGGAGAAGCTCATCCATATTGTTATCACCAAAAAATTGATCAGTGTTGCCTACTAGAAGTGGCTTTATGCCTTGTAGAATGGTTACCTCTATGTATTGCATATGTTCACCCATTATATGGTAGAGAAGATGTAGCTCCTCCACATAAAGTAGAAGCGCATCCATATTGTTATCACCAAAAAAGGTGATCATCTATCCATTTTTCATTAAGATATTTTCCATTAGGATTATCAAAATACATAATGTAGTATGGGTTTTACACATTAAAATCCATTTGCATGATAACAAATAATTTAGTGAACCACTTTCCCTTAAATGATTTCAATTTAATTTAGGCAATGAAAATAACCCACAAAATTATTCTATTAATTTCATTTTCATATATTTACCCACCTATGTAAAAATATTTAATTTTATTTTTACTCAATTTTGACATTTCTACCACAATAATTAAATAAATCATTATTTATTTACTATTCTTTAATAATTTCACTTTTCTCCTATGAAATAGTTATTAAATCATTACTAATAATTATTTCTAACTTAGTTTGATGATACCACCTAGAAATAATTAATAAAACATTTTTATTTATTAATTATTTCACCTTTTTTTTTAATTAACTCAATTAACATCATTTTTTAGTTAGTTAATTAAATAATGATTATTGACTATTTCTTTAATTTTTTCATCTCCGAAAAATAATAAAATAATTATAACAATTAGATCTTGATCTTGTCAACCAAATAGTTTGTTATTTAACTATATATCGTTTAATCTAGCATTTTGTTATAAATAGAGAGGTTTTTCTCTCACCTTTTACATACGAACATTATCATCATTTTCATTTTGATCTTACAATAATTGAGCTCTCCAGCTTGAGTTCACCCATATTCTCATTCATAATTCCATTTCCCATTTGTATACATATACGAGAGAGAAGCAACCACTAGCAGTGTAAGAGACATCAAAGAACCCTCCCACAGAAGGTGACGATATTGAATCAAGTCATTTCTTTTTCACTCCTCAGAGTAATTTCAATTATTTTGATTAATAAAACATTATGGTTCAATTTATGCAGTGCTTAATATTTATGTTTTGGCTTCTGCATCTTCATTTCATAGATTTCTATAAATATTTTCATGCAAATCTGAAGATATTTGTTAAGTATTTGAATTTTTTCTTGGAGTTCCTGCTAGCACTTTCTTTGTTGTCAGGTTGTTTAGTCCCCAAAAGTAAAAAGTGAGTTGCTAGTAAACTTATCCAAAATTTCTCTCCTAACAAATGGTGACCCCATAGGGGACTGAAACTAGAACCTCTGGTTTCACAAACCAATGGATCCCGACTTAAGCAAGACATTTGTATGCAACGAGGATCCCCATAACCTCTCAATCAATATTTCTTACTGTTGGTGACTAAACATATTAACAACAAAGAAATTGGAAAATGAACTCCAAAAAAAACCTTCAATGCTCAACAATTGTCTTCAGGTCAGCGTAAAAGTGTCAGTGAAAAACCATGCAATTGAAATATAGGAACTAAAAAAGAATATTAAGCACTACAGATTGAACCCAATATAAATACAACATTTTTATTAATCAAAATAATGAAATAACACATGCGGAGCAAAATAGAAATGACTTGGGTGAATATCATCCCCATCCATGGGAAGGTTCTTTTTTGTCCCTTACATTGCTAGCGGTTACGTTTCTCTCTTCTTTGTATGCAAGTGGGAAATGGAATTATGAAACAGGAAATGGGAGAAATTAATATGGAGAGCTCGATTTCTATACAATAGGTATCCCTATAAGAAAGACACTATGGTTGGCTAAGTAATGGATAATGTGTCAGGGTTGGAGGCTAGAGTACCCTAAGAAGTAAAGAGCTCCAAGGAATATAGAAATATAGAACAATGTCCAACAAGAAATGAGATATATTTAGGATAGAATTATACTATATACCTAAAGCATATCATGCCCTATCACTGAGTGGTAAGGGAGTGTACAAGTTCACTGAATGCATGACACCATCAAAATCCCCTTGCAACTTGCGGGCTCACAGGCACAAGAAAGACATACCTAGATATGAATGAAAGAAAATAAAAAGGACGAGGGAAAAGGGCTTGGTCCTTCTATTTAGCTTGTCCCAATAAGAAGATTAAAAAACACTAAAAATTGAAAAGTACCAAACTGCCCGCCATAATTATTTTTTCTCTATTTTTTCTCTAGTATATATCCATGTTGGAAATGGAAACATTCTTATCTTAGAAGTATAACTTGAATTGTGAACCTTAGAACTAAAAATGTCATCAATAATAAACCCCATACCTTAACACACCCTCATTTCACAATGAATGTGATGCCACTAACATCCATTCGAGCATAAGGGATTTCATTTGAAGCCATATCACAAATCATTTCACAATGAATGCGATGCCACTAACATCCATTCGAGCATAAGGGATTTCATTTGAAGCCATATCACAATTCATTAATTGTTATCCCGACGAATTAATGACTCTCGTCACGTTGCAACTCACAAAGGTGTTAGAGCCTAGTTGTCTAATTACTTCACCCTCCTCACGCTCTTCTTAAAGAATTATTATTTTGGATTCTTATCATGTATCTGGACACAGCTCCATCAGATAAATATGTGAAAATGTTATTTTAATTTAATTTAAATAAATAATTTTTATAGTAGTTTATCTGTTATATATTTTGAAGTTTTTTTGGTATATTTTTTTTCTAATTTGTCTAAGATTTTTTTGTAATCACAAGTTTGAGTTGTGACCTTTACACGATTTAAATGTCTTAAAGAAAATTGAATTAAAAAAATCAAGGTTTGACCAAAAATTGTTTTATGAGATTCTAGCCAAAAACTCCAAAACTTATAATAATAGACAACAACATAAATTTCTATTTAAAATTTATGTTTTCTTCTTAAGATGTTGACTCTTCTTTACACATTATAACTATAAATAATATAAATAAAAGTGCAAATATCTATTCTCAAAATATTTATATAATTAATATTTTTACTTTTTAATTGGTTATTTTTATTTATTTCAAATTTATTTAATATAATTTATAATCTATGATATTTTCATTTTTATAAATAACCATTAGTTAAATTATTTTTTCTTTATTATTAATAATTAATTTGATATTAAATTAAGAATAATTAGTTTACAGCCATTTTCCATTCAAAATTATCTTTATCAAATATAATACATCTTAAAAAATGATTTAAGAACAAGACAAGTATTACATTGTCCCATAATACTATTACTGTTTTATTAAGAAAAAGAAAATGTGCTCTTATATAATATAGTAGTTAACTTAAAAATTAATTAAGAATAATTAGCATGCTACATTTTACCAGAGGATTTTTTTAAGCCTACATTGAAATTGTTTTTTTTTTTTTTAAAAATATAGCTGAGAATTTGATATTAATACAAATCTATGTAGAATCTAGATTACATTAAAATTTTATTATTTACTTATTTTTTCCATCGAGGATAAGGATTCAAATTTTATGCAATTCTTTTTTTGGTAAATTTTATGTAATTCGTTTTTTGGTAGGTAAGTACTCTCAGATTTTTTCTTTTTTCTTAACAATATAGGTTCTTTTCTTCTGAACAATGTAGGTGAGAATTTGATATTAATACAAATCTATGTAGAATCTAGATTACGTTAAAATTTTATTATTTACTCATTTTTTCCATTGAGGATAAGGACCCAAATTTTATGCAATTCTTTTTATTTTGATAGGTAAGCACCCACGGGGGATTTGAATCAGTGACCTATCATAAGGAGTGCCTTATGAGTGCACCCATTCACCGTCAATCCGAAGCCCCATGGGCCAAATTTTACGCAATTCATTAGACTAAGCATATCATATTTCTTTTTTCTAAATGTATATATTATATAGAAAATTCCTAAAATTTGATAAGTTTTAACTTGCATAAGACAAATAGTGAGAGGGGTTATGTGGAAGACACCGAGGTTTTACATTTAAATTAAGTAGAGAAGAAGGATAAGTCCTCACTTAGAGAGCTGAAGGCATTCGAGAGTGAAGATGCTGTCCTGATATTTTCAATTCTTCAATTTTGTTCCCGAATGCATCGATTTTTTCCTCTGCACTATGGATTTGTTTCCTTTGGCTAATTAGAATTTCCATGGTGATGGCAAAATTTATTGCCAATTATGCTTGCTAAATCTATAGTTAACTCATTTTTTCTTTTAGGTCAACAACTTTTTCTACAAAATTGGATAAGGTGCTCTTTTGGTCCTTCTTGGAATGTTTTTCCATATCCACCGAAAGGATGATGCGGGTTAACTCCTTGCAATTGAATGCTAAATATTTACAATCCAATACATTTCCTACTAATATAAGATTGAGTAGAAAGTTTGGGATTAGGGTTCAATACGGAAGGAATCCCATTTCCACCCTCTCCACAAGAATTGGAGTGAGGATAAAGTTAAACATAGAGTGAAAGGCCAAGAAAATTGAGGACTGCAATTAATTTGAGGGTAAATTAACTACTTATTCCCCATAACTATAGAAAAAGTAGGCATGAAGACAACCTTATATGTACAAGTTCAAATTTTTGGATGTGGTATAGATTTGGGACATTTAGTTCATCTTTTGCATCATTTGTATAGGTTGCCATGAGTACTGAAACAAGTGTGGCAGAACAGGGAATCATGTGAGGTTGGTGTAGGGGAGATTTTAAATGATTTCCAATGATGTCAATTTTCCACATGTAAATTGATGTTGTTACTTGTCATATTTTACTTTCTATCCTTAATTGTGGTCACGAGATTGGAGGATAGAGTCCCTTCTCATTTATTGTTAAGGTTTTCTTTCGTTACTATATTGTGTGAGTTGGTAGCTCAACCACTTGTTTATTGTTTTGTCTTGGTAAACTAGTATATATCCATCTTAACTACAGATCTAGAAAGAGTTGAGAGGGATCAAATCTCTTGAGGTGCAAACCCATTTTGTGCAAAACTTAAAAAAATTTCACCTCCAAAGATTGCATAACTCTACGGACTTGATAAATGATGGTTAAGATGACTCTCTCTCTCTGTTGGCTTGAGGGGACTTGACCCAGGTTCAAAGTTAATTAGCCAAACAAATCGCTACACTACTGGCCCTTTCGGCAACAGCCCGCGGAGCGTGGATTGAGGTCTCACCTGAAGCAGTAGGGGGGGATGTTGGAACCAAGTTTCCACACCCTTGAGATGTCTAGGGGGTTGATTTAGTCAAACTATGAATACCTTCACACTCGTCACTTCGCGCATTATCCTAACCTGCGAAGCCTTCGTGATTTGTTATAATTTTCTTTGCGTAGCCCTACCCAGGGGTTGAGGTGATTTCGCACTGCTAGGGCAGCGTAATGCACTATTTCCCCAAGTTAAACCGCATATCTTACTTATCTTCTTATACTATTATTTAACTTCACGTAAACAGATACTTTATCTTATATTCATGTAATCAACACAATCATACAAGTTCGCACATCATATAAACAGTGAAATTGCAATTTATAACCATTACATTCAATGCATAAAATAGGAAAAAGATACATAGAAATGATATGGAACTTCTCTTTATTACATCTCTAATGGATACAGACTCGACTTGCCCTACGCACTCAGCTGTAGGGGTTTGCGCACTTAGGTGCAGCGCACTAGGCCTCTGTGCACTCAGTTGCAGAGCTTTTTCCTACTCTACGACCCAAGACTCGACTCTACACTTAGATAACACTCAATTCTCCATCTATTACTTTCTTAATTGATTACTTCTCTTTGTTGATTTTCAACTTAGAGCCTCGCTCTATTTATATAATCCCATGGTCTAGCTACCATGGGTAGATCTCTAAAGCCAACATTACATTACAAAAATGAGGGCGGACAACCCTATGACTCATTTACAATCTCGCGCTCTACAGCCACAAAATGCGGAGTCTTTACATCGGATTTAGTCAAAATCTGGGCTTTAAGCCCCAAAACTTCCCTTGGGGGATCCCGCACTGAACAGGCCCCCAACAGGCCCCCAACACAAACATCGTGACTCACCCTCGAGTCACTCTATCGGTGTGGAGATATTCATGTGGATAATCCCCCAACTCTGCCCGAATTGCAAAGATCAGTAGTGCACTGAGCAGCTGCATGTTGTACCTCTTGGACGCGTTGTTCAGAGACTACGTTATCTAAACTACTTCCTTGTATCTTCTCCTACATTCCCTGCATCTGTTTATAGTCCTGCCCCTCCTTTCAGCTACCTAGAATGCTAAGACTGTGCTTCGGTCGGCTAGTCAGATAGTCGAGTCACCCCTATATGGCTTCAACCGACTACCTTTCACTCTTCTTGGGAAAGGGTCTCCATTTAACTTTACCAATTGCACCATGCCTCCATCTGTGACATCCTTAATAACGTATGGTCCCAGCCAATGCATTTTGAATTTTCCTAGGAATTTATCAAACTTACTATCATACAGTAACGCCAAATCGTTCACCTTGAAGGTGCGTAACTTAATATGTCGATCGTCCAGGCCTTTCCGCCTTGCTTTTGTACATGTTGGTGAAATCCACCCAAAAATCATTCTTCCTCAAGTTCCTCCAACTGCACAAGCCTCTCCTCCAGGGCTATATGGTCCATCATACCTGTGAGCACTGCTATGCGAAGACTAGGCACGATGTATTCCATCGGCATTATAGCTTCCACTCCATAGACCAGCTAGAAAGGTGTCTGTCCCGTTAATTTGTTGCATGTCATCCTATAAGTCCATAATATTGCAGGTACTTGCAGGTCCCAATCAATTCGCTGTGCACTACATAACGTGTTCATTGCTTTGCACACCTTGTTAAATGCTTTCGCGTGGATAACCTTCTTTGAGATCATTCTCTCCACTGTTGAAAATAACAACAAGAAATGCTAAAAATAGAAATTCTATAAATAGCATTGTTATAAATAACATCTCAGGTACCAATGTTGGAAATAGCAACAAGGAATGATAAAATAGAAATGCTAAAAATAACAGTCATATAAATAGCATTTTGGGATAGATTCCAATTTTAATTAGTCCCTAAATTAAAATTGAGAATTAAAATTCAAATTTAGTCTCACTAGCTATTTGAAAAATAATTAATTAATTCATCTTGAGTTAATTAGTTGGAGAAAATCAAACATGAAGTCTATGTGAAGACATGCAACAATTATCCCTTTGATTGAGGAAGTTATCCCTTAATTAAGGAGATCAGGATGAGTTGTACTTTGAGATGTAATTAGTTAGCTCAGTTAATTGAGTTATATTAGTTCCAATAGTTTGTGGAACTAATTGTCAGTTCAGTTAGTCAATGCATGAATGCATGCAACTAGTGTACTTAAGATAACTGAATATTCTCTCATAAATAACTCATGGATGTAAGTTCAAACAGAGACCCAGTTGAGATTAAAGGAAGGGATAGTGTACTATCAGTTGGAGGAATTTTCCTATATAGGAAACTCATCCACGTAGAAGGGATTATCTCCTTCGGGATTGCGCAATTATTTCAGAGGTTAGAGTAGTGTGTGAGGTGAGAAACACACAGGTGGCAGCTGGGGGACCCAGGGGAAACTGCACAAGGAAATAGTGGGCTTCGAGGACTCAAGGAAGGCAGATGTTGTGTCTGTTCAGTCTATGAGTAGCATTGAGGGATTGTACTGAGAGCTAGATAGCTTGTGAGATAAATCTTTATGTAATTCGGAGATATTTCCACTTGTATGATAATACAGAGATCGGGGTTTTTAACTGAGGCTTTCCCCAGAGTATTCTTCTGTGTTCATGTGTGATTGATTTCTTCTTCATCTATTATATGTGTTCTACTTGATCTTGCTCAAAATCAATTAAGCTTCCGCAAGATTGTTTGTAGAAGTAGATCAAGTATTTTGCTTTAGTATATTGCATTACCAGGTGATATACAGTGAGAATTTCTACATGATATCAGAGCCAAGTTTATTGGAGAAATTTTTATCAGAGCACTGAATAGTATATGAAGAAGAGAATTTGAAGTAAAAAAAAAATAAAAAAAAATGGGCCACGAGTTTGCAGAGAATATCTAAAAATTTTTGTGCAAAATTTTCAGAAACAAATAGTAGATATGGATTCATTGCAAAAAATACCCAACTTCAAAAATAGATCAGCTGAATCAGAGTTCGGATGAGGGAGATATCGTTGATTTAAAATCAACTCTTTTTCAAGAAAATTTTGTAACAGCGAGAAATATGAAACAAATTGGTGTGCTAGCCAAGAACCTGTATGCACTTGAGGTACAAGATGCATGCAAAGCCTTGAGGAGAAAGGAAAATGTTAGATACTTGGTGGTTGAGAGGGAGAGTAAATTACCTCTCAACACGTAGCCCTAGAAGAAGTCTCAGACAATTGTAGAGGAGCCACAATTGGAGATGCTGAGAGGAGACCGAGTGGAGGTATCCACTCATGTAGAGACCTCCCATAGGGAGAAATTTCGAGCCAATTGGGCAGAGGGATCACATGCAGCCATAACTCCATGTGTGAGGTGTGGCATTGTGAAATGATAGTCCCAAGAAGGCTGAAATAGGGGTAGGATCCTTGAGGTACCCAATCTCTTTGATTAGACCTTGCTATGGGAGCCCTGACGAGGAGTAACAGGACTGGCTAAGTGGGTAGAGACAGATGCGGATGGAGCAGCAGAGGAAGCTTCAACATCAGAGAACGTTGGGAGATCAGTTACTTACTTCTCAGTAACTGATTTGCAGTGCAGCAGCAGGCAACATGATGCAACATGATGAGATGAGGTGCAGTTCGGATGTAGTGCCAGGAGACAGGACCAGCAGCAACACGGATGCAGCAGGAGGAATCACTATGATGGATGCAGTCAGAGATCAAAGTAACAAAAGCTAAAGCAGTTAGATAATGAAGAGCACAGAGGTGTAGAGTTTTTAGTCGACAAAGGCAATAACAGTCAGAGACTTTGATGATAGAGGCATCATTCTGATTCAGGTTGGATATTTTTTGTTTCTGGAGTTACTGGAGCAAAAACACTTGAGAGAAGTGTTGCATGCAGAACATTCGAAAGGTTCAGGATCAGGTTCGATATGAATGCCTTTCTTGTTGAGAGGGAGTGTTGAAAATAGCAACAAGAAATGCTAAAAATAGAAATGATATAAATAGCATTGCTATAAATAGCATCTCAGGTACCAGTGTTGGAAATAGCAACAAGGAATGATAAAATAGAAATGCTAAAAATAGCATTGCTATAAATAGCATTTCAGGATAGATTCCAATTTTAATTAGTCCTGAATTAAAATTGAGAATTAAAATTCGAATTTAGTCTCACTTGTTGTTTGAAAAATAATTAATTAATTCATCTTGAGTTAATTAGTTGGAGAAAATCAAACATGAAGTCTATGTGAAGGCATGCAACAATTATCCCTTTGATTGAGGAAGTTATCCATTAATTAAGGAGATCAGGATGAGTTGTACTTTGAGTTGTAATTAGTTAGCTCAGTTAACTCAGTTATGTCTAGTTAGATTGGTTCCAACAGTTTGTGGAACTGATTGTGAGTTCAGTTAGTCAATGCATGCAACTAGTGTACTTTAGATAACTGAATATTCTCTCATAAATAACTCATGCATGTTAGTTTAGACAGAGACCCAGTTGAGATTAAAGTATGGGATAGTGTATTATCAGTTGGAGGAATTTTCCTATATAGGAAACTCATCCATGCAGAAGGAATTATCTCCTTCACGATTGCGCAGTTATTTCAAAGGTCAAAGCAATGTGTGAGGTGAGAAACACACAGGTGGTAGCTAGAGGACATAGGAGAAATTGCACAAGGAAATAGGAGGCTTAGAGGACTCAAGGAAGGCATATGATGTGTCTGTTTAGTCTATGAGTAGCACTGAGGGATTTTACTGAGAGCTGGATAGCTTTTGAGCTAAAACTTTGTGTAATCCAGAGATATTTCCACTTGTGTGATAATACAGAGATCGGGGTTTTTGGCTGAGACTTTCCCTAGAGTATTCTTTGTGTTCATGTGTGATTGATTTCTTCTTCATTTGTTATATGTGTTCTATTTGATCTTTCTCAACATCGATTAAGCTTCGACAAGTTTGTTTATAGAAGTAGATCAAGTATTTTTCTTTAGTATATTGCATTATCAGGTGATCTACAGTGAGAATTTCTATAATTATGTCGTTCCAACTCAAGGAGCCATTTACGCAATTGCCCCCGCAACACATGCTTATTGACCGTATCTCCTAATTTGAAGTTCATGTGCATCCCCGTAGGTTTCTTTCCATATGTCAGCATCCATCTAGCTAAATGTGAGCACGATTTATCCTTCCTATTGCATTTATCTATCAATCGCACTCTACACTTCCCAAACTATGTGCACATCATTCTACTGTATTCGTGCCAGTCCTTAAAGGTCCCTTTATGCATACCCCACCACCTCGTGAGCATAGCGCGCAATACCTAATTCAAGGCCTGGAAACATTACTTTTCCAACACCTCCCTTTCAAACTTATCTAGGAAAGTATCTACCTCACTTAACCCATCATAAGTAGGTGGATCCCTTACTTCTGTCGATACGCAGTGCAACGATCTTGTCATCATATTACAATTTAGCATGGTTACCTCGTGTAACTGGTTTTTCCATCGCTCTATCTCCTCATCAAAATCTGACGTACAAGAGCTTTCGCGCTCCCATGAGATCCATCCGTCTGTGGTGGGATTTACCCATTCTTGCTCTCGCACAATTTTCTTGTAGATGTAGTCCAAATCATCGCCGCTTTCATAGCCGCGCACCAGCTCAGTGTAGCCCAATCCCTCAACAGTTTCTAAGGGTATAACTACGCACAGAGACTTCTTCTCAAAATTCATCTTGCGCTTCTTTAGATTAATCACCCCATTCATGTCAGTGGCCCAATAAATTCCTAAGAGTGCGGGGTAGGATTGTTGTCATCAACAATCTCCATCACTTCAAAGTCTGCTAGCGCACTCGCTCCCTCAATATCCACAGTGATTCCCTGCAATCGTCCCATGGGTATTCTCTTTTGTGGGTTTTCCATTCGTAGCTAAATAGGAGGCCATTACAGTGTAGGCCTCCCCATGCGCTCCCATGTTTGCTTCGGTAGAATGTTCGCATCCAATCATAAATCTAAAATTACCTGGTCCATCTCATGTTCTCCAATCTGCACAGTTAACCTCATTTCTATTCCCATCCTCATCGTATGCTTTCCAATCTTCCGGACTATGTGCAGTTCTCCTAGCGTGTTCCTAGCGCATCTATTAATGAATTCATGTAGTCCCTTTACAGCCTTAGTGTCACGCAGTAACTTCATTCATGTCTCCAGAAACGTCGTAATCATAGATGGGTCCAATTCTGGCTCCAGTCTATCCTTACTTCTTGAAGTGGAGGCATCAACGAAGCTCTTCTTAACTTCCATGAAGGTTTCCATAGTGTGCTCCAAATCAAACTCTACTTCTTTTGTCAGAGCATTGTGAACCAAAGTACTATCTTTAGTCTATTTTCCTTTATCATCTCCCGTCACGATTCCACTTCAGAGCACAATGTTCACATTTGGATCTTCCTCGTGCAGCTGAGACCTCATCATCTGTAGGTTTTGAGTTAGGGGAGGTGGTACCGCTCCCTCGTCACGTATCCTAGCTATTAGCGTAGGACAATATTCTGTCTCATGATCAAACAAGGTACAATACGAACATGATAGACGCGTTGGATTCGTACAATCATGGGCATAATGTCCAGGCCCTCTGCAATTGTAACATATCAGCTATCTGCGACCTCTTCCAGGTCCTCCTCCACCTCGGCCTCATCCACACCCCTAAAATCCTATTTGTGTTACTCCTTTGTTCTAGTCTAGGGGCCATGTTTTAGCCTGAACTCTATAGGTGGGAGTTCTATCCATCATCAGCTCGTAGCTTCTACAAGTGCACTCATCGTGTCCAACTGATCTACAAAATTTACAGAACAACTATTGGGAATTCTGTGTATACTTCTGTAACAAATGGCAATTGTCAGTAGCATGTTTTGCTCCTATTTGATAAGTCGCGCACCACAAAGAAGGTTCCGCGCTAGGTCCTACTTGTGCCTCCGGTCTTAACGGCAACGGTCCTCATCCCATGAGGTAATTTGTGAACATCAGGTAGCGGTCCTTATCATGACCCTGACCCTTTCATTTTACGCACCACACCTCTTCGCGCACTTCTAATCGAGCTGTCCTGTCATGTTTCAGACTCTACATCTCAAGGCATAAGTTTTTCAGCTGCGTGTGGATCTGTTGAACTCCCGAGTTAGGATCCTACATCGGGGTTTCATCTAACCTCATCACGATCTCTAAGGACTCTGCCTGAGTCGTTAACTTTTGGTGTGACATCGCGCTACTCATATGTGGCATTAGCAATGCTACAAACCATTCGCAATGTTTTCCATCCGTTAGATTCATATTAGCTTCAAAAATTGTACACTTCAACCTCTGATCCAGCTCCCAAGGAGTTTTTCTGGTAGCATTGTGATCTCTTTGAATCCAATGATCGACTGCACTTCTGACTTTGGCCTGCTAAATTCCCTGTTTAGTGCAATTTGGATATCCGTGATTCCTGCATTCAGATTGTCATTAGAATGCTTAATATACCAGGTCAGCGCATGATCTTACAGAGCGCTGACCAATGTCTCTTATCATCTGTAACTCCCTTCACTTTTCATATGGCTCTTATCACGAACCGAAACTAGTCTGGATCTTCATTTCCTACTCCCTTGAACATAGGCAACTTTACCGTGCTTTCCATTTTGACTTGTGGTGGTGGCGGAGATGGTACGGGCAAAGATGGAGGTGAAGGCGGTGAAGCTGGTGGTCATGTGGGTGGGGGTGGTATGCACGGAATTCTCCCCCTTATCAGATGGATCGAACTTCGCGCAGACACCTTCATGAGTTGTTCCTCATCCCCTCGTGGAGGTGAAATCAAAGGGCTATTCTCAGGTCCCTTACTTCCTTCATTTCTGTAGGTTTTTCTACTTCGCATAGCTCCAGACATCAAGGTAATTGCATAACCCTCTTTTCACACAATAGTATTTTAATCCAAGTATTCAGAGACTTTACATACTTACCTCGTGGTCCTTTGAGAAAGCGTCTCTCCGCTTCACTATAGCTAACTGAAGTATATACCGCGAACTCAGTAATGAGTCCTCCTATAATCCGATCGAACCAATGATCAACATCATGCATGATCTTATTCTCCAATGCTTCCAATCTGCGCACCAACTCTGGTGTCCACACAATAGGATTGTCGAGTTTCCACCTTCCTTGGCTATCTGCGAGCTCCTCGATCCACTCGTACAACTCAGCAGGGAAAGATGCAAAAAATATTTCATGGATCTTTGTGTACAAGTAGCAGTCTAGCCACTCTTATTTTGTCAGTCGTGGGTTCCTGTTCTCTAGTGCCGCGAACTCGTGAATTCTTCTGTCCAGCCAACCTTCAATTTCCTTCTTAGTTGGATTCCAATGATATGACATCAGACATCTCTATGCAGATTCCGGTCTTGGCAACGAAACTATTTGTTGGCTTGAGGGGGCCTGACCCAAGTTCGGAGTTAATTAGCCAAACAAATCGCTACGCTACTGGCCCTTTCGACAATAGCCCGTGGAGCGCGGACTAAGGTCTCACACGAAGCAGTATGGGGGGATGCTGGAACCAAGTTTCTGCACCCTTGAGATGTCTGAGGGGTCGATTTAGTCGAACTGTGAATACCTTCATGCAGGTCACTTCAAGCACTATCCTACCTTGCGAGGCCTTTGCGATCTGTTATAATCCCCTTCACGCAACCCTAACCAGGGGCTTAGGTGCTTTCGAGCTGCTAGGGCAGCGTTTTGTGATATTTCCCCAAGTTACACTGCATATCTTACTTATCTTCTTATAACTGTTAGTTAACTTCGCGTAAACAAATACTTTATCTTATATTCACTTAATCAACACAATCATATAAGTTCGCGCAACATATAAATAGTGAAATTGTAATTTATACCCAATACATTCAATGCACAAAACAGGAAAAAGATACACAGAAATGATATGAAACTTCTCTTTATTACTTCTCCAATGGTTACAGACTCAACTCGCCCTACGCACTTAGCTGCAGGGGTCCGCGCACTCAGCTACGGACTACTAGGCCTCTGCGCACTCAATTGCAGAGCCTTCTCCTACTCTACAACCCAAGACTTGACTCTACACTTAGATAAGACTCAATTCTCCATCTATTACTTTCTCAATTGATTCCTTATCTTCGTTGATTTACAACTTAGAGCCTCGCTCTATTTATACAATCCCATGGTCCGCGGACTATGCGTAGATCTCTAAAGCTGACATTACATTACAAAAACAAGGGCGGACAATCCTATGACTCATTTACAATCTTGCGCTCTGCGCCCACAAAATGCAAAGTCTTTACATTGGATTTAGTCAAAATCTAGGCATTAAGCCCCAAAACTTCCCTTGGGGGATCTCGCGCCCAACTCTCTCTCTCTCTCTCTCTCACTCTCTCTCTCTCTCTCTCTCTCCCTCTCTCGCTCTCACTCTCACTCTCTCTCTCTCTCTATATATATATATAGATACAATTTTTAAGTTGTATTTGTTAATGCATTAAGGGATTCACAACCCTTGAAAATCCCTTCAGTACATGGAATAAAATAGATAAAACATGCAATTCATACAAATATATGCTCTATTCAAGATTAGCCTTTAATAGATTGGTCAAAATGTGAAACATTGATACTTGAAATTCTATGACAATAAGAATTTAACATTTCAATTACTTTATATAATAGTTAGAATTATTATTATTATTTTAAACCATATATAATATATAAATGGTTGACATTGGAATACTTTAGTTAACATGACCATTAATATATTTTATTTATGGATTACATTCTCGCACACTTTTCTATTAATATATTTTTAAATACATTTCAATATTAATTTTAATTACTTTATCTCTTTGCTCATTGAAATATTTTATTGTGGTTTATATGTGTGTGTGTGTGTCTTCCTAAATTGATATTAAAATAAATTAGTTAAAATAAATATTATTGTTTATTTATCCAATTGAAATATGAAATATATATATATATATATATATATATATATATATATATATATATATATATATATATATGTTTGTTTTAATTACTTTAAAAGTATTTTAAAAGTTGATATAAAACTATCTTATTTCACGTTGAGATGGAAATATTTTATTAACAACTTGGAGTGTGATTGAAATATTTTTACCATGTCCCCTTTGTATTGTAATATAGAGAACCAATAAAGAAAGTACAATTAGAGTGGGGCTAAGTTTTATAATATTTTTAAGTAAAACTAAGAAAATATATATACTTGTCTTTTATTTTGAGTATAGATGACATTATTTTTTAATTTAAACACTATTTTGCTTTTATTTTAGAAGGGACACGTGTGAACTCCACGTTGAGCACCGAAAAATTACACATCGACACTACACTGGGTTGTAGAATGAGCTTATCAACTCAATAAATCGTTTGAAATTTCTAGACTTGATTCAAAGTTTAACAAATCATTTTGAATATTGATTCTATCCTCTATGGGAAGAAAATTAGAATGAAGATACTTTAATATAAGTAATTTGTATCCCACTATGACTAATATGTTAACTTTTAGTGTTGTGGCTTGTTTGATTCCTTGATAAGTTTCATAGGCCTCTATTTAATTATTCAAGGCTCTACCCAAGATCCAGGTAAAGGCTATCTTTTCTTGTCTTCTAGGGTGCACTAGCACCACCACACCCCCCGTCCTCCATAATACACTTAGCACTGTTGGGTTATGCTTCAAAACCCCATCAAAATAGATATCATATCTTTGTTGCGATGTTATATAATGGTAAAATTTTTTGGAAGATATCATTGAATTCCATTTTCTTTAGGGGGGAGAGTTAGGTGAGCTATGATTTTTTAGATTGAAGGAAAAAAACGAATGGTTTTCTTGTTTGTCCAAAGATTTTTCCCAAGAGCTAACTATACTTTTGGTATTGATATCTTCAATGAGAAATGATATTTCCTTTTTAGTGACAATTATAGGATGGGAATAAATTTCCTGGAAGATAGCTCTGTTATGGGCTAACCATAATTTCCAACATCTAAATTTGGGGAAAGACTATTAGATTCTTTTTTTAAAACATATTTTCCTAAAAATATTCCTTTATATAAGCTATACCAAGCATCACAAAAATTATGTATGTGGGAAGATAATTGAAGTCTTGGATTTAGGACTTTGGAGGTTGTAGTTCATGCTTGATTGGTAAATTGATAGAACAAGAATAAATGGGAGATGGATTCATGACTCTCTGGGAAGAAAAAATAGAATGATGGTCCATGGATGTCTCTTTTAGTGAGGTTTTCAACAACAAGAATTTTTTGGTGCATTAGTATGTGATAGAACATGTTAATTTTAGGAATCCTATCTATGTTACAAATTTTCTTCCAAGGCCTAGATTTCGTTGTGAGTCCATTAGGGAAGAGAATATACTCATGCCGTTTGTGCATTTAGTATATCAAGTCTCCATATCTTCTATAATTTCCTTCATTTCTGTGGCTTAGAGAACACCTTATGAGACAATATAAAAAGGCATAATGTTGATTGTAAATGAGAGGGAAAATTTCCAAAATTCCTCCCAATCCATTTCCCATTGGATGCTCAACTTGAGATTTCAATAAGATATTTATTCCCATTGTTCTCCATCCATTATTACAAAGATAAAAGGTATCGATTAAGTCACAAGGGAGGAAAACGAAGGATGATTTCTTCTAAGAAATTAATTTGAGACCCACAGCCCAAGATCCATGTGACTTAAGAATTGATTAGATGGAGGGATTCTTCTAGAAGTCTCCATATTTGTGATCCCCCTTTTGGTAGAGTAGAGTAATCTAAATAACATTTTATTTCTCTTGTAGGATATTTTTATGGAAAACTTGCTTCCACCAATCATTCTTATATGTCATTAAATTCCAAATAGATTTGGCTCCCACTATTATATTCATCATATAAGGGTCTCTGATTCCCAAGACTCCATGAATTGTTTGGGTGAAAATCACTACCGATTTTACCAAATGATAATACTTATTGTTCTATTTCCTTTATTTCTATATTTATCCATGTATTTCTTGAAAAAATTCCATCCTAACCTCAATTGATACCAATAGAGGAGAGAATTGGAAGAGAGGAGGGCTTAAAGAACTAGTTTTAAGAGTTAATCACCTAATTAGGCTTAACCATTGCACAACCCATTACATGATTCTTTTTTAATTTGGTAAGAGGAGGAATAAATTAAGGATGATAGAAGGACTTGACATAAACAGGGATTCCTAGATTAAATAAAAAAATTAGATCAAATTTTTGTATTGGGAAACACAAAACTTTATGTGGGGTAGCTTGAGTTTGATTGTTGATATTCTAGGTGTATAAATGGATTTATTTTTAATTGTGTTTTCCTCTAGAGGCTTTGGAAAAAAAAAATTCAAACAATTTTGAATTTAGAGGATATCATTACTAAGGTTTCTCATAGAAACAAATTATCGTTAGAAAATTGGGCATGGTTAATACTTTTGACTCTGTAGATGAATTTGATTTTGGGAAGCTACCATGACAATATTTCATATTATAATTTTATAGTTCAAGATTCAATCATCAATATATATAAAAGAGGAGAGAGAGGACATCTTGCAAGGGGAATCTTGTGGCTTTGGATAACCTTATAGATTTTCCATTCATCAAAGGATAGATTAAGGGGTTTCTAATGCAAGTAGAGATTTAGTTAATTATGTTTTCTCCAAATCCTATTTTCATAAGAATAGTGAAGAGGAATTTTTGGTAAAGATAATAAAAGGCATTGGCCATATCCAATTTTATTACAATATATTTTTCTCCTCAATTTATACTAGATTGAATTACTTCTTGTATAAGGATTATGTTGTCCGTGATTTTCTATATCCCCACAAATCCTGCTTGGTTTTCAAAAATGATATTAGGAAGAATATGTTTTATATGGTTAGTTATTATTTTAAGAATTGTTTTATGAGATACATTACATAAAGATATTGGATATAATATTGAAAAACGGATTTACCTCTTTTGGAACTAGGGTAAGAGAGGTTGAATTTATTCCTCCTCCCAACTAAATTGTTCATTGAGAAAAGTTTATCATCCCAAGTGAGTTAGATTTAATGATGTTCCATTACTTCCTATATAATTTAACTATGAATCTGTCTAGGTTAGGAGATTTATCAAGATCAAAGGAAGAGATTTTTTACCATATTCTTTCCATAGAGATAGGTAAATTGAGCATCCCGTTATATATTTTAGAGAAATAAATTGCAGTATGTGTTATAAAATATTTTCCTCATCCTAAATGAAGGAGTGGTTAGGTTCTAAATAAAAAATGAAATGGTTTAGGGAATCCTCTTTCATCTTAGCAAAATCCTTTATATGTTTTCCACTAATTTGTATTTATTGAACTTTATTGTGCCAAAGATGTATTTTATCATCCTGTTGTGGTATTTAATAACCCCCCCATTTTGTTAATAATAGTAGTTAATGTTATATTGACTAAATGGGACCCTTTAAAAATCTTTATTCAAAAAACAAAACTTAGAATTTAGCCATTTCTTTTAATTTTTGAATAAAGAAAAATAACAATCAAAACCTTTTTGGGAACTACTAAAGACTTACCTTTTCAATATAGCACGTCTAAAAAACCCACTAAAGGACCTTTCTAAAAAACCTCCAAAAAATCAAGAAAGTGTTTAAAATAAGGCCTCCATGGTCTAGATTATCATAAAATTTTATGAAAACGGAAGTCCTTAAACTCTTTAGGCTTAAGTCTCGCATCGCATAAACACGACCCATTAAGAGTCCCCTCTTAAATATGATATAGCAAGGTTTGCGAGTTGTGAAATAGCGATGATGCTTTGGCTTTTATCGCATTGTATTTCAGGTATTCAAGAAAATACTTTGCACTTACCATAAGCCGATATTGCAAGATGCGATTCAAGCCCAGACCCACACCGAAAAGTATTAAAAGCAAAAATTTTGAGTCCGTCAAGTCTATTGCCTAGGATGAGCTTAGTAATTAACCATACATAAAACAACTAATGGACAGCTTGCATATCGCATCTCACAGACATACAACAGGAGGTAAGAATGCTAAAAGGCACATCTTGTGATATTGCGATTTGCAATATTGCTTCGCAAATCACACAATCGATATCATCGCAGTATAATGGCTCGCCACCCTAGGAGCTTTCATCCTATTTTTCGACGCAAACATTTATGAGCAATAAAATTAAGGGATAATGAATCATGAGTGGGCATTAGTGGGATATAACTTCATTTATGTTTGAAAATCCATTTAGCTTGATACGATATCGTGTTACATGCGTTGAAATAATGCTTCTTTTACCACCTTTCCAAGCTATCTGCATTATTTCATTTTTACGTCCATATTTGGGTATCCGATAGCTTTTGTTCTTCATTTCAAGAAAAACCCGCAGAGCAGAGTGTTAAGAATGATGGGGATGAAAGGCAAGGTTGTAGCCTCTAAGAAGACAGAGATGAATCCCCTATTCATGGACACCACATGCAGCAGAGAGGGAGGAACCACTACATGGGAGACTATGTACAACATACTGGAGGAGGAACAATCGAGGTTTATGGAAACAAATGTTACAGTTGATGGTAGAGATTCCTTAGGTGCTTCCATGCTAGAGACGGCTTGCTCATTCTTGCACTGCATAACTGCTTGGTCAAACATAATCCCTTATATCGATATGGTAAAATGAGTTATCGATGAAGCAGATATTTCAGATAGACAATTTAGGACAAGAAGCCAAGGGGTCCTCAGATCTTTTACCCCAGATAATTTATGGCTTATGTACCAACTACTAGAGCCACAACTCATCTACAATAGGAAATTCATGGAAAAGTTTGTTAAAGAGAACATCAACCCAGCAGATTGCACTCGTGCCTGGTCAAATAATGAAGAGAAGATCAAGAAAGACAAAAATGGTATGTACACTACTGCATCTATGTGTCCCCCTTATAGTTTTGTTGCGGCTATGTTATGTCGACTACTTGATAGACCTGATAGTACCAAGTTCTCCTCAGATTGGTTGCTATTAATTGAACAAGTCGTTAACGCAACTATCATGAATTGGGCCCAAATCTTGTCAGATAATTTAACAAAAACAATTATCGAGTATAGAAGGAGAAGAAGCATTGCTTCAAGGGTTTACCCTCCATTTTTTATGAGTGCCTATGTTATGGACACTATTTGTTTTAGTTCAAAGTTCCCCATCATTGGATGGAAATGGACTATTCAGAATCCACTTCCCATTCACGCGTACCATAAGGTCATGTGGGAATCCAATTTTCAACCACATTTTTTCAAGATTTGCCACGGAGTTATGCTTCCTATTTACAAGCGTCTGTATAATTGAGACGCCCCTAGATTTTCCCAAGAAGCTGAAGTTGACATCCTCCCAGTGGCCAGATGGTTCGGGGAGGAGACATTTACATACATCAGAGTTTTTGGCAGCATCACCTCCCCCCACATCCTCCCATACTATGTTCCAGATAAATTGATGGCTAGGGAGATAGCCTACCAGACAACTAGTGAGGGAGGAATGAGCCATACATTGAAAGAGTCAAAGAAGGCCATTTGGCCTGCAATCCCTATACAGTGCGGAGCATTTTCACTACATGACCTGGGACACATGTTGGAAGAAGCAGAGAACATGCTATCTCTGCAATTACCCAAATTCCCTGGATGACAGTATGACCCATTTAGCACAGTCAATAATTTCACCACCGTGGTGAAAACAAAAGTATTCACCAATGAGAAGGATGATTTTGATGATATATTTTTGCAGAAAAACATATTTTCAGAGGTGAAACATATGGCCCAACTACTTTTTGACCATGAAGATCTAGAAAATTTTTACAGTTACAGAGAAAGAAGGCCGACAACAGTCCCATTGGACCAATTGTTAATTGAACCAATAAGATAGCCTACTCCCAGTGTGACTATAGAAGGTGACTCCAAAGAAAAATCCAAATCCGATTCAACGACAGAGTCTCATGAAAAATATGTCAGGGAATCACGACATTCATCATAGAATTGCAAAAGCAGAAGCATCAAGGATATAGCCGAATCTACACAACAGATAGTTGAACAAACTTCAGCTAGCAAGCAGGTTGAAATCCATACTACCTCTATGAAACTAGTAAAACCCACGGTAATTGACATAGAGGAGGAATGGGATAATTTTAATAAAAGTCTCCACATAAAGGAACAGGTGCAAGAGCTACAAATGCTACAACACAAGCCAGCTCGGGAAATTACAGTAGAAGAAACTGCAAATGAACCAGGAGTAGAGCATACCCCTGTTACCCCCACTGTCAGGCGGAAAGAGTCGATAGTGCGGACACAAATCAACCTCCCTAGGAGCTTAAGACTCTCTAGTGACAAACAAGACAAACAAGAGCAATCCTTCTCTAAACATGCATTTACCATATAAGAAATCAAGTGTTTAGATCCTACCTGTAGTCCAACGCTGTTGTAGCAGTCCAGCTCCGCGGATCCGGATGAGCTCCTCCTTCACTTTGAAACCTGCATCCACTAACAATCAAATGATTAAATAGCACTTGATAATCTCATAGAATAAAACACATTTAACACATAGACCAAGGAGTACATGAAACAACTCATAAATAACAAGTTATTGAGAAGAATGGACTCATTTGCATTAATAGGAAACAAAAGGAACAATTACAACCTGAGCCTTGGTGTTGTGCAAGTCCCTCCCAGGGTCCATCAAGAGTTCTCCTTTACTTTGACAAAGCTCACCCACTTCCAAATAGAACAAGTAAAGATGACAATCTCTCCTCACAAGCTTCTAAATGGGAGTCCTAATTCCTGCAGCATTTACCTTAGAAATGTATAGCTTCCAACCTCTCCTCCTTCTGGCCCAATGCCTGTATTTATAGTGCTCAAGAGGAAGTTATTCAGGTCCACCATCAATGGGATAATCCCCTCTTTGGATGGGATAGCTCCCTTATTGATGGGATAAGTTCCTCTTTGGTAGGGGTACATGAACCATCTGGAGGTGCTCAATACACGTCGAACAACCTTCTAGAATGCTCTAGAAATGACCACAAGTAACTTTTTAAAGATGAAACTTGCGCATTTTGACCTTTACAGGGGGACGCACCTGCCCCTTTACATACAGAGCGTCCAAGGACACTACTTTTGTGAACATTGGGTGCGTACCCGCAGGTAAGGTTGAGAGAACCCACGTACCCAGAGATAAATACATTTATAAAGACTTTCTCTCTTTTTGCAGTTTGACATGGAGAGCAGAGGCATAAGACTTGCCTAAGAGGATAGCATGACTGTTGATAGAGCCATACTAACTGTAAATAGTCATGGTGACATTTTTTAGTGTAACAGATTGCCCCCTAAAGTGCGAAGCCTGTAGTAGATTAGGGTTTTGTATTATCTAGGAAGGGTGAAGCGCTTTATCATTTCAAGGATTATCTCGTGGAGAGCCTGGTCAGAACCTGCAATTTTCAACACAAAATACACGTATAAGATTATATCATCACTGAGGTAGGCATTCCCATACTCAGATCAAAACTTTAACTAACAGACTAACTACTCTGATACAGGAATGATCTTGCAGTACATCATAATCATAGACTTTTGTAGACACAGTATGGGCGTAGCCATCTGTTTATGATTAGTCTACTTAGATAATGAATACAAAACTCCTCGCAGCCTGGATGGTGGAAACTAGATCCAGGGTCTTCATTTCTGCTTCCCGAATTGGTACGATTCTAGCCATGCGAATAAATGAGTTGATGTCGAACATGGTAGAAACCACTTGATTACCAGTCGATGATGTAAACTGTTAACAAGTGTGAGAGAGACCACCAGTAATGTCAATGGTTCTCAAAGTACCCAGTACAATCCATGAGATGTGAATGAATGAGTTGATGTCAAACATTTCACGGTATCCTTCGATCGAAAGTCAATGATGTAAACTGACGTCAAAGGCGAGAAACCTGCCATTGATGCATGCAGACTTCAAGGCACTGACGATTTCTAAGTCATCTCTCTAGATAATGTGCTGATGTCGATAGAAAGCGACCCGTTGCAGGCAAGCCCACAACACGAAATCATTGTTCAAGTTGAAGAAATGTTGCTGTAAGGACTGACTCAGGGATGGTCAAATGGATGACAAGTATTTTGCAGATGAAAGTTTTGCTTGCAGACCTCTTGAACACATAACGACACAACAGATGGCTTGGTGACGAATGACTCAAAGTTAATCCCCGGAACCCGGCTGAAGACTTTCAATGTGGTTTGATCAACTGTGAGGTAAAAGATTTCCCAACCCAGGTGAATGAAAAGTGTCGTGTTCAAGAGTGGTAATAAAGTTTCTTCTGAGACAAAAGATAACAATAGGTTCATTCTTCTCTCTTTTCCCCCACCATTTCTGGCAAGTACCTCTTTATTTTTAACAAGCTTGAGGAGGATAACATATGCTTGATTATAAGCTCATCCTTCGGATGAGTCCAACCTAGTTTTGATTCGAACCCTAGGAAGGAGTGGTTCGTTCCTGTTTGTAATTGAACAGGTCCTTTACTGTGAAATTTTAACGAGCCCAGTATAGGAGAAACTCGGCGTTTTTCAATTTTAGAGAGTCTGAAAAACTTAAGAAGACTCCAAGTTGAACTTTTTCGTAGATTGGTGTCCCTCAAGCCCGAAAAAGTATAAAATAATACCTGGGGGAATCGCTTGATCTTGCGACCAAGGAGTACTTTCATAATTAGTGCCACTGACCTGAAAAGTAAAAAGCGATCAAGGACACGTCATTTTATTTCCAGTATCGAGTTTGAAACGACAAAAACCCGGCAATCTTTTCCTGTTTTTACGGTCAGAAAAGGGCTATAAGGGGACCGTCTTTTAATTCCGTTTTAACGAGTGTAAAAGAAACGCTCGGCAATCTTTTCATATTTTAGGAGTCAGAAAAGGGCTTAAAAGATGACTCTGAGGTTTCATTTTTTCATAAGTTTTAACGAGTTCGCAAAAATGATAAAAATGTACTCATATGGCCGACTTTCAATTTAATTTACGAGCAGGAAACGACGGAAAGAACTCGGCATTTTCATTTGTTGTACGAGAATGAAAAATAGCAAAATAATCTCGGGATTTTCATGAGTTTAACGAGTCTTGAAAATAACTGAAATTGACTCGAGATAGGTTTCATTTTTACAAAAGCTTGAAACAGACCAAAACTATGCTTCAAAGTAGTTTCATTTTTACACAAGCTTGAAACAGAGAGAAAACTGTGCTTGATGCCCCCTAAGCGTAACTGCTAGAGCGCATGCCCCCCAGCTTCATTTCATTCAACTAAATACAAGCTGGATGGAATGAAAGTTGAGTTATGAGATCATTTGAAAGACTCGACCTAAAACTGTAAAAACTAAAATAACTAACCTAAATATACAACTTAACATTTACGAGATCAAGTCAAACTCTCGACTCAAGTAGAGGAGGATTTGTTTCATTTTTTAACGAGCTTGACACAGGAAAAGAACTATGCTCGGATCCGGTTTCATGTTTACACAAGCTTGAAACGAAAAACTATGCTTGTTATAAGTTCACATGCCCCCAGCATAATGACGCAAATCGAGGTACATGCCCCCCAAGCTTCATTGCATTCAATGAGGTGGATGGAAGCTTTACTTTCAAGATCTTGGAAAGACTTGTGGGATATGTTTCATTTTTTAGTGAGGTTGAAACAGGAAAAGAACTATCCCCAAAACCCTTGTTTCATTTTTTAAACGAGCTTGACACAAGATAAGGAACTATGCTCATGACTACTCTACAAACTACCTAACAAAAAACTCTACTCTAAAAACCTTGATTCATTTTTTAATGAGCTTGACACAAGACAAGGAACTATGCTCATGACTTCCAGTTTCATTTTTAATGAGGTTGAGACTAGAAGAAACTATCCTCACGCTCACTGATCATGGCTTCCAATTGGAAGAAGGACATGTCAATGGACACACCTTGATCATGGCTTCTAAGAGATCTTCGTCAGAAGGAAGAATAGTTCTCTGGAAGGAACACATGTCAAGGGACTCAAAAGGGATAAGGACATCGTGTTCAAGTAATCCCATAGAGTTTTCCATGTCAATTACCGGATCTAAATCAAAGGAAGATGAGCAAACAGTGAGAGGCTCACTTACATCGGTAACTGAAAACATGGGACCAGTTGCCACATAATTAACCCGTGGCAGGGTAGATACCACTTTAGAATCAGGAACATTTAGGGATTTTATATTATTAGTAGTTGAAACAAGACTAGGGAACGAAAGCTGGTCTACAGTCATAATATTTCCATTGTGAGGGAAAGACATCACGCGAAAGAGTGTCGATACGACAGCTTTCATTGCATAAACATAATCTCGCCCAAGGAGTAAATTGAAATCCAAGGGACCTCGAACTACCATAAGATCAATACAGACAGTTTTACCCTCCAAGGTAATAGAAAACTTAGGAAGGATCCCTAAAGGTTCACTAATGGTTCTGTTAAAAGCTTTCAGATTCTGCGTAATAGGCACAAGCTGAGGGGAACCCAAAGCTTTCCAAACAGTTGAGGATAAAATACTAATAGAAGCACCTTCATCTACCTGTGTACGATGTATGTCCCTAGCCTTGACAATGATTTGGAAAGGGATGGAGGAAGGAAGACGAGGTTCTGTCAGTCTATTCCAATCAAAGGAAAATACCTCAGTGCTTGGAGGGGGTTCTATAGAAACAGGTGAAATGCCCCCTGGCATAGAAGAATCTGATGTAACAAGAAGAACCTGAGCGGTATGAAGTTCACTCTCTAAAGGGAAAGTGGGATCGACCGAATGTGAAATTGAATCGACCACTTGATCAACTAATGGATCATCAACCTGAGTGACATGAGTTTCACTCTCCAATGGAAAAGTGTGATCGACTGTACTTGAATTCAGATCAATCACTCTGTCAGTTGATGGTAGGTTGGGAGAAATTTTACGGTAACCAGTTGGAAATTCTTGCTGTGGAACAGTAAGTTTTTCCAACAATGTTGAGGCTTCATCCATGTGAGGGCAAATGTGAGTTTGATGACTCCCTTTGCATAACTTACAAGGAAACCTAACTTTACTCTTTTTCCCAGGAACCTGACTATCACTGGTTGATGGATCAACGGAAAGTTGATGAGATTTTTCTGACCATACTTCCAAGACCTTTGGAATACCAGGACAATTGACAAGGAAGTGGTCACCCTTACAAAGCCTGCAAGGGTATTTGGGTTTACGGTGCATGTCGGAATTTTCCTCAACACAACTAACACTTACAACCATGGTTGGTTGGTTGACTTCTTTCTTATCTTGCTTCTTCTTCTTCTTCTTCTTCTTCCCTTTCTTCTTCTTCTTAGCCTCCTGGTTACTCGCATCAAGGCTTTTACCAGGCGAAGAGGAAGAAATGGAGGAAGAAAAATTAGGCGAAGAAGGTAAAGGGTCAAAAGAAGGTTGGTGATGTTGAGATGGTGAACTCTGTTGAGGTGAAGCATCCGGTTGAGATGGAACAATTGGAGTACTTTGGGCCAACGAAGTTGAAAATAACCATATCGGTAATCCTATTGTAAATCTAGGTAATGACAAAGTAGCCATATAAGGAGGACCAACATTTCCAAAGTAAGGAAAAGTACTAGGATTCTCATTAGGAGGGGTTCCTAGGTTGGTAAATTCCGGAACATTTGCCATTATTTTCAACTTCAGTGAATTTTATTAACAATTTATAACTAAAATTAACAATTCACAATTCACACCTAACAATTAAAATTCACAATTCACACCTATGGTCTCTAAAAGTAAAAACAAACAAATTAACACGCGCTATAAAATCTAGGAGTCAAACCATACACAAACAGTAGCCTTCCGGACCGAAAACACTAGTTGGTGATGAAACCCAACATCGCTGAATTCAGTATAGAAGTGGTGGGTGGAACAGTTACCCCGGCAACCTGCTTAATGAATAGACTGGACCAAGTTCCTCCACTTTAACCGTCTCGAGTGAAGTGAACCCCCCAGAAAATCCAAGTGAGTCTAGCCGACGTCTGCTCCAGGTACAGTGGGATCTTCCCTCCACCGTCACCTTGGGTAGAATCCTAAAGATAATGGTCACTAAGGTTACCAACAGCAACAAATGCACCTGGGGGAACAGTCTACACTCCGACAGCACGCAAGGGCAGAGTATCAAGCTCAATCCCCTTGCCGGCTCCTTGACAATAATCTAAGGTTTACCGACAAGTGACCCCTGGCTCCTCGACAATGGTTAATCCGAGGTTTACCGTTTGTAATACATGCGTGTCTGGCGTCATTCCCAACGAGGGAGGATTGATCCCCTCACTGGTTTGGACACGAGCTCGTGCTTCTCCTTTAAGAGGAGCTTTCCCAGAGTACAAATGAAACAGTTGGATTTATCCTACCACAAGATGAGCTACTTGTTTGGTTTTACTATCTTGGAGAGTTAATTACTCTCCTACTCCAAGACACTAGCCTAAGCTATGTTGGTGTTTCAGAGCCCTAGAAATGTAAAAATTACTAGATGAATTTTAATTAAGCGTTGTGTTATTAAGGCTGTTATTACTCAAATGGGTAAATGGATATGAAACCAATGGTGTTATGACCCGACTCAACTGAATGCAATCGAATATGATAATGTAATCTTTTCAATTCGATGAATCCTAACTAAAGTAAGGAGAGAGTTTCCATTCACTTCCAACAACGCAAAACTGATCACTAAGAGAAAATATAACAAATTCTCTAATGCACTAATTTTATCAAGAAAAACTAATGCAAATCAATTCCAAACCTTTTTTATTTTTATTTTTATGTTGTGTAAATTCAAATCAAAGAAAGCTGATCTAAATCTACGATTGATTTTTCAGAATGTAAACTATGCAATTGTAATCTATGCACAATTCACTTGAAAAGTATGCAAATGTAATCTATACACATTTTCCATTCATATTCTGAAAATGAGAATTCTAATTATGCAAATGTGATCTATGCAAGAGAATTCTCAAACACAAGACGATTCTAATGTGATCTAAGAACCAACCAAGTGCAAGTTGAGAAAATTGGGTGAGAGTTCCAAAGATCAAAACATAAAAACACTCAAAGGCGATTAACACTCATACACAATTTAGCCCCCCCCGGCGAATGAGGGGGATATTTTTTTGCAAAAACGAAAGCAAAAAGATGCAAAATTGTGAAAAGACTGAGACAAACCGCCAAGTAATGACCAAAGGAAATAAAATCAAGAATTCCTCAAAAAAGAGACTCAAAACACCCAATTGATGAAAGCTTAAAGCAGGAATGCCAATGAAAAAATCTTAGGTGAAGATCTTTGACAAGAGACTAATGGATCTGGGCAGTAAAAACTAAGAAAAAGCAAAATCTAAGAGAAAAAATGCAAAAAATGAAATTTTCTTAAATTTTAGCAGGGGACGCAGGCAACCCGTTAAGACAGGTGCGGGCCCACTCTGTGCACACAACGACAGTGCGTGCAGGGACGCACTGTGCAATACTCAGAGGGTGCGTCCTACTGGAAAATTCAAGAAAAACTAAATTGAATCTAACCCTAAGCTAACCCACCCAAAAACAAAGTCACAGAGCCAAAAACCAGAAAATAAATGACTTTTCTCAGATCAAAGTTGCATACAAAGGAAAAGACTTTCACATCAATGGATTCCCCAGCGGAGTCGCCATTTTGTCAGGCAGAAAGAGTCGATAGTGCGGACACAAATCAACCTCCCTAGGAGCTTAAGACTCTCTAGTGACAAACAAGACAAACAAGAGCAATCCTTCTCTAAACATGCATTTACCATATAAGAAATCAAGTGTTTAGATCCTACCTGTAGTCCAACGCTGTTGTAGCAGTCCAGCTCCGCGGATCCGGATGAGCTCCTCCTTCACTTTGAAACCTGCATCCACTAACAATCAAACGATTAAATAGCACTTGATAATCTCATAGAATAAAACATATTTAACACATAGACCAAGGAGTACATGAAACAACTCATAAATAACAAGTTATTGAGAAGAATGGACTCATTTGCATTAATAGGAAACAAAAGGAACAATTACAACCTGAGCCTTGGTGTTGTGCAAGTCCCTCCCAGGGTCCATCAAGAGTTCTCCTTTACTTTGACAAAGCTCACCCACTTCCAAATAGAACAAGTAAAGATGACAATCTCTCCTCACAAGCTTCTAAATGGGAGTCCTAATTCCTGCAGCATTTACCCTTAGAAATGTATAGCTTCCAACCTCTCCTCCTTCTGGCCTAATGCCTGTATTTATAGTGCTCAAGAGGAAGTTATTCAGGTCCACCATCAATGGGATAATCCCCTCTTTGGATGGGATAGCTCCCTTATTGATGGGATAAGTTCCTCTTTGGTAGGGGTACATGAACCATCTGGAGGCGCTCAATACACGTCGAACAACCTTCTAGAATGCTCTAGAAATGACCACAAGTAACTTTTTAAAGATGAAACTTGCGCATTTTGACCTTTACAGGGGGACGCACCTGCCCCTTTACATACAGAGCATCCAAGGACGCAACTTTTGTGAACATTGGGTGCGTACCCGCAGGTAAGGTTGAGAGAACCTGCGTACCCAGAGATAAATACATTTATAAAGACTTTCTCTCTTTTTGCAGTTTGACATGGAGAGCAGAGGCATAAGACTTGCCTAAGAGGATAGCATGACTGTTGATAGAGCCATACTAACTGTAAATAGTCATGGTGACATTTTTTAGTGTAACACCCACCTCCGAGATAATTTTGAAGATTGAAGAAATACCCCCTCTGGATGTATTCTATAGCCCACATCATAAGGTTGTGGTGAAAAGGCAAAGAAAGAAAAGAAAATTGGACTCCACGGCTGTTATTACCCCCAAAAAGGAACTAATGGATGTTCTATGGAAGGACTCACCTGTTGATCCATCCGCCAACTTAACTAGACTCTCGGAGTTTGTAGGTGCTTATGCTACAACAACCATAGATAAAGAAAAAGAATTCCAAAAATTGGTTAGAGAAAAGGAAAATAAAATAACATCGCTCGAGCAACAATTACAACAAGTCAAATCCGACCAGCAGGCAAAGATACAGTTGGCCAAGCTTCAATAGGAATTTGAAAAAATGCAAATAGAACATCATATTAGCTTAGCTGAGAAGGAAGCACAGGTGCAGACGATAACTGATCTACATAAAGATGATCAAAAAATCGATCAGTTTATCACCGAAGCACTTGGACTTAATTCCCAATTCATACATCAGAAGGAATTGCTATGCCAGAAAATTTCACACTCGAAATTTTATTGCGAAACAAGTGATAAACTGAAAATTCAAGTCATAGAAATGTGACTTGAATATGATGAGATATTTAAAAAGGTCTCTGATCACATCGCCTGGCAAAATATAGAGGACGGAAGAAAAGTCGACTTACCCAAGCTAGAATAATCACATAAGGAAAATTCTATTTGCAAGCTAGGATTCTCGGCTAAAAGAAGCAGAAAAGGCAATAGCAGACGTGGTGATGGCAACAAACATCATCATAGAAAATATAACTGAGAATTTGCATGGTGCCAATCTAGTAGCAGAGTCCATTCCAGGGTTCCTTCCAGATGCAAAATAGCTTGAACAATAATGGAAATAGGCAGCCGAAGACAAAGCGGAAGTGATAAGGAAAATGACCAGGCTAGACTGGGAGGCATATTGGCAACATTTGGTCAAGCCTCACAACCAATGGATGAACCTGTGATGCCTAACCACCTTTGCCGAGAAAATGGTGCCAGCGCTAACCGATGCCATATTCGATGGAAAGTTCAATGATGAAGTCGACAAGCCTACATAGCTGAAGCTTGTGGTGGATATCTGTGAATTAGAGGATCGAATGAAGCATAGTTAGTCACCCTGTTTATTTTAATTTTGATTTTATTTTTGCATAAATTGAGGCAGGTCATTTAAACCTCCTCAACTATTTTTGTAATAATCTATTTTTAGCCTTATAGTTTTAGTATCTAAACCCCTCTCATGCATTTATAGAGGGGTCCAGAATTTTATGAGAAACTCTCTTCAACACATGCACCTCTATCCCTTTGAGGAAGTTCTTGTGAAATATATGGAACAAGATTTATTTTTATCTAGCTTACATCTTCTACTGAAATTGCATTTTTGTACTCTTATATGATGTTGAATGGATTGAAGATAGATCAATATTGCTGAAACACATGAGTAGGACGTATTATAAATGGTACTTTTATCTCGTAATCCTTTCTACTTATGTATTAAGAAATATTTTCCTTTCAAATTATCTATGTATGAAAGTTTGAATTTCGATTATCATTATTGCACTTTTGTATGATGATGATCTTTAATTTATGCTAATATATGAATAACTCTTTATGCGATACATTTCTCACAATGGTTTCGACTAACTTTTTATGAGAAATAATTATTGTTAAAATGGATTCACTTCTAATCATAATTGAATTATCTTTATTACCAATTGCTTTAGAAATTATTGTAGATTGCATACATCAAGTTTATCTCGGGTATATTATGATTAGATAGTTTTAGAAATTAGAAGTTAAATGCATTTTTGATTGATTAGTATAGACTAGATTACCGTTAGCTCAAAGCGTTATTCAAACACATCACCCCATTTAGCACAAATATTAGGCAGATTGGGAAACCAGTCCCATTATCCCTAGTTGTAGCCACTATTCCAAACAGAAAAGGAGTTGCTTTAAGGTCCGGACCAGGTGGTTTTCCCTCATGTTGAGGCAACGATTTTCGAGACTTCAACATTTTGGCGCTAGAAGGAGGGCTTAAACTATGAATGGAAAGTAAATCCAAGTTAACAGGCCATTCTAAGAGTAAAACTCCCTCACCCTCTCCTCCAAATTCTTGAAAGTATTCTAAGTCCCCTTACCCTAAGCAAGAAGTTTCACAAGACATTATACAACCCATTGTTGAAAACCCAATTGATCCAAAGCTTTCTTCTCTTACCCAAGCCTCTAAAGTTCAATTTTCGATTCGCAAATTACAGGGAATTTCGCTATCACAAGAAGGATTTGAGATATCCCAGGATAGCGTTACTTCTAAGATCACTCCATCTCGGTTGTTAACTAGAGCATAGAGTGAAATGTTCGGAATACCTTTGTTCGAATTTCCTCTCCCAAGTCGAAAGAAAGCTAAGAAGACACCATCCGAATATCACAGCATGGTTTTATCATCACCTTCATCCATCTCATCTATACCCTCACAAGATCAATCATCCCTCTCACCACTCCAGATCATGATTCACACAAGTACAGGAGCTATATTTTCCTCTACCCAATTACCTTCAAACCATACTGCAACACCTTCCCCTACCCACATACCAATAATGGCACAGAATCCCCCACAAAACCCTGGAAGGCCATGGACAAACCTAGGGGCCGTTAGGATGTTTGCTCCTTTACATCAATTATTAGTGTATCCAAAAAAATGGCTACCCAAATTCAATCCTGTTAATGGCTTGTTGGCTCAAGAACATATAAATAATTGTATGTTGTCCATTTACTTAAATCAAGTAGAGGAGGAAGATGCAGTTGTAAGACTATTCCCATACACTTTGCAAGGAGTAGCAGGATCATGGTACTTTTTATTACTATCAGGTTCTATTAACAGTTGGGATGCTTTTCAAGAGAAATTTTTAACAAATTTTGGAGATGATAGATCTACAACTACCTTAATTAATGGCCTCTCCAATTAGAAGGTTGAGCCAAGAAAACCTATCAAGGACTTCAACTCCCACTTCAATAAACTATTGAATAAAATACCAGTGGCATCTAAGCCTAGTGATGAGGTCCAAAATGAATGGTACATCTCTGCTCTACCATCAATCATAATTATCTTTGTTGATAGAGTTGCCAAACCAACCTTGGTAGAAAATATGAAAGAAGCAATAGCTATAGAAAAACACATCCTATCTGTTGAAAAGAGAAATGCATTAGAAGAACATAAATCTAAGAAAGTAACCCTTAGAGATGACTCTAAGAATAAACCACCGAAAGATCCTTTTGGTTTTGAAGGATTACAGAAAGTCTTCAAAACCATGTCTAATGAAATGGTTGATATTAAGAAACAGGTAGCAGAGACTTCCTCTAAAAATCCTTTCAGACCATTTAAAAGTAATTCCCCTACTGATCCTAAAACTCCAAATTACATAACAAATGCCAAGTCCGATGAGGACGAAGTTTCACCTAGCGAAGAACAAACGGATGAGGAGGAAGTAGCAGAGTTACAAGGGATGTGGGCTTTTATACTTCCCGATGAAGAAACTCAAGAAGCCTTACTTGTAGCTACCCGAAGAAAATCCTTGTTGAGATGTCACAAACAAATTTGAAACAGAAGGCTTCAATGCCACCCCCTAGGGATAAAGCAATAAGTAAGAAATCGGTACCGAAACCCACTCAGATAACACCTACTCAATTGGATCCTTCTCCTTCATCTAAAACTTTGATATTTTATGATGAAATGGAATATAACATTATCGATGATATGAAGAAAACTACAAGAAACATTACATTTCATGAGCTTGGAAAATTGAAACATTAGCAGAAGTTAATTCTGAAAGAACTTAAAGCAGCACCTACTATACCACTTCATGTTGCCATAATCTCTCAAGCTTCCCAAGAAATGAGAAGACCCCCTAGTGCTCCTTTGAACAAAATAGATCCAACTAATATAGCTTTCATTGGAGGAAGATCAAAACCACACACTCTACCTTTTCTTCTTACTTTTGATGTCTTTAACAAAAACTTACACAATTGTCTAGTCGATTTCATAGCTTCATCTAACATATTGCCCAAAATAGTTTGTGAGAATTTGAATGTTCAGCCTCAGAAATCTGTTGTACGAATAGTTCAGTTAGATCACTCTCAAGTCAAAGTCGTCGGGGAACTTAATCAAGTAACCATCAGACTTTCATCAAACCCCAAAGTTTTCCATGTCATCGACATACTTGTAGCTAACATTCCTATGTTTTATGGTTTAACCTTAGTAGATACTGCTAAGAAAAACTTCATGGTTATTTTGCAACTGACTGGTCTCACCTATGGCTTCTCTATAATGGTAAACCAAATCAAATAAGGGTTGATCGTGAGAAACATCAGAAGTTCATAGCGATAGAACTAAAAGGAGAAAATGAACCAATTGCGTATAATGGCAATATCATCAAAAATTATTCTGTAGAATCATTTCTAGGAAATTTCAATGATCATACTTCACCTTTCTTAGAAAACTTTGTTGTCTCTCAAATTGAAATTTTTTCTCAAACAGACACTTATAAATGTGTAAATTTTGTAGATAAACCTATCGTTAAATCTGTATTTTGGAAATTATTTTTTGATGGATCTAAATCCAATGATGGAGCAGGAGCAGGTTGCATCTTAGTTAGCCCAGAGGGGGAGACAACTATGCTAGCATGCAGACTTGAATTTGATTGCACTGAAAATACTGTTGAATATGAGGCACTAGTTCAAGGTCTGTATAAGGAAATTGGCCTTAACGTAAAATACCTCCAAGTGTTTGGGGATTCAAAAATTGTCATAAAATAGGTAAGAAACATTATAAATTGTTTATGAGGACACTTGAAACATTATCAATCGTTAGTTCAAGATCTCACTCTCCCCTTTGCCGCGTTTAATATCTCCCCCATCCCAAGACTCCAGAATGCTAGTGCCAATCTTGTAGCTAATGCTTCTTCCAAGCTTATCCCTCCAGAAGATTATAGCCCATATTGATTCTCCATCGAATTAATCTTTAGGTCTTCCATCCCTGATAATATCACCAACAGGAGAGTCTTCAATAACGATCCGGATATCATAAGCTTCCTAACGTTAGAAGGCTCATACGACGACCAAATAGTTGATGAAGACCAACATGATAACCAACTTAAACAAGAAACGGTCATTAATTCGATATCGATGTTCGTAGTTAAGTTGGAATCTTTATATCACCTCAAAGACAGATTTAAACGATCTACTAATTCAAAACTTCAGAGTTCAACTCTAAGGTTTGAATTGATCAATCTTGGGACCGATTTAAAACCTCAAAACATTAACTTAGGTCTGTTGGGTTGTGTTATATTCTTTCCACAACTAGCTCACGTAGTTAACCGGGGGGTTAGAAGGGGGGCGGAGCCCCCCCTTTGTTGCAGTGATCGCGTAGCGGGGGGAGTCACAGGGGATTTGAGGGGTGCAAGTAACCCCACTCTATGGGGTCTGGGGCAGCGCCCCAGAAAATTTTGGTTTTGGACCCTATGTTAGGTTGGGTGGACCTACCTATGGTTTTGTGCATGATTTTCACAGATAGTTTTGGATCCGATGGTTTTTGGTCCATGGTTTTGGACGCGATGGTTTTCAGTCCATGGTATTGGATGCTTCGGCATATATAAATATGTATTGTAACATTGAAAGGAATATAATGAAAAATCAAGCTAGTAGTCCCGGTTTTGGGATCCAGGGGAAAATCTTTGTGTATATGTGTTTTATGTGTTATGCTCTCACATTATTTATTTTCTCAGTTTTAGAATTCGTATGTAGGTAACTTCTATACGGGGTTAAAACCTACATTTAGTATCAAAGTTGTTTTGGTTTCAAGGGGACACCTTTGTTGCTGAGGGGTTTTGCTCGAGCTTGTGGTGGACCCTGTTCAGTGGTAGATCTACGGGATTGATTCTGGTGGTGAAATAAGATGGCGAGTAGTGGAAAGATAGAGATCGAGAATTTTAATGGTAAGAGTTTTGAGTTATGGAAACTCAAGATGGAGGATCTGTTGGTGGATAATGATCAGTGGGTCACGGTAGATCCAAGTACTAAACCGACAAGACTTTCTGATGAAGAGTGAAAGAAGTTGGATTGGAACACTAAAAGCACAATATGAATATGTGTCCCAGATTCAATATTGTTGAATGTATCAGGGGAAGCTGTGGTGAAGGCTTTGTGGGATAGGTTAGGGACTTTGTACCAATCTAAGTCTCTGGTGAATAAATTGTTCCTCAAAGAAAAGTTACAAAATGAAATCAAAGAAAAATTACAAAATGAAATCTACTCTAGCTTACATTCTAATATGCTCCATGAAATCTACATCACATCTCATTCCATGTTGAGAACATCAAAGCTTTATTCAAATTCTTCAAAATTACAAAGTACAACAAAGCTCTCCAAATCTTTCGAAAGCCATCTCACAAGCTAACAAGCTTAAGAACTAACAAACTAAGACTTAAGAACTAACAAATGAAGGAGAGAGATCTCCTATTTATACAAAAAGATGAGAAGCCATCTCATTAATGAGAGTCCATGAATCTCTCCCTCTACCTCTAGAGTCCTAATCAAAATAGGAACTGATAAGACACATGTCTTCTTAGAGTTACAATATAATTAGGAGATGTGGCACATATCCTCATGATCCCATGATTCTTTCCACTCAAATTCGAATTTGGCCTTAGAGTGCCACATAAGGGTCTTCTAGAAGCCTCCTTTCAACCTACACATTTCAACAATCTCAACCCATTTGTTAGGTATAAGCATATGCACATTATTTTCTAATTTTTAACCACAAATTCACTTAAAAAGCTTAGAATTAATAAAGTTTGGAAAAACATAAATGTGGCCCAATGATAATGAAAGTGGGATGAATGTGGTGACATAGTAGTGAAATGGGGGTGAAATGGAGGTGATATAATGGACATAATAGTGAAAGTGTAATGGAAATGAATGACATTTCCAAGACTCAACAACGGTCCCAGAACAAAAACAAAAATAAGTCATCGAGTGGGAGATCTAAATCTGGAGGGAGATCTAAATCTCCAGGAAAACCTTTAAAGGTGGTTTGCTAGAAATGTGGAAAGGAAGGGCACTACAAAAGGGACTGTAAATCTAAAGCTCCTGACAAAGGAAAGGGATCTGATGATGCTCCTTCTGCAGAGGCGAAAACCACCTATGATGAAGGTGGGGATGTGTATTTGGCTTCTTCAAGTACACATGTAGATCATGAGGGATGGTTGATTGACTCAGGTGCATCCTTTCACTTCACTCCCCATAGAGAGTGGTTCTGCGAGTATGAGAAATATGATGGTGGTGATGTCATCTTAGGGGATGATAGGAAGGCTAGAATCATTGGTCGCAGAAAAGTAAAGTTGAAGTTGAAAGATGGAAGGCTTAGAACACTTCCAGATGTTCTCCATATTCCTACATTAGCTAGAAATGTGATCTCTGTAAGCAAGCTAGATGATGCAGGTGTAAAAATAGTGTTCAAGAAGGATACCTGCAAGATGGTTCAGGGAGCACTGGTATTGATGCAGGGAGTTCGGACCAGAACTATGTACAAGCTGCAAGGTAGCACTATTTTCGATCGGTGCAATAGTTCTGTGGTTCCTGAAAGTGGAGCGAAAAATCTAGTGGTCTCTGGAGAGAAGACCATGTTATGGCATCAAAGGCTTGGACAAATTGCAGAGAAGGGCCTTCTAATACTTCATGGTAAAGGTATGGTAGAAGGTATGAGTAATAGCTCTCTGGATTTTGATTTCTATGAAAATTGTGTATATGGGAAGCAGAATAATGGGAGTTTCCCCTCTCGTGGTAAGAGGGTGAAATAGATATTAGAGCTTGTGCACAGGGATGTGTTTGGACCTGTGAAGGTTCCATTACTGGGTAATTTTGTGTACTATGTATCATTTATAGATGACTTCTCAAGGAATACATGGACATATTTCCTTAAGAAGAAATCTGAAGTCTTTGACAGGTTTAAAGAATTTAAGGCTCTGGTGGAAAGCCAGGTAGAGAAGAAGATAAAGGTGCTCAGGATAGATAACAATGGAGAGTTTTGCAGTAAAGAATTTGAAGAATTCTGTAAGAAGTGAGGTATAGCATGGCAGAAGACTACTCCATATACAGCTCAACAAAATGGAGTTGCAGAAAAAATGAAAAAGACATTGATGGAAAGGGAAAGAAGCATGCTTAGTGGTGCCAGGTTAGGACAAGAATTCTGGGCAGAGGTGACAGAGACTGCATGTTACCTGGTCAACAGATCACCTTCATCAACATTGGAAGATAAGACTCCACAAGAGGTATGGGCTGGTAAGAAACCTTCTCTTTCACATCTACGAGTATTTTGATGTGATGCATATGTACACGTTCCAAAGGAGAAAAGAACCAAGTTGGATAGTAAATCTGAAAAGTACATCTTTATTGGGTATAAGGATGGTTTAAAGGGTTATGAGCTTTGGAACCCATTAACAAGGAAGGTTGTGTACAGCCTAGATGTCGTGTTCAGAGAGGTGAAAGATGTTATTAAACATGAATTCCAACCAAGGAACCTGAGAAGATAGAGTTTGAGCTAAAGGAGGAAGAACCAGACTCTATAGTAGAGGAGGAATCAGAAGATGAAGAGCCACAAACTCTAGGTGTGACAAGGTCAGTGCGAGAAAGAAGGCAGCGAGAAAGGTATAGTCCATATTCTTTCTATTCAAATTCTTCTTTATTTATTACTAATGATGATCCTAGAACTGTGAAGGAAGTAGTAGATTCAGAGGATGGAAAACTATGGAAAGAGGCCATGGTTGATGAAATGGCATCTTTGTACAAAAATGAGGCTTGGGATCTAGTGGAGTTGTCAGCTGGAAGGAACCCATTGGTAGCAAATGGGTGTTTAAGAAGAAGCCAAATGCAGAAGGAAAGGTGGAGAAATACAAAGCTCGGTTGGTAGCAAAAGGTTATTCCCAGGTGCTGGGAATTGATTTTGGTGATATTTTTTCTCCTGTTACCAAGGTAACTTCTATTAGATTACTTTTATCTGTTGTTGTTGCTTTTGATTTTGAGGTAGAACAGATGGATGTGAAGACATCATTTCTTCACCGGCATCTGGAAGAGGAGATATACATGAAGCAACCTAAAGGCTTTGCGGTGAAAGGTAAGAAAGAACTAGTATGAAAGTTAAAGAAATCTTTGTATGGGTTAAAATAGTCACCAACGATGTGGTATTAGAAATTTGATACATTTATACGGGGACTTGGCTTCACCAAAAGCAAATTAGATCACTGTGTGTATTTTAAATTAATTGGTGACCGTGTTATTTATTTGGTCTTGTATGTGGATTATATGTTGCTGGTTAGAAATGACAAAGAAATCATCCAGGATTTGAAGACCCATTCGTCCTCCAAATTCGATATGAAATTAAAAGATATCGGACAAAGAGGAACCTCTAGTTAAACTAGAGGAAATATGTCGAGAAAATATTGCAGAGGTTTAATATGTAGGATAGTAAACCGGTGAAGGTTCCTATTCTGTAGGTATAAAGTTATATGTTGAACAGTGTCCCAAGACACAAGAAGAGGAAGAGGAAATGTCCCATGTTCCATATGCAAGTGCAGTCGGTAGCCTGATGTATGTGATGGTCTATACTAGACCAGACATTGCACATGCAGTGGGAGTATTGAGCAGGTTTATGTCAAAACCAGGGAAGGAGCACTAGACAACAGTGAAGTGGGTTTTCAGGTATTTGCGTCGCACTAGTGATTATGGTTTGTGCTACCAAAGAAGACCAGGATTGGACAGAGTGTTGGATATTCATGGCTTTGTTGATGCAGACTGGGCTGGAGATCTAGATCAGAGAAGATATACGAGTGGGTATGTGTTTAACCTATTTGGAGGTGCAATCAGTTCGATGAGTAAGAAATAATCTGTAGTGGCACTATCAACTACAGAGATAGAATACATGGCAGCCACTCATGCAAGCAAGGAAGCAGTTTAGTTGCAAAGATTGTGTTCAAGCATGGGGTTAGTACAGGGAGCTATAAGGATAGACTGTGACAGGAAAAGTGCAATTTTCTTGGTAAAGAACCCTGCATATCATTCAAAGACAAAGCATATTGATGTTCAGTATCACTTTGTGAGGGATATGATAGAAGACAAAAAGATGTTGCTGGTAAAGGTGGACACTTTGAAAAATAATGCAGATGCATTGACAAAATCTATGAGCTCTGAGAAGTTCTCTTGGTGTAGAGAAACAATGGGCATTGCAGGGCTTGATAAATGACTAAGCTCTCTTGTGGCCCCCTATGGAAAAAAAACAACAAGTGGGATAATGTTGGGTTTTGTTATATTCTTTCCATGACTAGCCCACGTAGTTAACCAGGGGGTTAGAAGGGGGGCAGAGCCCCCTCTTCGTTGCACTGATTGCATGACGGGAGGAGTCACAGGGGGTTTAAGGGGTGCAGGTATCCCCACTCTATGGGGTCCGAGGGAGTGCCCCATAAAATTTTGGTTTTGGATCCTATGTTGGGTTGGGTGGACCTACCGATGGTTTTGTGCATGATTTTTGCACATGGTTTTGGACACGATGGTTTTTGGTCCATGGTATTGGATGCTTCAACATGTATAAATATGTATTGTAACATTGCAAGGAATATAATGAAAAATCAAGCTAGTAGTCTTGGTTTTGGGATCTAGGGGAAAATATCTGTGTATATGTGTTTTATGTGTTATGCTCTCGCATTGTTCATTTTCTGTGTTTTAGAATTCTTATGCAAGTAATTTCTATATGGGGATAAAACCTACAAGGTCTAGGTCTTACATCAAACAAAAAAGCATCATTTATAAGTTTGTTGAAAAGATTTAAGAGTATCTTTGCATGGAACTATGAAGATCTAAAAACATACGACACCTATATTATCCAACACACTATTCCTATGATATCTAACGAAAGATCTATTCAGTAAAAATTGAGGAAAATCCATCCTAAATTAGAAGGTCAAATTATATCTGAGTTGAATAAACTGCTGAAAGCCAAAATTATTTTTCCTGTCAGGCACTCCCGATGGGTTTCCAATCTTGTCCCAGTCCAAGAGAAGAATGATGATATTCAAATATCTATAGATTTCCTCAAACTCAATAAATCTTGCGAAAAGGACAATTTCCTATTAGCTCCTATGGAACAGATTTTGCAATCAGTAGTAGGCTCTGAACTGATGTCTTTCCTAGATGGATTCTTGGGTTATAACCAAATTTTAGTACATCCAGATGACTAGTTGAAAACTACATTCAAGACAAAATGGGTCACTTATGCTTATTAGAAGATGGCATTTGGATTGATCAACGGTGGTGCTACTTTCCAGAGAGCCATGGATATAGCCTTCAAAGGTTTGTTAAATAAATCAATAGTGATCTACTTAGATGATATAACAGTATACTCCAAAAAATGCAGTAATCATATAAGAGACTTGAAACAAATCTTTGAACGTTGCCAAAGGTATGGAATTTCTGTAAACCCCAAAAAGTCTTTTTTCACGTTAAGTGAAGGAAAGCTGCTTGAATCCATTGTTTCCAAAATAGGAATTCATATTAACCCTAGTAGAATTAGAGAAATCTCTAAAATACCTTTACCACATAACAAGAAATCAATGCAATCTTTCCTAGCTAAAATAAATTTTGTTAAAAGATTTGTCCTTGACTTCTCAAGAATTTTTTTGCCTCTTCAATCCATGATAAAGAAAAATTCTTTTTTTAAATGGGGACATTCGGAACATGAAGCTTTTAGCTTGATAAAACAAGAAATTATTAACACCCCATCTCTAGCAACCCTGAATTTTTCCAATCATTTCGTTTTATACACTTTTTCTTCCAAGAAACCATATGCGGCCATAATAACACAATCAAATCAAGATAAGGTTGAAGCTCCTATCTCTTTCTTTAGCTCTAATTTGCAAGGAGTTGAATTAAATTACTCAGATGTTGAAAAATAGGCTTTTGCTGTTTTCAAATCTATAAAGCACTTCAGACCTTTTCTCCTCAAGAAGCACACTAAAGTCATAGTACCCTTCTCAGCAGTAAGAAATATTTCAATACAAAGGGACGTAGGAGAAAAAAGAGCAAATTGGGTCACTGCCCTACAAGAATATGACATAGAAATTAAACCAGCTAAAATTGTAAAAGGTCAAGGTTTTTGTAGGACACTCGCTGACGCTTCAAATCTATCATAGTTGAAGCATTCAGGTGACGATGTACAAATCTATGAGGTAAGACTCAACAACATAGAATCAAGGTATGTTGATATCATATTTTACTTGAAAAATGGATACACACCAGCTCAATTGAATTACAAAAAGAAAATATCCCTGAGATTAAAAGCAAGGCAATATTAGAATGTCAATGATGTAATTTTTAGAAGAAATTATGATTCTATTTTTCTTAGATGTCTTGAGAAATCTGAGGCAGAGAAGGTGTTGCAGGAACTTCATGATGGACCATCTGGCGGTCACTTTTGCGGTGACACTACAACACATAAAATCCTACACGCCGGCTATTATTGACCAACTCTATTCAAAGATGCACACAGTTATGTAAGAAGATGTAAGGTTTATCAAAGAACTACTGGAAGACAGAGAAAACCTATGCTACCATTACAACCCATCAACATCGACCAACCATTTGAGCAATGGGGATTGGATGTAATAGGTGAGATCATTCCTCATTCTTCTAAATAGCATAGATACATTCTTACGACCACTGATTATTTCACCAAATGGGTAGAGGCAATCCCACTGAAGGTAGCCAATTCAGAAAATATTATTGAATTTATAGATCAATTTTTCATCACCAAATTTGGCTTACCATTTGCTTTAATGTTTGATAATTCATCTTATTTTTCAGGCAATGCAATGACATAATTTGTTCTTAAAAGAGGTTTTAAGCTTAAGTATTTGGCAAATTATTATCCACAAGGAAATAGACTAGCCGAATCCACAAAAAAAAACCTCATCAGGATCATTAAATGTACTATTGACCAAGGCCAAAAGAATTGGCATAAGTCTTTAGTGTTTGCTCTATGGGAAGATCAAATAACTTAGAAAGCCTCCATTGGCACTTCTCCTTTTAATTTGGTATATGGGAAAGAAGTAGTCTTACCAACAAATGTAGCCATTCCTTCCTTAGCCTTATTTCAATTGATTGGAGAAACCCCTTCCTCATCTATCCAGGTTAGACAATTACAAATTCTTAAGCTCGAAGAGGAAAGGGAAAAAGCTAGGACTATGCATGCACATCATCAAAAGTTAGTCAAAGCCTCCTTTGATTCAAATTTTGTAGCTTCAAAATCTTTCCAACTCGAAGACCTAGTATTAAAATGGGATAAAGCCCATGAAGAGAAAGCTAAGCATACCAAGTTCCAACAAATGTGGCTCGTTCCTTTTCAGATTGTGGAATAGTTTGGTCCATTAACTTTTCTGCTACATGATTTATCAGGTAAGAGAGAATCTCTACTTGTTAATGGACAGGTCCTAAAGAAATACTTTCCATAGAAGATGATCTCTTATGTTCATTGTATATTATTGTGCATAGTTAAAATTGTTTTTAGAAATAATAATACCAATTCAAAAGCATTCAATTTTGGTTTTACAAAGGATAGTCTCTTTTTAATTTTGACTTTTCGCTTGTATAAGTAAAGATTTTTATGAAAATAATATTCACATATGAAATGTATAGTTAAGTTTGATTGCTTTTAAATTGACTGTCTTCCTCCTTAATTACCTTATTTTGATAAAACTTAACTTTGAAAGAGAAACTACTCCTTTATATCAATCTAGAAAAGTATCTATACAAAGAAAAGTCTCTCTCCAGAAATGCATCTCTAAAAACTCTACAACTGTGATCCAGAACCTCTTAAGGGGCCAATGATCCTCTACACTTAGTCAGTTTTCATTTTTAAAGTGTAATTGTAAAATATATCTAAACTTAAGGGATAAGAGGTCTCATCAAGAGCTGGCTTACCATGATCATAAGATTATAACTGAACCAACATTACCAAAACTTCATACTAAAATAGGGTAATGTCTTATCATTATAATAATCAAAAGACAAGGGGTCTCATCATGAGCCAACTTGTTCAGTTATGTTACGAATCAAGGGAATGGCATTGTCAATGTTGGTCACCAAATCAAGACATTGTCCTTTAGGAAATATAGATGAAAAGCTGAAGCAACAAATAAATTAATCTAGAAAATAAAGAAAGCAATAAATATATTACACGCTTATCTTTAAAATTGCATTCTGATTTAAGTGGAATACTGGGTCATTGTTGGTTAAAATGTAATCTTGTCGAGGCTATGAACACCTGATGGTAGCAAAGGCTTTACCTATGACAACAAAGTAAACCGAAAAAGAAATATGGGGAGAGACTCATGGCTTTATCTTTAAAAAACCAAGTAAAGACTGATGTAGACAATGTTACCTTTTTATAAGAATGGAATAGTCAAAAGAATGGTAGTTAGGCAAATGATTGTTTTATTACAAAGGAAATAATTCTTACCTTATATTCCAAATAATTTGTTTTATTTTCAAAACTATCTTTATTTTGGAAGTTTTAGAAAATTCAAAAAACTCTCAGAGATAACTAGTTCTTCCAAGTGAATTGCCAATTGTTGTGGTATTCAACAACCCCCCATTTTGTGAATAATAGCAGTTAACGTTATATTGACTAAATGGGGACCCTTTAAAATTTTTCATTTAAAAAACAAAACTTAGCATTTAGTCATTTCTTTTAATTTTTGAATAAAGAAAAATAACAATCAAAACCTTTTTGGGAACTACTAAAGACTTACCTTTTCATATATAGCACGTCTAAAAACCCACTAAAGGACCTTTCTAAAAAACCTCCAAAAAATCAAGAAAAGCATTTAAAATAAGTCCTCCATGGTCTAAATTATCATAAAATCCAACGAAAATGGAAGTCCTTAAACTTTTTAGGCTTAAGTCTCGCTTCGCATAAACACGACCCATTAAGAGTTCTCTCTTAAATACGATATAGAAAGGTTTGCAAGTTGCGAATCACGATGGCTCTTTGGCTTTTATCGCATCGCATTTCAGGTATTCAAGAAAATACTTTTCACTTACCATAAGCCGATATTGCGATATGAAATTTCCGCACGGACCGACACCGTAAAGTACTAAAAGCAAATATTTTGAGTCTGTCAAGTCGATTGCCTAGGATGAGCTTACTAATTAACCATACATGAAATAGCTAATGGACAGCTCACATATCGCATCTCATGGACATACAACAAGGGGTAAGAATGTTAAAAGGCACATATTGCGATGTTGTGATCTGTGATATTGCTTCGCAAATCGCACAATTGCCATCATCGCAGTATAATGGCTGACCACCCTTGGAGACTTCATCCCGTTTTTCAATGCAAACATTTATGAGCAATAAAGTTAAGGGATAATGAATCATTAGTAGGCATTAGTGGGATATAACTACATTTATGTGTGAAAATCCTTTTACCTTGATACGACATCTTGTTATGTGCATTCAAATAATTCTTCTTTTACCACCTTTACAAGCTATCTGCATTATTTCATTTTTATGTTCATCTTTGACTATTCAATAGCTTTTGTTCTTCATTTTAGGAAAAACCCGTAGAGTAGAGAATTAAGAACAATGGGGAAGAAAGCAAAGGCTGTAGCCTCTGAGCAGACAGAGATGACTCCCCTATTCATAGACACCACATGCAACAGAGAGGGAGGAACCTATACATGGGAGAATATGTACAACATACTGGAGGAGGAATAGTCGAGGATTATGGAAACAAATGTTACAGTTGACGGCCGAGATTCCTTAGATGCTTCCATGCTAGATACGACTTGCTCATTCTTGCACCACATAGTTGTTCGGCCAAAGATAATCCCCTATACCGATATGGTAAAATGGGTTATCGATGAAGCAGATATTTTAGATAGACAATTCAGGATGAGAAGCCAAGGGGTCATTAGATCCTTTACCCCTAACAATTTATGGCTTATGTACCACCTACCAGAGCCACAGGTCATCTATAATAGGAAATTCGTGGAAACATTTGTTAAAGAGAACAATGACCGAGCAGATTGCACTCGTGACTGGTTGAATAATGAAGATAAGATCAAGAAAGACAAAAATGGTATCTACACTACTGCATCTATTTGTCCCCCTTATAATTTTGTTGCGGCTATGTTATGTCAATTGGCTGGTAGACCTGATAGTACCAAGTTCTCCCTGGATTGGTTGTTGCTAATTGAAGCAGTCATTAACACAACTATCATGAATTGGGCCCAAATCTTGTCAGATAGTTTAGCAAAAACAATTATTGAGTATAGAAGGAGATGAAGCATTGCTTCGAGGGTTTACCCTCCATTTTTTATGAGCACCTATGTTATGGATGCTATTTGTTTTAGTTCAAAGTTCCCCATCATGGGATGGAAATGGACTATTCAGAATCCACTTCCCATTCACGTGTACCATAAAGTCATGTGGGAATCCAATTTTCAACCACATTTTTTCAATATTTTCCATGGAGTTATGCTTACTATTTACAAGTGGCTGTATAATCGAGATGCCCCCAGATTTTCCCAAGAAGCTAAAGTAGACATCCTCTCAGTGGCCAAATGGTTCGGGGAGGAAACATTTACATACATTAGAGTTTTTGGCAGCATCACCTCCCCCCACATCGTCCCATACTATGTTCCAGATAAATTGATGGCTAAGTAGATAGCCTACCAGACAGCTAGTGACAGAGGAATGAGCCATACAATTAAAGAGTCAAAGAAGGCCATTTGGCCTGCATTCCCTATACAGTGTGGAGAATTTGCACTACATGACCTGGGACACGTGTTCAAAGAAGCAGAGAACATGCTATCTCTGCAATTACCCAAATTCCCTGGACAGCAGTATGACCCGTTTGGCACAGTCAAGAATTTCACCACCATGGTGAAAATAAAAGTATTCACCAATGAGGAGGATGCTTTTGATGATATATTTTTGTAGAAAAACACCTTTTTAGAGGTGAAACATATGGCCCAACTAATTTTTTACCATGAAGATCTAGAAACATTTTACAGTTACAGAGAAAGAAGGCTGGCAATAGTCCCATTGGACCAATTGTTAATTGAACCAATAAGGGAGCCTACTCCCAGTGTGACTATAGAAGGTGACACCTGTTTGGTCTAAAATGTGGATGCAAATTAGAGTTTCATTACTATCAATTTGGGTAAGTAACCTTCGAGGATCATCCAATATATATGGACTTAGACATAAACTAAACTAACCTAGGTGAAGAAATGCCAAAGCTCTCTGACTGGAGATTTTTCATTGGAATCTCCAACACCCATTTAATCATTTAACAAAATGAAATCTAAAGACATTGTGGCAAGTGTAGGAAATATTAAAGCTCCCTTAAAGGAGACTGTTCATTAATATTTCTAATCATCTTAATCAACAAACTATTTAAACTAATGAAATTAAAACACTTAAATCTAATTCTAATTGATTGCATGAAATATTAAAGCTCTCTTACAAGAGACTATTCATTTATATCTCAAGCATATGAATTAGTAATTTAATCTAATTAAACTCACAAACAAACATAAAATTAAAGTTTACCAAAAAAAAATGAGCATGCAAGTGAGGCAACGGGGGTCCTCCATAGCTCGACAAGCACACCTAGAAAGAAGTCAAATGTAGAAGAAAATCCAATCTACTTTATTTATCGTCAATTACAAATTGCAATTACAAGCTCCAAGTTCTACCTTCCAAAAGGTTCTAAATCTCCATTACAGTGATCCTAAAATATAAAATTACAAATGAAGGACTAAGTTTCTAGATTCTAAAAATTAAGATTACAAATGAAGAAGATAACACTCCTATTTATACAACAAGATGGGATAACAAACTCATAATGATGATCCACTATTCCCTCTTCAAATCCACATATCTCTCAACCAATGGTGACACATAACCCTATCCTCCATGATCTTCTCCATGAGGTCCATGATCTTATCCATGAAGTCCATGATCTCCTCAAATTCGAATTTGAACATAGAGTGCCACATAAAGATGCCTTGGAAGCTTCCTTTGTACCTACACATCTCAACAAACTCATTCTAATTGTTAGGTATAAGTATAAGCATATTATTTTCTAAAGTTTAACCATAAATCCACTTAAAAATGTTAAGAATTAATAAACTTTGGAAAAGCATAGTTATAACCCAATGATGAGCTAAATGTAATTATGTGGAGGTGGAATGGAGGTGACATGAAGGTAATATGGAAGTAATGTGAAGGTATTGGTGAATAATGGAGTGAGAATAGGGACTATTTTGAGGCCTAACAACACTAAAGAAAACTCCAAATCCGATTCAGGAGCAGAGTCTGAAGAAAAATCTATTAGGAAATCCCGAAATTCATCACATAATGGAAAAAGCAGAAGAATCGAGGATATGGCCCAATCTACACAACAACTAGTTGAACAAGCTTTAGCTAGCAAGTAGGTTCAAATCCCTACAACCTCTGTGAAACCAGTGAAACCCATGGTAATTGACATAGAGGAGGAGTCGGATAATTTTAATAAAAGTCTCCATATAGAGGAATAGGTGTCAAAGCTACAAATGCTACAACACAAGACAGCTCTGGAAATTATAGTAGAAGAAACTACAAATGAACCAGGAGTAGAGCATACCCTATTACCCCCACCTCTGAGATAATTCTAAAGATTGAAGAAATACCCCCTCTAGATGTATTCTATAGCCCACAGCATAAGACTGTGGTGAAAAGGCAAAGAAGGAAAAGAAAATTGGACTCCGTAGCAATTACTACCCCTGAAAATGAACTAATGGATGTTCTATGGAAGGTCTCACCTGTTGATCCATCTGACAACTTAACTAGACTCTTTCTGTTTGCACATGCATATGATACAACGACCATAGATAAAGCAACAAAAGTCCAACTGTTGGTTAGAGAAAAGGAAAATAAAATAACGTCGCTCGAGCAACAGTCACAGCAAGTCAAATCCGATCAGTAAGCAAAGATACAATTGGCTAAGCATCAACAGGAATTTGAAAAAATGCAAATAGAACATCATATCAGCTTATTTGAGAAGGAAGCACAGGCACAGGTGATAATTAATCTTAATAAATATGATCCAAAAATCGATCAGTTCATCACCAAAGCACTTAGACTTATCCCAGTTGATACGTCAAAAAGAATTACAGTGCCAGAAAATTTCACACTGGAAACCTTATTGTGAAACAAGTGATAAACTGACAATTCAAGTCATAGAAATGCAACTTGAATATGATGAGATCTTTAAAAAGTTCTCTGATCACATCACTTGGAAAAATATAGAGGAGGGAAGAAAGGTCAACTTGCCGAATCTAGAAGAATCACATAAGGAAATTCTATTTGCAAGTTGGGATTCTTGGCTAAAAGAAGCAAAAAAGGAAACAACCGAAGCGGCAGTGATAGCAAACATCATCATAGAATTTTCATGGTCCCAATCTAGTAGTAAAGTCCATTCTAGGGTTCCTTCTAGACGCAAAATAGCTCGAACAACAATGGAAACAGGTTGCAGAAGACAAAGCAGAAGTGATAAGGCAAAAGACCAGACTAAACTGGGAGGCATATTGGTAACATTTGGTCAAGCCTCACAGCCAATGGATGACCCTGCGATGCCTAACCACCTCTGCCGAGAAAATGGCACTAGCACTGACCGATGTTGTATTCAATGGAAAATTGAAAGCTGAAGTTGGCACACCTACACAACAGAAGCCTATGGTGGATATCTGTGATCTAAAGGATCAAATGTAGCATAGTTAGTGCTAGTACCTGGATTGAACCTCAGGCTAAAGAAAGGAAATGCTAGGGTAACCACAAACCACGCTTAGCCAAGTAGCTAGCCCTACTAGGCCAAGAGAGGGCTCTCTCCATAAGGATCTCAACCAAATTGACTGGATGTAGAAACTAATATATGATTTGCTTTTGAAGGGCTTTCCTGGACCAGGAGGAGCCAAATAGTTAAGGAAAGGAAATTAGGTCAAAAATGCAGGGTGTTTGATGGGGCAAGGTAGGCACAATGATCAGAACCTTAGGGTTGGATGGATGAGGTGAAAAGATAGGTGAGGAGCTAGGAAGAGCATGTAAACCTCATGGATTCTTCCTAAACTAAAGAAAACACAAACTGTGAAATGTCTACCCTAGACTTGTATACATTCACATAAATAGTATGAAATAATGAAATGGAGTCAACAATACATTTTAACACATGAAAACATAAGAAAAAATGAATTGAACATCATACTGCATGGATCCCAAAGAAATAGCTTAAATTTTTCATTAATCTCCTGCTATAACTAGTACAGAATGATGTCTATCAAAGCCTGAGCATCCCACAGAGTCCAACCATTACAATGACTAAGGAAAAGCATCATATAGACCCAAAAAAACTCATCCTAAGCTCAGGGAGTTGAATCCATGATAGGAGGATCTATTTCCAACAAAATCTGAATTGCTAACAAGAAAATAGGGTGGTCAAAGTGACTCATCCCTAATCCAAACAAACTGATACATTACACCTCATAAATTTGTTTTACCTAATGAATCTACCCTACTAAGCTCTAGAAGCATCATAATTACATTCAAATTATGAATTACAAGGGTAAAAACATCATTTGTCATGGTAGAAGTGAAAATTGGGTTGAACATGTGAAATTTTGGGCAAAGTGTCAAACGCGCAATGCCAAGTGCAGGCGCACCCTTCAACTTTAGCTGCACTTTTGGAGGCTTTTTGTATGTCCAAATTGGGTCCAAAATAGCTTTTCGGAAAGCTCTGCCTATCTTCTTTCTAGAACAACTTTAATTTCTAAATTTGGATATCATTTGCCCAGCCAAAAACCAAATATCCTAACACTTCTCAGCGCACAGCGCCCGAGGAAAACGGAGGGCAGAAAGGCCATTTTTTGGGTGTTTTTTGACCTTTTGTCCAACTAGTTCTCCTCCAAATCCTTAGAAAAAGTACAAGATGTATGTCTTAATCACTAGAAACCCAAAAATTTTGACCTTTTTCTGATTAGATGCCTCAAAAAAGAGTGCAGCGCCCAAGGAATTGCACGTTTTCCTTCCATTACTGTGAAAAAACTAAACTGAAAAGAAAAAAAACTTCCTTCAAGCTCAAAAATGGTCCAACATGCCCAAAAGTGTGTTTTTATGAATGATCAAAGGTTAGATGCATGTAGGGATGCCTCAGTAAGTATGTCAAGTCTCCTCTTCTTCCCTTGCTTGGTAAATTTGTCAATTTTCTCATGAGCTCTTTTGAGCTTACTCTTTGTCACTTGGTTTCTCCTTGCATTATACTTGGCCATCTTCCTTTGTAACTAAACATCCCTATTTTCTTTGTCCAAGATGGTCTCCAAATGTGTGTTCACTTTCTCAAGCTAAGAGTCTTTGTTCTCCGCTATGTCCTTGAGCAATTGCTCATCTACAGTGAGCTGCTCCTCCAATTATATCTCTTTTTGTCTTTCAAGCTCTAAGGAATTTTTTAATCCTCTTGTTCTTGGCCTTTTTCTTTTTCCCTATTAATCATCTGGCTCTCCATAATCTCCATAAGCCTCATCAAGCTGAAACTTGGCTTTCTCAACCTCCCTCTTTGCCTTGATGTACTTGGTTTGCATCAACTCCTCCTTAACCTCTAGTTGTTTGTTATATTGCTCATAAAAGGAGATAACATATTGGACTCTTTGTAAACTGAACTCAAGCTCTGTGATTTTGGCATCCTTTTCTCTTAAGGCAGCTTGGGAAGATTTGTTTCCCTCCTCATCACTAGTGTCTACAAGGAGAAACTCCTTTTCAATGTCATGTTCTTCATGTTACTGTTTGATCTCTGCTTCCTCTACCATTTTCTCTTTTCCTTTAACCTGTAATGTTGATGACAAAGGCAAGGCCCCTCCCACTTTCCATGGGGTAAACACCTGCCTCTTTCCCCTCTGATAGGTGAAAGAAAATGGCTGCAAACTGTTCCTCTGTGGTATACTGCTCTGACCATGCTCAGTGTGTACATCATGTCCCTCACTTCCATCATGCTCATCATGTTCCTCATCACTATCATCATCTCCATTGGGTGAATGAATGGATACATGAAATGGTGATGTAGATGGTGTGGAGGTGTCTGGTGAAGCATGATCTATTGAGGATGAGTGATAAGTAATCTATGGTGAATGAGAAGAAGTAGATGGATGAGTGGAGGATGATGGAGGAATGTGGGGAGTTGGTTGAGTAGGTGGTTCATTAAATATTTCATTAGCTATGAAGGTCTCCCAAGCAACTATCATTTTGATAAGAGAATCATGGAAAATACTATGCATATGATGAGTTGGATCCCTTTTCTTAGCAATATATGTCATCTTGTCAATACTTCTGAAAAGGTAATATGGAAAACTGAGCACTCTTACCCTGGCAAAGTGCATGAGAAGCCTGATATGATACGAGTATAGTCTGGAAAACCTACCCTCACATGTGAAATACCTCAATATGATCTTCATTAATGGCACATACTTGTCCAAAAGATAAGAGAAAGGGAAAATTCTTTTCTTATCATTTTTGAACCTTGTCTTAAGATATGGCTCATAAAGACTGTGACGCAGATTTATTTGCTTGAACCATTTCGCTCTTGCATTTGGAATTCTAGTGGCCTATGATATGATGGCAGGAGATATAGTGAATGTGACCACGGCTAAAGGGACCTAGTTGTTTTGTGAATTGAGGATGAACTCCTTGGTGAAATGCTAATGAAAATTCACCCTTTCAACCCTTTGGAAAAACTCAAAACAACCCATGTACTTGAAACATGATACTGCAAGTGGTGATGCCATAAGTTCTGTAGCATCAGAAATATGATAATTATCCCTCCTTTCTTGATTGGCCTCCTTGGCTATCTTTCCCCTTCTTCCGAACTACTATCTTCTGCCATGGTTTTTAGGTGAAAACTTGAGGGACTAATATATATGTCAAGGTGAATGAAAAAATGAGGAGGTGAAGTGAAACACAATCAGGATGATTGGAAGGTGACAAAGTCTATGAAGTGATGTAACTCTGATCAAATAGGTTATTTTGGAAACATGCAAGAGAGCTTTTCTAGGGTTTCAAAATTTAGGGTGGCAATTTGCTTAATTGATGGAGAAAAAGAGATATTGGGCCACTTGTTGTATGCAGGTAATTGAAGCTTTTGTGGCTTGAGAAAATGAAAGAAAGTGATGTTTTGTCTCTCCAATGGTTTTCCAAGCTCCTTTGGTTGAACGTGTAGCACCAAGTGCTAGTGCACAATGTCCTCAGCAAACACACCCTTTAGTGGACAGGCGCGCAACACTGTTGAAATTTTCTCTAGCTCGGTTGGGAAAATGCGCCCTTAATTGCATAAGCGCACAACGAATCTACCCAGCATGTGGCATCCAAGTGAAATGCACAACTTCGTCATGATTTTTTCAAACCTTCACTCAATTTCCTCTTTGCCAAGGAGAGCTTAGGGTGCAAAAGAACAAATGAAGTTTGAAATATACCTTTGAAATCTTATATAGAGGATGAGTTTGATTTTTTCTTAGAAAAACCCACTTTATAATGTTTGTTTGGAAATTTTTATTTTGTTTTCAAATCATTGTCTGATGCTTCTCTTTCTTTATCTCTTTTTAGGTGGATGATGCTTTGATTGAGCTGATTTCTTCAATGGTTCATTTCTTGCAGCAACGAGAAATGCTTGGGAAGCTTATGGGAACAATTATTACATAAAATGACTTGAATTACATCAAAAATATGAAAAAACTAAAATACTCAGTTTTCATCTCAAAAACATGTTTTTGAGATGAAAATTACATCAGTGAAATAAGAACTTTGTACAATAACCATGACTCGCTACTAATCACTCTTTGTTTATTGGTCTTCCTCATACCTTTGCTGCCCTTTATTTACACTAAAACTATGCTTTTGACCTTGGAAATGAACCCTAAGACCTAATGGAAACATGACTTCCTTGACTCTAAAAATAACATAACTAAAACCATAACTGAATGCAACATAACTGAAACCATAACTAAATGCAACATGGAGATGGGTCAGCAAATGTACCTCATGAGGAAAAATTTGATTTTCTGAGAAGAAGACAACCATCAGTGGACCATTTTGGCATGGCCTAGTGGAATGATCAAAAATTCAGTATGAGACACCTAAAATGAAAATGAAAAGAGAAGATTTGATCCCTGATGGAAGTATGCATATACTCACACTAACAATTGGTCACCCTGTTTATTTTAATTTTGATTTTATTTTTGCATAAATTGAGGCAGGTCATTTAAACCTCCTCAACTATTTTTGTAATAATCTATTTTTAGCCTTATAGTTTTAGTATTTAAACCCCTCTCATGCATTTAGAGAGGGGTCCAGAATTGTATCAGAAACTCTCTTCAAAACATGCACTTTTGTCCCTTTAGGAAGTTATGGTGAAATATATGGAACATGATTTATTTTTATCTGACTTAGCATCTTCTACTGAAATTGCACTTTTGTAAACTTATATGATGTTGAATGGATTAAAGGTAGATCAATATTGCTGAAACACATGAGTAGGACGGATTATAAATGGTACTTTTATCTCGTAATCCTTTCTACTTATGTATTAAGCAATCTTTTCCTTTCGAATTATTTATGTATGAAAGTCTGAATTTCGATTATCATTATTGCACTTTTGTATGACGATGATATTTATTTTATGTTGAATATATGAATAACTCTTTATGTGATACATTTCTCACAATTGTTTCGGCTAACGTTTTATAGGAAACGATTATTGTTAAAACGGATTCACTTCTAATCGTAATTGAATGATCTTTATTACAAATTGCTTTTAGAAATTATTGTAGATTGCATACATCAAGTTTATCCTGGGTATATTATGATTAGATAGCTTTAGAAATTAGAAGTTAAATGCATTTGTAATTGATTAATTTAGACTAGATTAACGTTAGCTTAAAGCACTATTTCAAACACATCATACATCACCCCATTTCGCACTAACATTAAACATATTGAGAAACTGGTCCCATTATCTGCAGTCGGAGCCACTATTCCAAATGGAAAAGGAGTTGCTTTAAGGTCCTGACTAGGTGGTTTTCCCCCATGTTGAGCCAACGATTTTTTAGGCTTCAACATTTTGGCGCTAGGAGGAGGGCTTGAACAATGAATGGCAAGTAAATCCAAATTAATAGGCCATTCTAAGTGTAAAACTCCCTCACCCTCTCCTCCAACTTCTCGAAAGTCTTCTAAGTCCCCTAACCCTAAACGAGAAGTTGCATAGGACATTATACAACCCATTGTTGAAAAACCAATCAATCCAGAGCTTTCTTCTCTTACCAAGGCCCCTGAAGTTCAATATTTGATTCACAAATTACAGGGAATTTCACTATCACAAGAAGGATCTGAGATATCCCAAGATAGTGTTACTTCTAAGATCACTCAATCTCGATTGTTAACTAGAGCACTAAGTGAAAAGTTTGGAATACCTTTGTTCGAATTTCCTCTTCCAAGTTGAGAAAAGCTAAGAAGACACCACATGAATCTCACAGTGAGGTTTTATCATCACCTTCATCCATCTCATCTATACCCTCACAAGATCAATAATCCATATCACCACTCTAAATCGTGAATCACACAAGTACAGGAGCTATATATTCCTCTACTCAATCACCTTCAAACCCTACTACAACACCTTCCCCTACCCACATACCAACAATGGTACAGAATCCCCCACAAAATCCTCCAAGGCCATGGAAAAACCCAGGGGATGTTAGGATTGCTGCTCCTTTACGTCAATTACAAGCACATCCAGAAAAATGGCTACCCAAATTCAATCCTGATAATGGCCTATTGGTTGAGGAACATACAAATAATTTTATGTTGTCCATTAACTTGAATCAAGTAGAGGAGGAAGATGCAATTGTAATATTGTTCCCATATACTTTGCAAGGAGTAGTAGGATCATGGTACTTTTCGTTACCATCAGGTTCTACTAATAGTTAGGATGCTTTTCAAGAGAAATTTTTAACAAAGTTTGGAGATGATAGATCTACAACTACCTTAATTAATGATCTCTTCAATTTGAAGGCTGAGCCAAGAGAGCCTATCAAGGACTTCAACTCCCACTTTAATAAACTATTGAATAAAATAATAGTGGAATCTAATCCTATTGATGAGGTCCAAAATTAATGGTACATCTCTGATCTACCATCAAACACAACTATCTTTGTTGATAGAGCTGCCAAACAAACCTTGGTAGAAAATACGAAAGAGGCAATAGCTGTAGAAAAATGCATCCTAGTTGTTGAAAATAGAAACACATTAGAAGAACAAAAGTCTAAGAAAGTAACCTTCAGAGATGACTCTAAGAAGAAACCACCAGAAGATCCTTTTGATCTTGAAGTATTACAGAAACTCCTCAAAACCATGTCTAATGAAATGGTTGATATTAAGAAACAGGTAGAAGAGACTTCCTCTAAAAACCTTTCAGACCATTTAAAAGGAATTCCCCTGTTGATCCTGAACCTCCAAATGCCATAACAAATGTCGAGTCAAATGAGGATGAAGTCTCACCTAGTGAAGAACAAACAGACGAGGTGGAAGTAGTAGAGTTACAATGGATGTGGGATTTTATACTTCCCGATGAAGAAACTCAAGAAGCGTTAACTGTAGCTACCCGAAGTAAAAATCCTATTGAGATGTCACAAACAAATGAAAAATAGAAGGCTTCAATGCCACCCGCTAGGGATAAAGCAATAAGTAAGAAATCGGTACCGAAACCCACTCAGACAACGCCTACTCAATTGGATCCTTCTCCTTCATCTAAAACTTTGATAGTTTATGATGAAATGGAATATAACATTATCGATGATATGAAGAAAACTAGGGCAAACATTATATTTCATGAGCTTAGAAAATTGAAACATCAACAAAAGTTACTTCTGAAAGAACTTAAAGCAGTACCTACTACACCACCTCCTAGAGCCGTAATCTCTCCCACTGCCCAAAAAATGGGAAGACCCCCTAGAGATTCTTTGAATAAAATAGATCCAATTGATATAACTTTAATTGGAGGAAGACCAAAATCACACACTCCACCTTTTCTTCTTACTTTCAAATTCTTTAACAAAAACTTACACAATTGTCTGGTTGATTCAGGAGCTTCATCTGACATATTTTCCAGAACAGTTTGTGAGAAGTTGGATGTTTAGCCTAAATTTTTTTTTGTATGAATAGTTCAGTTATATTGCTCTCCAGTCGAAGTCGTCAAGGAACTTAATCAAGTAACCATCAGAATTTCATCAAACCCCAAAGTTTTCCAATTCATTGACATACTTGTAGCTGACATTCTTCAGTTCTATGGTTTAATCCTTAGTAGAGAATGGTTAGAAAAATTTCATGGTTATTTTGCAACTGACTGGTCTCACCTATGGCTTCCCTATAACAGTAAACCAAATCAAATAAGGGTTGATCGTGAGAAACATTAGAAGTTCATAGTGACAAAATTAGAAGGAGAAAACGAACCAATTGCGTATAGCAACAATATCATTGGAAATTATTCTGTAGAATCATTTCTAGGAAATTTCAATGCTCATACTTCACCTTTCTTAGAAAACTCTGTTGTCTCTAAAATTGAATTTTTTTCTCAAAAAACACACACTTCTAAATGTGTAAATTTTGTAGATAAACCTATAGTTAAATCTGTATTTTGGAAATTATTTTTGATGGATCTAAATCCAATGATGGAGCAGGAGCATGTTGCATCTTAGTTAGCCAAGAGGGGGAGAAAACTATGCTAGCATGCATACTTGAATTTGATTGCACCAACAATATTTCTCAATATGAGGCACTAGTTCAAAGTTTGTATAAGGCAATTCGCCTTAACGTAAAATACCTCCAAGTGTTCAGGGATTCAAAAATTGTCATAAAATAGGCAAGAAACACTACACATTATTTATCAGGACACTTGGAACATTATCAATCATTAGTTCAAGATATGACTCTCCACTTTACTGCATTTAATATCTCCTCTATCCCAAGACTCCAGAATGCTAGTGCCGATCTTATAGGTAATGTTGCTTCCAAGCTTATCTCTTCAGAAGATTATAGCCTAGATCAATTCTCCATCGAATTAATCTTTAGGCCTTCCATCCCTGACAATATCACCAACTGGAGAGTCTTCAGTGAAAATCTGGATACCATAATATTCCTAACCTCAGAAGGCTCATACGATGACCAGGTAGTTGATGAAGACTAGCACGATAACCAACTTAAACAAGAAATGGTCATTAATGCTATACCAAAGTCTATAGTTAAGTTGGAAGATTTATATGACCTCAAAGACATATATAAATGATCTACTAATTCAAAATTTAAGAGTTCAAATCTGAGGTTTGAATTGATCAATCTTGGGACTGATTTAAAACCTCAAAACATTAACTTAGGTCTAGGCCTTACATCAAATGAAAAAGAAGTTTCTATAAGTTTTTTGAAAAGATATAAGAGTATCTTTGCATGGAACTATGAAGATCTCAAAACATACGACACCTCTATTATCCAACACACTATTCCTATGACATCTGATGAAAGACTTATTTAGCAGACATTGAGGAAAATTTGTTAGGCCCCTATACTACTAGTGTAACCCCTAATTATTATTAGTACAAACCACTTATTATATTGATGTACCCATGTAGTGCCCATATTGTTACTATTGTGCCCCATAGAATCCTACTATTGTTATTATTGTGCCCTTACATTATTATTGTTATGTCGGCTTTGATTATGTTATGACCCCTTAGACTCCTATATATAGAAAGGTGGTATTTTCATTTGTATCATCCAAGAATTGTTCATTTATGTAATGTAAAGGAGGTTGACCCCTCAAAGAGGCTAAATTCTAAGGTGTTGATCTATCTTTTCTATCTTTTCTTGAGCTGGTTTCATAACATTTGGTACCGGAGCTTTGGACTCTAGGGTTTCGCTGCTCCAAACAGGTCATCGTGGCATTTTCACTATAAATTTTTGTTTGCGATGTTTCAGAAGCTAAAAAAAATCCCGTTTGAGAAGAAATCGCTCTAAATCTCAGGTCCAAATTTCAGAGCTTTTCGCGCTATATTTGCGGAGATATGATCTAAGGAAGTTGGTCTTTTTGCAGACTCCTGAATTACATTCCAAACAAGTGACCTGGGAAAAATACTCATAACTTTCTCTCTGGGCATCAGATTGAAATTTCGTAAGAAGGTACAGAAAGAGGACAGACTGTAGTTTCTTGTATATCTTTTTCAAATCCAAAGGTTGAAACAGTGACTCGTGGCACGTCGTACAAATTCGCTCTACTGAACTAGTCTATAATCAAGTCATCTTGGGAGATTGTGCATAACTCTTCCTTGGAGAATCTAATTTGGATAAGACTGGTGGCATTGGAAATAGGACGCAGAGGGCTACTAAAGGTTGCAATTTCAGAACTTAAAATCCGAAAGTACAGAGTTACAGTCGTTTCAAGATCGAGCTCCTAAAATCAATAAAAAGCAAGATGAGGAAGTTTGATGGCAAGGATCCGGTAAATTGGATACTTCAGATGGAGCAATATTTTGATCTACATTGTGTACCACTGTTACAAAAGGTATGTATTGCATCTTCATATTTAGAACCCGATCAATTTTTATGGTATGAAGGGCTTTTTTCTCGTAAACAACTTGTTACGTGGTCAATATTCACAGAGGAAATGGTAGCACATTATGAGGATACAAAGAGCAACACCTTCTTTAGAGCAACACCACAACACTTGGAAAGAGTAAAAGGGCTTTGTGACATAGTGGAAAGCAAAATTATGGAAACCAGGAAGCATACCCCTCACAACTATAAATATGGAAGTGTTGTTTCTCCTAGCCTTCCACAACCTACAAGGGTTACACCACAACAATTGGAAGAAAAAAGAGAAAAATGGATTTGTTACAATTGTGATAGCAAATGCACTAAAGGTAATAAGTGTGCTGAGAAGAAATTATTTTACATAGAATATGAAGAGGAGGAAGAAAGGGAACAAGAAACATCAAAAGAGGAGGATATACGCCAAGACCCCACCCTAGAGAAAGAAGAAATGAATCAGACCATATCGTGTCAAGCATTGGCAAGAATTACCACTCCTCAAACTCTCAAGATAGAAGGACATATCAAGAAGAAAAAGGTGAAAGAAGTGAAAGATCACATCGAGAAAGAAGAAATGAATCCAACCATATCTTGTAATTCATTGGTAAAAATTACCACTCCTCAAACTATCAAGATAGAAGTACATATCAAGAAGAAAAATGTTCAAGAAGTGAAAGATCAAATCGAGCATCAAGAAATGAATCTGACCATATCTTGTAAAGGATTGGAAGAAATTACCACTCCTCAAATTCTAGAGATAGAACATATCAAGAAGAAAAAGGTTCAAGCAGAAAAAAATCACATCGAGCATCTCCAACTTTTAAAGGACAATGCCACTTTGGTGCAAAATCAAATGAAGCAACATGTAGATCAACATTGTGGTGAAAAATGTTTTGATGTAGGTGATTGGGTATTTTTACTGCTACATCTCAAGCAAGCTATTATGAGAAGGAAATGTTGGAAATACTACATGCACTTAAAAAATGGCAACCTTACCGAATGGGAAGACTCTTCAAGGATGAGGATGTGGAAGCATTGTTTTGTGCTATTTCTATTATCCAACCTGATTGGATAAATGAATCAAGGGATGAATGGAAGAAGGACGAAGAAGTATGGCCACTTATTTAAAAGTTGCAAAAGATCCCAATTCAAACAATATTTCCAGAAATTGAAAAGGAAGGAAAAATCATATTGGAACCTGGAGCAGTCACAGAAACAAGAACCCGACAGCTACAAAATCGATCAATTTCAGAGTATCTCATCAAGTGGAGGAACTTACCCGCTGAAGATTCCACATGGGAGGACAAGAATTTTATACAGAAGCATCAAGAACTACTCAAGCATTGAGGACAACGCTTTTTGAAGGAGAGGGGCATGTTAGGCCCCTATACTACTAGTGTAACCCCTAATTATTATTAGTACAACCCACTTATTATATTGATGTACCCATGTAGTGCCCATATTGTTACTATTGTGCCCCATAGAAGCCCACTATTGTTATTATTGTGCACTTACATTATTATTGTTATGTCGGCTCTAATTATGTTATGACCCCTTAGACTCCTATATATAGAAAGGAGGTATTTTCATTTGTATCATCCAAGAATTGTTCATTTATGTAATGTAAAGGAGGTTTCCCCCTCGAAGAGGCTGAATTCTAAGGCACTGATCTATCTTTTCTATCTTTTCTTGAGCTGGTTTCATAACAAAATCCATCCTAAGTTAGAAGTCAAATTAAATATGAGTTGAATAAACTGCTGAAAGCCAAAATTATTTTTCTTGTCAGGCACTCCCGATGGGTTTCCAATCTTGTCCCAGTCAAGAAGAATAATGGTGATATTCGAATATGTATAGATTTCCGCAACCTCAATAAAGCTTGCCAAAAGGACAATTTTCCATTACCTCCTATGGAGTAGATTTTGCAATTAGTAACAGGCTCTGAACTAATGTCTTTCCTGGATGGATTCAAAGGTTATAACCAAATTTTAGTACATATAGATGACTAAGTAAAAACTACATTCAGGACAAAATCAGGCACTTATGCTTATCAGAAGATGCCATTTGGATTGATCAACACTGGTGCTACTTTCTAGAGAGCCATGGATATAGCCTTCAAAGGTTTGGTAAATAAATCAGTAGTGATCTACTTAGATGATATAACAGTATACTCCAAAAAACGCAGTAACAATCTAAGAGACTTGAAACAAATCTTTGAATGTTGCCAAAGGTATGGATTTCTCTGAACCCCAAAAAGTCCTTCTTCGCATTAAGTGAAGGAAAGCTCCTTGGATTCATTGTTTCCAAAGAAGGAATTCATATCGACCCTGATAGAATTAGAGAAATTTCTTAAATACCTTTACCACATAACAAGAAATCAATGCAATCTTTCCTAGCTCAAATAAATTTTGTTAAAAGATTTGTCCCTGACTTCTCAAGAATTGTTTTGCCTTTTCAATCCATGATAAAGAAAAATTCTTTGTTTAAATGGGGACATTCGGAACATGAAGCTTTTGGCTTGATAAGACAAGCAATTATGAACACCTCATTTCTAGCAACCCTGAATTTTTCCAATCATTTCATTGTATACACTTTCGCTTCCAAGAAATCATATGCAACCATATTAACACAGCAAATCAAGATAAGGCTAAAGCTCCAATCTCTTTCTTTAGCTCCAATTTGCAAGGAGCTGAATTATATTACTCAAATGTTGAAAAACAAGATTTTTTTGTTTTCAAATCTATAAAAAACTTTAAACCTTTTCTCCTCAAGACGCACACTAAATTCATAGTACCCTTCTCAACAATAAGGAATATTTTAATACAAAGGGATGTAGGAGAAAAAAGAGAAAATTGGGTCACTAACCTACAAGAATATGACATAGAAATTAAACCAACTAAAATTGTAAAAGGTCAAGGTTTTTGCAGGATGTTGGCTAACACTTAAAATCTATCGAAGTTGCAGCATTCAGGTGACGATGTACAAATCTTTTTTCTTTTGTGAGAAACTCTAGGGTTCCTACACTAGAGTCCATTTGGATTTGGATTTCACCATCATGGACTTTAGGGAAATATTGTTTTGGCTTCTAGAACTAAATTGGTTCCTATATCATTCTTTAATCATTGTTTTTGAAAATTTTAATTTCTTATCTTGAACATAGTTCAATTACCTGTCCTCTCAATATCTCCATGCAACTAAAATTATTCTTTGAAAACCTTGATCATGCATCCATTATGGGTTGAATGAAAAGGGGAGGGACCCATATTCCTCTTATAGACAAAGAAGGAGATCTATTGGTTTATGGTTAGAACCACTCTAGGTTAAAATATGAGAAGTGAATGAGAATCTCTTCTTGAAATGCTTCCATGAACTAGAAAATGATCAAAGGGAACTAATATATTCTATTCTCTAGACCCTATCTCTAATTATTCAAAATACACTTTCCATTAACATGTTTAACATTGATAAAATATAGCATAGAGATAGAATATTCAATATTTTCTCCAAAGGGGTATTTAACTATTGATCTCCCCTTCTTATCCCAAGCACACATCTCTAGAAAAAATATTATTTTCACCAAAATCTATTTAATTAAGGCAACATAGAGAATCCCAACATTGGACTCTTTCTTTGTAAGTTGTAGGCATATAAATATTAAGTATATTGTACATTTCATGTGAAGGAATGTGAAAAAATTAGGTTACATGCCAATGGAGAGAAATTTGGCCTTGTATTAGCTTCAAGGATGACTTTGACTAGCGAGTTCATATTCCCGTAGAGGTTGTGATAATACCTAACTTCTCTAACTCCACTTTCTTTCCATATTGTATTACTCCTTTGGAATATTTATCATTCCCCTAACTTAGTCTCCTGAAGTAGGATGATTTGGGATTTTTTCTTCTTTGATCAAACTTCTAACTAGTACTACTTTCATTTCACTCCCTAATAACCCATGATTCTAGGCTATGAATTCCATTACTTGAAATTTTAGGGTTTCCTCCTTAAGGAGGAATTGATCCACTTTGATTACTTACGGACCTTCATCCCCTACTATACATTCCTTTAATTATATGTTGTGCTCCAAGTTCTTTTTCCTTCTCTTCATGCTCCTCTCTTTTTTCCCTATTGATATTTTGTCCAATACCTTTTCCTATTTAGCTAGTCAAGGTACCCTATTCTTATTCACCATTTGGTATTTATTCTATTGACGCTCATCTAAAAGTGATATTTCTTGAGGGATTTTTAGCATTTGAAAGGGAAAGATAGATATTTCTATCATTTATATCTTCTTGATTCTAATTTTAGGTTAAAATTTCATTAAGTGGCATTATTTCTACCAACTTTTCTCTACCATGTGTTTACTCTTCAAACGACTATAATTCTAAGTTAATAAGTAATTCATTTGATACAAGACCTTTATTATTGAAGTGAGCATGTGTTCCTTTAGTGTGAAAGGAGAAGGGGCATTTTTATGGGATTATATTTGGGATTAGAGGGATTTTTGGGGTACCTTCCTATATGACTATTCCTCTCCTTCTCTTAGGCTATTCCAAAACTCTACTTAATATCCATGGAATTGCTCATATGTGGATTTGGGTCAACTTTTGAAAAAATTCTAGTAATGATGGAAAAATTTACATTTGAATGGGATTCGATCATAGTCTAAAAGTTGAATTAAACTCAAATTATGAAAGGATTATTTAATATATTGAGGGATTCCTTTCTCAAGGTCATCCTCCATACATATTTTAGCATAGATCAACATGTGATCCGTAGGTTCAACATGGTCAATATGTTTACACAAAATGTTGTCAATATTCTTGAGAGTGTCTTGTTTGTAGTTATTTGGGTTAACCTAGGTTTGATCTATACTGGACACCAACAAAACCCTCAATCACTAGCCCTTTCGACAATGACTTTCAAGTAGATCATAGTCTCACCTGAGGTGACGATGGGAGGATGAAAAACTAGGTTTTTGAAACCTTGAAGGATGATGCGATGTGGTGTTTATATTACATTTTATTCTTAACATTCGTAAGTCACTTCGCCACATTCATTAAATCACTTAAAAATACCATATATATCCATCCATCATCAATGTACTGAAATAAAGTGCAATTGTAATAAACCATTATGCTACAACATATAGAAAGAAAATGTACACATGAATACATTGATTTTACTGTGGTTCACCCCAATGTGGGGCTACATCCACAACAACTTATTCTTATAATAAAAATCTTGTACAAAAAATAGTTTTTGAACTATGCACTAAGCTGCAGGTCATCTACGCACTCAGCTGCAGACTCAAGCCTTTGCGCACTTCGCTATAGAGCCTCGCCTTGTTTCCCCAAACAAATCACAAAAGTTCAACCATAGCACAGATCTGGATCTTAATGATAAGATGATTTCCTTCTTATTATTTGACCCTATATATACTATTACATTGAAGGGTACATCATTACAATACCGTGGTCCATATATCATAGGCCCCCTAAAACAAGCTACTATGGTCCAAAAACCATTCATCCTTTTATAATATTACGTGATTTTACAGAAAGAAGGGACTTCGTGCTATCTCGAAGCCTTTATACCGCATGGTATATTCCAACTGCTTCATTGTACGATCCACTTCACACTTCTCTACACACTCTATTATGCTCTTCGCTCCACAAAATATAGAGTCTTTGCCAAAAACTAGGCCAAGTTGTGTTGCGCCCAAGAGGCCCCCAACACTCACACGTGATTCATCCCAAGTCACTCAGTTTCTTTCCCTCTGATTTTTTCTGCAATTATGTTGTAAGTATTGTTCAACTACTAGAGAGTCTCTGTGAACTTCTTTTCTTCATTGCACACCTCTTCCAGAAGTGCTTCCATTACATGTTCTGGAGCCTTCTGCACCATCGTTGTCTCCCTCTGTCAAAGCTCTTGAAGATTCTCATCTACTGTCTGGGATAGTTGTAGAACCTTATCCTTCCATGGTTGATTCCTCTCTATTAAACCTTCTTCTTCCTTCTTCACTTCTTCATTCTTCTTCTAGAGGGCCTTTCCCTCATTTATTTTGGCAAGCTTCTACAAGATTGGTAAGGTCCTCACAGATGCCCAAATCTCTTCTAATTACTATTGCTTGTGTTGAATCTCTTCTTGTAATTTCTACATATTTGGATCTTCCTGCAGCGAAGTCCAAAAATGTAAATTCTCATCTAACAATTTCCCATAATATACCACTTCTACGGAGATGATGGTCATTTCATCCTTTAGGTCGGTCTCACTCTGTTCTCTTACTTCCTATGGCATGGTTGTCTTCATCTTCATTTGCAACTCACTCATTTGCATTTCATATTTAATATGTACTGTGGTGATATTTTCCTTATATCCATTCTCTACAAGGCTGAGCTTCATGACCTTTTCCTGTATTGGCTCTTATTATTGGACATCAAGGTATAAAATCTCTCTACATGTTGCTTCAATCATCTCCTTGATCTTATATTGTTATTGAACTACTTGATCCCTCTCCTGGATCATCTGGTCGAGCTTTTTTTGAAGTGAAGTCCACTCCTTTTCTAGCTGAATGTTTAGATGTGAAGTGTGTTGTTCTGCAACTTCATCTCTTCTATTATATCCATGTGTAGCTTGTGTAGTATTTGTAATGGTACCATTGTGATGTTCATATTGACATGCCTCCACCCTTTTTCTTGTTGTTGTACCTCAACGAACTCAAATTTTTGGGCTCTAGCAGGTATTTTCACTAACATCACTGCATGTGTAGGCTTTATTTTCCTTCTTTCTCCAATCCTCTCCACTACCTTCGTGGGTTGTCTAACTGTCAGTGCCAAAATTTTAAATTTTGTGATCCTTTCATGCACACCTATGAGAAGTGCGTTGTAGCCATCTTCCCACTTACTCCACGACTTTGTTGTTGCCTCCTGAATCCTATCCCCAGTCTGATCCAGGTCCCCTTCAGTAAGGACCATTGGCATGAATCCTTTGTTTTAGCTACCTTCTCCTTCTTCTTAACCTTTGTGGAAGATTTACTGTGTGCCTTCCTCTTTTCTACAATAGCTTGTTCTATTTCTATTTTCTTAGACTCCTTATTTTTCTCATCTCCTTTAGGGCACAAAAATAACAATAGTGGGTTTCTATGGGGCACACTAATAACAATATGGGGACAATAGGGGCACAATAATAACAATAAGGGCTACAATGACAATAGTAATGGGGGAATCGCTATTATTATAGGGACCTAACAAAAACCACCATTGCGGGGACTTCATTAGCTTGACACTTTCTCATTATCTTCCCAGCCAATATGTGTGTTGCGAAGTGAACTGCCTAGTCACTAATTGAATTTATATCATATCACCTCTTTCCTTTTTCCAGACCTAACTTCTTCTTCGAGCTCTCGGCTATGGCATGGTCCTGATCTTTTCCAACAAATTCTTCAGGAGGGTTTTGCCCCAAATATGATAGTTTGGTGATTCTCCATATCAACATTGGATCTATAGGGATCTTATTTCCCATGTAAAAGCATCCATCATGCACCAACACGAGCAACTGTCACACATAAGACATGCTCCCCAAACTTCTACCAAAGTGCGACACATTCAACATTCTCATCAATCCTAATTGTGGCAATCCATTTTCCCACTATTGTGGTTCTAACCTTGTCACACCTGTTATCACTCAAATTTTCCTTAGAAGTTATTTGGAAGAAGGAAAGGATCCAAGGTAACTATAAACCAATCTTTTAAGTATAGATCCTGGCCGATCTACACTCAGAGAGGGCTCTCTCTTTATGATTTAGCATTGTTTGAAGATATTTTAGGCTAGCTATTAATGTTCAATGAGGTTGTTTTGTTTGAGAGTGGTGGGGTTCTGAAACAAATGGGCAAACTAGGCTTTTAGGCCATTGGGCTATGGGGTCAATCAGGCATAATTCACTGGATCAAGGAAAATTGTTGAGGTAGGATTTCAATAGGTAGGATAGAAGATTAAAAACAAACTTTGGGTCTTGAATGGATGATATTTCTTCTCAAAACTAAAGGGCAATTAGGAATCCTCAAGTTAGGATTAGAGATAGGAAAGGAAGATAGGTCAACTGGCAGAGGGAAATTAAGAATCCTATACCAGGGACTTATTAGAGAAAACTACAGGGATAGAGGAGCAGTTAAAAACTCCTTTATCGAAATAGTTTAGAACATATAAATGGTAGACTGTTGATAGTAGAGAGAAATAAAGCTAATTCTGATATACTTTGACTATTTTACCATTTAGATTTTAGACACATGAAACTTTGAAACATATAGAAAACACATAAAATCACAAGGATAGAATACTTATTTGTAATTATACTGCTCAAGAATCTGATGAAATGTCCTCAACTTTCATTCCTTTTCCAGAAAAAAATCCAAGTTTGAGTAGAAAAGCTTTCTCAGCTTGATAGCATAGAGTTAAAGAGATGTTATAGAATGCACCCACAATACTTCAAATGGAGAAGTATTTATACAAAAATTACATCAAAAATATCTCATAACTATATGAGATTTATTCTAGGAAATACAAAATATCTTTTACAAAAATATAGAGACAGATGTAAAACTGATTACTGTCGTCCCTTTATTTATGTATGAGCTAGAGGTTGAAACTCGGATTTGCCTCTTATTGTTGCTGTGGTGATTATGTGCTAGATTTTTTTTTACTTTTCCATACTAATACTCTTTACCTGTTTAACAACCTTTACCTTAGTAAATATTTCTATTTACCTCTGAATTACATCGTAAATTATAGGATATCGAGCATATTGGTCCACCATTCTTCATTTGGTATCTTCATCCTAGTCAATTTTCTGTATATTTTGTTAACCTCAGTGTGCTTTACAAAACTGTGTTGCGTTTTGAACAAGTGTTTTACTTCGTTCTCAATATAGAAGAGATTTTCTAAACCATCATACAACACTTTTCCAGTTGGTAGTGCTTTCACTGTGGAAGAGTTGTCTTGACTTTTGGCTTGTTGGTGCAGTTTATCAATGTAGTCTACCTGAGTCATCAACTTGTCATTTATGACCAGTGGGTTTGGAAGTCCTTTATTCCTTAGAATGTCAGATTTTCCCATGAAATCATCTATGTCCTCTTGAATGCTTTGACATCTTCTTTCCAGGTTAAGCATCAAGCTATTTTTAGTAGGGACTTTTTTCACTTCAATTATAGTACCAGTTTAATCCTTGATCTCTCATTATTCCAGTTGTTCCCTGCTTTTTCTATTCAAAAAGTTGATCAATTGAGTTGCCTCTTCAGGCTTGTCTCCCAATTCTTCCCTGGTCTTTTGTATGGCCTTAGTAGCTAGTTTAACTAACTCAATCTGTTCAAAAAATATCTGAATAGAAGTCCAAATATCATTGATGGAATCAATGATATTGGTCCATAAAATCTCTCTGATATCCCTTAAGGGATTTTCAAATGTTAATTTATTCTCTAATGTTTTTATTCTATCAATCATCCTTCTGTTCTTTCTTTCTTCTTCAGTGTTGTTAATCTATGATATCTCATAATTATGCTCCAAGCTAGTAACCATTTCTTTTAATTTATGTATCTCAGTTGCTTGGATTTTCATTTACCCCATGGACTTGATTAAGTCCTCTGTTTTCTTTTTTGAAGTTGTTGCTGCTTCAGAAGTACCTATTGTTGTTGTTACTAGCATAGTTGTTGTTGGAGGAATGTTTGGTGCCAAAGATGTTGCAATGGTAGATGGCACTACTGTAGAAACCATGGGTACTACAGTCTGAGGCACAGTGGTCAACTCACCTTGTTTAGACTGCAAAGCTTTTTCCAACTCTTTTTCTGTTTCCTTCAGTTGTTAATTTAACTTAAGGACCAAGTCCATAAGTTCCTCATCATTCTGTTTCTCAATGACTTCTGCAGTTTGTGGATGTATGAGGGGAGGGAGCTTGAGTTGCTTTCTGAGTGCAACAATGTCTTCATTTTTCTTTTTTATCAAACTCTCAGCTTCCTTAAGATCTTTGGGATTATGACCCAACTCAATCACTAGTCTTCTAATGATTTTATTCTAGTGTCCTTAGCCTAAGAAGAGGCTTTTTCCAACTGTAGTTGTGTTGTAGTATTACTTAGAGAGTTCTGCAACTGATGTGCCATGATGGCTTTACTAGTCAATGTGGAATAGACCATCTCGCCTGTTTGCTTATGGAGCTCAATCTGATCAATTGGGTGGATGTCTTCAGCAAGAACTTCAAAATTTGTTTTAAAATAATCAGCCATAGAATTTGGCTGTTGTACTATTGGCTTCAAAAAGCTCATCTGCATCTTTCCCTTTTTGATGTCAAATGCTGACATCAACCTTGTTTGATTTGTTGGAGCCATTTTCAGATATTTGGCATCGGTTTGAGCTTTGAGTTGCTCATTCCTAGCCTTAATCTCTTTATACTTTTCTTTTAAATCTTGTCTTGGCTCTGAAGCTATCTTTAGTGATGACACTTCTACACTTTGTTTTCTACTTAGTGCCTGTGTTTGAGAGGTAGCGGGTGTCTCCCCTACTAATGTTGTCTGCACTGTGTCACTTCTTGTTTCTTCATGTTCCTTCTTAGACAAAGGATTCAATCTCTGTATTTTTACATACACTTGGTCTAATGGCAGTGAAGAAGCGCTAGCCTCATTCCTACTTCTTTTTTGGATTCGCTCCTCATTAAGAGGGGTTTGCAATACTGGAGGGTTGCCCATGTTTGTATCGGTTTGGGTCAACTCCTCAGAAATTCTCTCTGATCTTGAATCTTTCCCCTGTACTGAAGTCTCTAGTCGGCCTAATGTCTCTAGATGTCCTAATGTTTGTTCACTTTCCTCTTGTGTTGGTCTCTACGAAGATTCTTTAGGCACCTGTACAAAAGAATCTAGATCAAGTTGTCTTTCCAAATCTTTCAGAACATTTTCTACTTCAACTTGATTACTATGTTGTTCTATAAGTGTTCCCTCCACCCATTCATTTTGATTTGCATACTGTTGTATTTCTGGAATTCTATGATGGATGTAGGGGGATAGTTTATGCTTTTGTCTCCTGTCACAGATAAAACTATGAGGATCATAAGGACAGATGAAACTCTTTTTCAGTCTTAATTTCTCAAGGATTTCCTCTACCTCTTTCCTTGCCTTTTTGTTGTTGCAAAAAAATGGTCCTAGGTGATCCTTTATCCTTAATTGAGCTTTCTTCTTAGCTTTCATAAATGGATTTCATCAGAGTTGATCATTTTCCTGTAGTACTCCAGGGCAAACAATTGCATGGGGAGGTATTTGGGCATTTTGAAGGGAGGTAGCTCATACCCATAAATCCTGATCTCAGTATGGTTTTGGTACAAGTACCAGTCTCCAACCTTATATTGCTTGGACAATTGAAGAATTATTTTGATATCATCACTTATTCTAGGAGGGGGACTTCCTATCAATATGGTAGTTATTGGATGCACAAATAGATTAATAAAATGTGTATAAGGATAGGGAGAAGAAGGTGAATTGTCAAAAATGGAATTCCAAAGATAATTGACCTGGGGTTCCCTCTTGTGTCAAGATTTTGTACAGAGAAAGGGAATTTATCAGTTTGGTAGTAAAGGAAAATATGATATAGGACTGAAGAATATTTACTCTCATTCTCCAATCTCATAAATTGGTCATGCATCTCATCGACAATGAATGTGGCATAGTCATATTTGGCTACAGGAGGTTGACTAGGGGTGAAAATAGACATGTAGGCTAAGGCCAACTCATCTATATACTCACTAGTAGTAAAACCCAAAATGCAAGAAATCATGGTGATGATATCCTGGCCCAAACTTGTAAAGAAGCTTGACATATAAGGAGGAGGTTCTTTTGGCCTGTATTTTTCTTCCATGAAGGTCTGATAGACTTGGTTGATTTCAGAACTAGACAACCTTAAGGATTTTTCAAGTAAATCTACAATGGAAACGGGAGTGAGGTCATGGCCAGGCTGTAATTGCAACATTTCATTTATAGAATCAGCTGTAATGGTGAAAAGGATTTCCTGGTTAGGGGACATTACAGCTCTCAGATTGGGGTTGTAATTTGCATGGCATTGGTGGCCAATATCTTGGAAAATATGGATAGCAGGGAATTGATATTTGGGGAGGTTAGATTCCCAACGACCTATTTTGTCAGCATTGTTCAAATAATTGTCCCTATACCTACAGTATAGCTTCAAGGGGGTTACATCAAAGGTAAGGTTTGGAAAAGTTTGAAAAGAAGGCCCTGGACACCTACCCATTAAAACCCAAGTTTTGGATCAGGTTCATGGACGACACCAGTGTGGATTGGCCACATGGGGAGGACTAACTGAAAAACTTTCTAAACCATCTCAATAGCATTTCTAAGGACATCAAATTTACAATGGAAATTTAAGATAATAATTGCATCTCTTTTCTGGACATCCTCCTCATTAGAAACAAGGATGGTTCTATAGGTCACAAAGTGTTTAGGAAAAAGGCGCATACTGATAACTATCTCCACGCAGATTCCCACCACCACCCAGCCCAAAAAATGGGAGTTCTTCAAACCCTCTTCACTAGAGATTGCAGAATTTCAAATGAAAGCCACACTGATGAAGAAATCACCTACATAAAAAGAGCATTTTCCAAACTAGGATACAATAATAAAGATATCTTCAAAGCCATAAAAAAAGCCAAAACTGAAAACAATAAAAACAAAACTAGAAAACCCCCAGCTGCTAGCGCCCACCTACCATATATTCAGGGTGTAACTGACAAACTAGCCAAAATTCTCTTAAAAAAGAATATCAAAACCTCATTCAAACCCTTGACAACTATTAGACAAAGAATGAAATCAGTAAAAGACAACCCAGAACATCTCCAACAAAAAGGTGTCTATATCATCAACTGCTCCTATGGAGAGCAATATATCGGGGAAACAGGTAGATCTGTCAATATTAGGCTAAAAGAGCATAGTGCATATATCCGGAGGGAAAGAACCCATTCCTCGGCCTTGGAAGAACATGCTGGTAAGACAAACCACCATATATGCCTTGAAAACACAAAAGTCATTGCAAATGAAAAACACCATTTCAAGCGAAAATTTTGGGAGGCTCTTGAAATCATAAAACACACCCATAACCTCAACAGAGATGGAGGCTTGGAGATTAGCAAGAATTGGACCTCTCTCCTCACCCCCATAGAGTAAATTCACCCTCCTTTTCCCTCCCTTTCTTCTCATCCTCCCTTCTTTAGATCGAATCGGCCCCTACCCTTAAAAACTTTGTATAAAATGCCATCTAGCTTATAGGCCAAAAAAACTCAACACTAATAACTCATTAACCTCTTAAAATCTTACATGAATTAAATAAATTAAATGAAAAATAAACAAAAATTAGAAAAATATTACAATTAGTTAAAACAAAACATTATGATAAATTATTGAGTAAATAAAATAAAATTAATAAAAAACTCAAGCAATTAATAAACTTGTATAATAAGTATATATGTATAATAAATAAAATTATAAATAACTTTAATATACCAAAAATTATAAGAATATTAAAAGATTAATGAAAAATAAACAAAAATTATAAAAATATTACAATTAGTTAAAACAAATTATGATTAATTTTATATAATAAACAAAATAAAAATAACTTTAATATATTAAAAATTATAAGAATATTAAATATTAAAATCATCCTAAACATATATAGCTTTATAATACACTTCCTTTTAGCTTTATAATACATACTCCTTAAAAACCTTGTAACAAATTAAAATATAAACATAATTACCATAAAGTCACAAATAATTAAAAAAAAATCATCATTTTATTAATAAAAACATAATAAAAAAACTTATTACAAAAACAATTCACTTAAAAGAAATTAATATATAACTATAATAATTACCCATAAATAATAAATAAAATTAAAAAGAGCCTTAATGGAATATATATTAGAAATATTAAAAATAATCCAGTTTATTCAAATCATGAAACTGGTCGGCTCACATTCTTGACAGTTCAACCTCAACCCTATTTATCAACACTGTTTTCTCTCTCTCCTTTGTAAATCAAGTCCTGATGATGAGTCTTGGTCTAGACTCGAAACATCAACAAAGAAAAATGGAGACTGTGGATTATCCGAGTTTAGATTCTAAAAAACCAAACCACAGAAATCTGCAATCCATTAGGTAAGGTCCTTAATTTGAAAATCTTTATCGGCCAAGGGAAGGTAGTCCAAATCTCTGCGGAGAGTAGTGATAGGCATAAAATTTAGGGCAATAGGAGTTTCCATCCTTGGTTCTTGTGTATTCAAGGAAGAAAGTTGGGGTTTTAAAGGATTTTAGGTGAAATAGGTGTTTGGGAAAATCTTGGGACAAAAAAACAACCTAATTGTACTGAATTACTTTAGCTTTCGAGTAATTTGGTGAAATTTGGTGAAATTTCAATACAAATCGGGGTTTCTGAGAAGAAATATGGTAAATACCTGGTTAAGGTAGACTGAAGGGGCAAATGATTGGCGTGAAGGCTTTGCTGGATGTGCACAGTGGTCCACAGTAGCTTGGATTTTAGTAACTGATAGTGGTTGGTGGTTGGAAGTCAGTTGCTAGACTGGACGTATTTTGTGCGTGCATGAAAGACAGAAGTCACTTTCTTAGTAAAAAATGGAAAACAATGCATATTTCTGTTTTTATGCACAAAGTCAATGACTTTTAGCGGGTGAATGAAAATGACAGTTGGCTTTAACTTCTTGATGAGACACTTTGTCGTTTAGTAGAGGCGGTAAGCGTGAGCAGTAATGGTTTTCATCACACAACCTTTGGGAGGTTGGTGGTTTTGGTGGAGGGTCAGGTGATGCCATAGACTGGCTGACACATAGCATAGGCAAAAAGTCAAAACTGCTTGTATCGCGTAGTTGACACTTGACCTAAAGGCTTGTGCGATATGGGCGAGGGTCGTTGGATGTGGGAAGGCTGATCGGACAATAGTCAGCAGTAGGAAGTAGCGGAGAGTTAATGGAGGGGCCCGATCATTATTAAAACAATTTTAATTTTATCAGGGGAGATATGATTGGCGGAGAGGCTATTTAACTAATCTAGGTGGTTATTTAATCCCTCTTTAACACAATAAGGGTTTGGTTCTTAACTAATCACAGTTCGATTAATTAATCCGACTCAATTAACTTTTATTATGGTTTATTTTGCAAACCATGGGGTGGGATATTTATTTATTATGGGGTTTTATTAATAATACGGGAAAGGGTAAAAATGTTTTGGGAGTTAAATAATAATAAGAATTAGGAGTTAATATGATTTATGGAAAAAGAAAATGCACTAAGTAACTGTCTCCAAAAATATTTTCATCATCCAATATTATATAGCACTTAGGCCTTACAAGTTATTGGGCTGAGGGTCCGGTCACTCCAGAAGTCAAAGAAATGCTATGAGCCCCTTTAACTTTCAGGTTGTCGGTGCCTTTAGTACTTATGGGGAAATTAGTAAAATTCGGGGAAAAAATGAGTGAGGAGGTTAATTAGTATGGCTTTTGTCCATTATGTAAATGTCTTCATTGTCATCCATTTTCTTTGCCAAAGTAATGTAATGATGAAAGCAAATGATTTTAGCTTTTAACTTAACCATTCATCATACATAATTCTGCAACCATTCATCTACTTACCCTACCTATTTATTCTACCATTTTTTCTTCTTTTATTAGGGTGCATTTAAACTAGCAAACCCTTATCAAAACCTTTTCTTTTCTTTTACAATGGAAATCTATCGAAGTCTATCCTTATTACGTCCAAGGCTAAGATTAAATTATTCAGCTCCTTCTTTTATTTACTCTACATATCTACTTATCTACCAATATTACATAGTTTGGTCAGATTTTATTCTCTATCTCTAAGCATGAAATTGAAAACATGGAATAACCAAGATTAAACTGTTTGGTTACCATGGATTGTGGCATAAGTAACAATTTGCACACAATCTTTATTACAAAAAGTGAAATAGTAGTGGCATTTGGGCTTGCACACTTTCATGGTCTTTTATTTTTCTTGGGGTTCATTTTCTTTAATTTTTTTACCTTTTCATTCTTTTTGTCCTTTTATTCTTTTTCTAGGACATACCCTCTTTACTTTTTTTTTATTTTTTTTTATTTTTTTACAAATATGGAAAACATTTGCAACAAGAAAATGTATGTACATATTTCAGAGCTAATCCAAGTCAACCATGATATATGACACCTATTGGTATAGGAACATAACAACACCAATATTCAGGTAGTTTACCTGTTTTAGATATCTATCTGGTGCAAACGTGGGTATTTCTCCTTATCGTTGAAGTCATAGTCTGTGAACATAAGCTGCAGTATTTTCTCGGGTAATTCCCCAATAAATGGTACGTCCTCTAGCAATAAGGGTGTGAAGGTGCCAAAATTCACATCCTTCGAGTCTTTCACTAGTTTAGCTTTCGCTTTTCTTGGCAAAATATATGGTGGGAGAGGTGATGGAAATGTTGCGCCATTTATTTCCACCTAATCTGCATGCTCCACTTCTTCCTCACCATCTCTGACTTACTTGACTTCTTTTTGAGGTTTGACGCATTTATTATCTTGTTTCTTCTTTGTTTTGTCTTCCTTGGTTGGTTTCTTCGATGGAGATCCCTACTATTCTTGTGATGATGTTGCTACAATTGATGTTGTTGCGGGCCTACCAATAGTTTCTTTACTGATTCCATGATTCCAAATAAGATCTTCTCACGAAAATTATGAATTATTTCTTCCCAATAACACTCAAACAACATAAGACAACAAGAATTTCTACAACTTCTTCGCACTATCAACACTTGAACTCTCAGTTTAGAAAAACTCCAAATCTGAGCGGAACACAAACTTTTATAGAAATTTTGAATATCTAATCCCATCATTAGCTTAGACTTCATCTAGATTGTGTTGAGATCATATTTATTAATTTCATATCTATCCTTAAATCTTGTCAATTTGTCCTCATAAATGCAACTTTCTGCATGTTTTTATGTTAAATTTTCCCTTTTAATGATCATATTTTTCTAGAAAACTTTGACGCATCCCATATTGTAGTGAATAGCCCTTATTACATCATAGCTCCTATCTACTTTGACAAAATCTAGACTGCAGCGAAGTAACTTCCTACGTCGAAGCTCTCTACAATGTATTTTATAGTCCAGTGCCCATTTTCAACTGCAAGTGGCACTAAGAATTGTCTCAATTCTTATTTAGAGTGATTTTATAGGGATAGGATTGTCCCTTTACATCCTTAACCCACTTCCATTTACTCTTTCTTGGATCAATTATCCATTTAACTTCACTAAATGAATTGTGGCTCCATCGGTAATATTCTTGATAATCTAGGGGCCCAACCCATGCATCTTGAATTTTCGTGGAAATTTCATCAACTTACTGTCATAGAGGAGAATATGGTCTCCTACCTAGAACTTATTTTTCTTAATATGTCTGTCATGCCAAGCATTTTCTCTTACTTTTTGTACCTGCTGATGTAATCCTCCTATAAATCTTTCTTCTTCCAAATCAATCAACTGTGACATTCTTTCCTCCATTATATCAGGGTCTTCCATATCTGTGAAAGATACAATCATCAAGCTATGCACAATGTATTCCATGGGCATCACAACTTCTTTCCCATAAACTAACCTAAAGGATGTCTTCCCTATCAAATGTTTACATGTGATCCTATAAGCCCATAAAATCGTTGGGATTCTAAGATCCCAGTCACCTCTATTCACATTTCATACCTTAGTCATTGCATTCTCCAAAATCTTATTGAAAACTTCTACTGTTCCATTGGCCTGAGGGTGATAAGGGGTACTCTTTTTATGATAAACTTGGAATTCATCATTCAATGCTTTAACAGTTTTATTCAAGAAGTGGGAATCTTGGTCACTCATCAAGATCTTTGGACATCCAAATCTAGACAATATATACTAAAAACTGAACTTCAAAGTAGTCTCTACACTTCAGTCGCTTACTGGTTGTGCTTCTGCCCATATTTTCAAGTAATTAGTTGTTGTAATTATATACCTTGCACTAGTCCTCTTTTGTGGTCGGTTGATGGGTCCAACAAAATCAATAGCCCACTTATCGAAGGCCTACAATGTAACTTAGGGTACCAATGGCATCTCATCTCTCCTTGAAGTTTTTACTATTCTTTGACACATATCACATGATTTGTAATATTCATTTGCATCTTTGTGTAGTGTAGGCCACCGCAATCCTGCTCTCAAAATCTTCTGTGCAATAGATTTTCCTGCATAGTTTCCACTAGTTGTGCCACCATGAGATTCTACTGGAACCATCTGTCTTTCATTTTCACGAACATATTTGCACAATATTTCATCTACTCCTATCTTATATAAATGTCTTGCTATTAATGAATAGTCAACTGCCTTAACCACTAATACTTTCTTTTACTGCGTAGTATACTCTGAAGAAACCATCCTGATGGTCAAAAACTGAATGATATCCAAAATGTTCATTTGCAACTCTGATTGCAAATAACTATGCATTAGTGAGATTATCCTCTATGCTGCCCTATTTCCAATCTTGATAGATGGTCATGTTTTGCATTCGAGTCTTCCCTGTTTAACAATGATTTCAATGTCATATTCCTGGAATAACAGTAACCATCTGTAAATATTTCATCATAAGACATGCTTATTAACCAAATACTTTAGTGAAAAATGATCTATAAATAATTTAAAGTGTCATCCCACCAAATAGTGTCTAAATTTATGCAAATCATACACCATGGCCAATCCTTCCGTTTCTATAATGGTGTAAATATTTTATGCTTTAGATAACTTTCTACTTGAAAAAACTATAGGATGATCAATTTATCCTTCACCAGGTTGTGCCAGTACTAATCCCAAAGCTATACAAGAGGCATCCACATGGACATGGAATTCCTTGTTCCAATTAGGGAACACTAATATAGGCGCAACTACCATTTTTCTTTCAATGTGTCGAGGCTCTTTTGACATTATTAATTCCACTAAACATTCACATCCTTCTTTAACAATTTATCCATAGGCGCAGTGATTTGCATATACCCTTTCATGAATTTCCTGTAATACACAGTATGTCCCAATGTAGTGTGAAGTTGTCTTACTATCTTAGGTGGAGGCAAGTTAACAATGATAACAATTTTAGCAGGTTCCACCATTAGTTCTTACTTACAAACAATGTGTCCCAACAATATGCCAAAGGTTACACAAAATATGCACTTCTTTACATTCAGAGAAATCTGATATTGTCTACATGTGTCAAGCATAAGTCTCAAATTTCCAATATGCTTTCATAGCAATCCAAATACCATCCAATCATCAAAATATACCTCTAAAATTTATGGATATATCCCTTAAAAGCTACAACGACCACTTTAGAAAATATACAAGTGGCATTCTTTAATCCAAATGGCATTACTGTGTATTGATATGAGCCTCATTGTATAGAAAATGTGGTCTTATGTCAATCTTCAGGTGAAATCCTAATATGATGATAACCTAAAAATCAATTTGTAAGTGAGTAAGCTTCTTGACCTCCTACATTGTCTAGCACTTCACCTATGAAACGGGTAGGGAAGGGATCATGTAAACATGCATCATTCAACTTCCTTAGATCCACCTAGATCCTAATCTCTCCTTGAGTCTTCTTTTCTTGTACCACCATAGTACTCACCCATTCTGATTCTTCTACTAGTTCAATAATTCTTGATGCTATCATCTTATCAAGCTCTATCTTTAATTTCTCCTTGTAATTCACATTTAGCTTGTAAGCTCTTTGTTTGACTGGCTTGACATCATGCTTAAGGGGAATCTTCATGACTCCTATATCTCCTATTATACCCTTCATCTCTGAAAACTTAGTGGGAGACAGTTCCTGGTATTCATCAGGTAACTTTGTAACTTTACTAACTATCTCTTCATCCAAATAATCTCCTATTGTTGCAAACTTAGGTTCCTTTTCTGATCCTATATTCACCTTATTAGTCTTTAGTGGCTTATTTATATCTCATATTTCTGGCTCACGTCGAGTTACTTCACGATATCCTTTTGATTATGTTATTTCGATGTTTCGAGGATCTTATTCTTCTTCTATAGTAAGGTTATAGCATTCTAGCGCATTTTCTATTTGCATGGACCAATCAGGTCACTGCCATATCAATGGGATTGCATTCTCAACGATCCTCTTCTTAATTGTATGAAGGGACAA
>CM062805.1:1217577383-1217579883 GCA_031772625.1 Pinus tabuliformis
TAATTGGACCTTGAATCCATTTCATATGATGGGAGTTGCGGGAGTATTGGGTGCTGCTCTTCTATGCGCTATTCATGGTGCTACCGTGGAAAATACTTTATTTGAAGATGGTGATGGTGCAAATACGTTCCGTGCTTTTAACCCGACTCAAGCCGAAGAGACTTATTCCATGGTCACTGCTAACCGCTTCTGGTCCCAGATTTTTGGGGTTGTTTTTCCAATAAACGTTGGTTACATTTCTTCATGTTATTTGTGCCAGTGACCGGTTTATGGATGAGTGCCATTGGAGTAGTTGGTCTAGCTCTAAACTTACGTGCCTAAGATTTTGTTTCCCAGGAGATCCGTGCAGCAGAAGATCCTGAATCTGAGACTTTCTACACAAAAAATATTCTCCTGAACGAAGGTATTCGTGCTTGGATGGCGGCTCAAGATCAGCCTCATGAAAACCTTATATTCCCTGAGGAGGTCCTACCCCGTGGAAACGCTCTTTAATGGAACTATAGCTTTAGCTGGTCGTGATCAAGAAACCACTAGTTTCGCTTGGTGGGCCGGTAATGCCCGACTTATCAATTTGTCGGGTAAATTGCTTGGGGCTCGCGTGGCTCATGCCGGATTAATTGTATTCTGGGCCGGAGCAATGAACCTATTCGAAGTGGCTCATTTCGTACCGGAAAAACCTATGTATGAAGAAGGATTGATTCTGCTTCCCCATCTAGCTACTCTAGGATGGGGAGTCGGTCTTGGTGGGGAAATCATGGACACTTTTCCATATTTTGTATCTGGGGTACTTCACTTAATTTCTTCTGCAGTTTTAGGTTTTGGTGGTATTTATCATGCACTCATAGGACCCGAAACTTTAGAAGAATCTTTTCCATTCTTTGGCTATGTATGGAAAGATAGAAACAAAATGACCACAATTTTGGGTATTCACCTAATCTTGCTAGGTGTTGGTGCTTTTCTTCCAGTGCTAAAAGCTTTGTATTTTGGAGGTGTATATGATACTTGGTCTCCCGGCGGTGGAGATGTAAGAAAAATTACGAACCCAACACTTAACCCAAGTGCTATATTTGGTTATTTACTGAAATCTCCTTTCAGAGGAGAAGGATGGATCGTTAGCGTGGACAATCTAGAAGATGTAATTGGAGGACATGTATGGTTAGGTTCCATTTGTATCTTCGGTGGTATCTGGCATATCTTAACCAAACCTTTTGCATGGGCTCGTCGTGCATTCGTATGGTCCGGAGAAGCTTATTTGTCCTATAGTTTAGCGGCTCTATCCCTCTTTGGTTTTATTGCTTGTTGTTTTGTTTGGTTCAACAATACCGTTTATCCCAGTGAATTTTATGGGCCCACCAGCCCAGAAGCCTCTCAAACTCAAGCGTTTACTTTTTTAGTTAGAGACCAACGTCTTGGAGCTAGTGTGGGGTCTGCCCAAGGACCTACTGGTTTAGGTAAATACCTTATGCGTTCTCCGACTGGAGAAATTATCTTTGGAGGGGAAACGATGCGTTTTTGGGATCTCCGTGCTCCTTGGTTGGAACCCCTAAGGGGCCCTAATGGTTTGGATCTGAGCAAGTTGAGAAAAGACATACAGCCTTGGCAGGAACGACGTTCAGCAGAATATATGACTCATGCTCCTTTAGGTTCTTTAAATTCTGTGGGTGGTGTAGCTACCGAAATCAATGCGGTGAATTATGTCTCTCCCCGAAGTTGGTTATCCACCTCCCATTTCGTTCTAGGATTTTTCTTCTTCGTAGGTCATTTGTGGCATGTGGGAAGGGCTCGTGCAGCTGTAGCAGGATTTGAGAAAGGGATTGATCGTGATTTCGAACTTGTCCTTTCCATGACTCCTCTTAACTGAAACAAAAGATCAAACCAGATGGAAGAAAAATCGATTCAATTTCATTACATCTATCTCCCATATCGGCGGGATAGGAGTCTTTTCAAATACTCTTTTTCCAACTGGATCCTTGTAGCTCGGCTATATACAGCCGAGCTATTCTCTTTTTTTTTTATTGGATCGGTAAATGCAATTGTTGAAAAACAAAAGGAGAGAGAGGGATTCGAACCCTCGATATTTTTTTTATCTATACCGGTTTTCAAGACCGGAGCTATTAACCACTCGGCCATCTCTCCCGGGGACAACTTCTATTCTACCCCTTCGTATAATCCCTAACTATAAGCATAAAGTCGGGTCGATACCAACTATACCTGTGACATATGATGATTTCTCATCATCTGGAATGGAAAAAAAAGAAACGAATTTCCCTCTCCTCTCACACTCAAATATCAAATTGAAAAAGTTTGAAAGCTCGATCAATTTATGGTCAAATCCTTTCCATAGTGCATTTGATCAGAATTGAAAATTGGGGATCGGATGGTATAGTCTATTCAATCTGTTGGGAGCTTGTAAGATCACAACCATGACTATTGCTTTCCAATCGGCTGTGTTTGCATTAATTGCTATTTCATTTTTACTAGTGATTGGTGTACCTGTTGC
>CM062805.1:1217582383-1217602383 GCA_031772625.1 Pinus tabuliformis
AAATGATGATGAGCCATATCAGTTAGCCATAAACTTTGAGTTTGTGGATGGAATCCTCCGAGAAAAGTTAGAATAGCAGTTCCCGCCCCTTGGGAGGTACCGAATAAGTGACTACTAGAATCAGGATTTTGAGCATAGAGATTCCACTGACCTGTGAAAAGCAGTTCTAAACCTTCGGGATGCGGTAATACATCCAAAAAATTATCCCATCTGACGTGCACTCCCCTTGATTCAGGAATAGCGACATGAACTAAATGCCCTGTCCAAGCTAGAGAACTGACTCCGAAGAGTCCTGACAAATGATGATTGAGACGGGATTCGACATTTTTGAACCATGAAACACTTGGTCTCCATTTAGGTTGTAGATGTAACCTACCCGCTATTAAAAAGATGACAGAAAGAAATAGCAAGAAAAGAGCTCCAGCATAAAGATCTTCGTTAGTGCGTAAGCCAATGGTATACCACCACTGATAAACACCGGAATAAGCAATATTGGCCGGACCGGGAGCACCTCCTCGGGTAAAGGCTTCTATAGCTGGTTGACCAAAATGAGGATCCCAAATTGCATGAGCAATGGGTCTTACATGTAAGGGATCGCATACCCATGCTTCAAAATTGCCTTGCGAAGCCACATGGAACAAATTACCAGAGGTCCACAGAAAGATTATTGCCAACTGACCAAAGTGGGAAGCAAAAATTTTATGATAAAGGCGTTCTTTGGTAATATCATCATGACTCTCAAAGTCATGTGCGGTCGCAATACCGAACCAAATACGACGAGTAGTTGGGTCCTGGGCCAAGCCTTGGCTGAACTTTGGAAATCTTGATGCCATATACTTTTCAAATCCTCCTAGCCTTTATCCTATTGCAATAATTCTTGCCAGGAAGAACGCCCATGTTGTGACGATTCCACCCAGAAGGTAATGAGCTACTCCTACAGCACGTCCCTATACAATGCTCAAGGCTCTGGGCTGGATAGCAGGAGCAACCTTCAATTTGTTATGGGCCCAAACAATAGATTCAATGAGTTCTTGCCAATACCCACGGCCGCTGAATAAGAACATTAAACTGAAGGCCCAAACAAAATGAGCACCTAAAAATAAAAGACCATATGCAGATAATGAAGAACCATAAGATTGGATCACTTGAGAGGCTTGTGCCCATAGAAAGTCACGGAGCCACCCGTTAATCGTAATGGAACTTTGTGCAAAGTTTCCTCCCGTAATATGAGTTACCACTCCCTGATCACTTATATTACCCCAAACATCGGACTGCATTTTCCAGCTGAAATGGAATATTACTACCAAAATTGCATTGTACATCCAGAATAAACCAAGGAAGACATGATCCTAGGCAGATACTTGACATGTTCCTCCTCTACCAGGTCCATCACAAGGAAAGCGAAAACCCAGATTCGCTTTATCAGGTATTAAACGGGAGCTACGGGCAAATAGAACACCTTTAAGTAGGATTAAAATAGTCACATGGATAGTAAATGCATGAATGTGATGTACCAAAAAATCCGCGGTTCCTAATGGAATTGGTAACAAAGCCACTTTGGAACCTACTGTCACCAAATCACCACCTCCCCAGGTTAAGCTGGTACTCGCTGTTGCACCAGGAGCTGTTGAACCAGGTGCTGAAGCATGAGTGTTTTGTATCCATTGCGCAAAGATAGGTTGTAATTGTATAGCAGTATCTGAGAACATATCTTGAGGACGTCCTAGAGCGCTCATAGTATCATTATGAATATACAGACCAAAACTATGGAAACCTAAGAATATACATACCCAGTTGAGGTGTGATACAATTGCATCACGATGTCTAAGAACGCGATCTAATAAATTGTTGTATTGAGTAGTTGGGTCATAGTCTCTTACCATAAAAATCGCTGCATGTGTAGCAGCGCCAACTATGATAAACCCACCAATCCACATATGATGTGTGAACAGAGAGAGTTGGGTACCATAATCAATAGCTAGGTATGGGTAGGGAGGCATCGAATACATGTGGTGAGCTACAACAATAGTTAAAGATCCTAACATAGCTAGGTTAACAGCTAGCTGAGCATGCCATGAGGTAGTTAAGATCTCGTAAAGACCTTTATGGCCCTCCCCTGTAAATGGACCTTTATGAGCTTCTAAAAGGTCCTTGAGATTATGGCCAATGCGCCAATTGGTCTTATACATATGACCAGCTATCAGGAAAAGAACTGCAATAGCCAAATGATGATGCGCAGTATCGGTCAACCACAGACCCCCCGTTACTGGATTTAATCCTCCACGAAAAGTCAAAAAGTCTTAATATTCTGACCAATTCAGGGTTAAAAATGGGGTCAATCCCTTAGCAAAACTGGGATAAAGTTGAGCCAAAAGATCGCGATTGAAAATAAATTCATGAGGAAGTGGTATCTCTTTAGGATCCACTCCAGCGTCTAGAAGGTGGTTAATGGGTAGAGAGACGTGTATTTGGTGTCCTGCCCAAGATAGAGATCCAAGTCCTAGTAACCCTGCTAAATGATGGTTCAACATGGATTCTACTTCCTGGAACCAAGCCAATTTTGGGGCAGCTTTGTGATAATGGAACCAACCAGCAAAAAGCATTAACGCTGCAAAGATCAATGCACCAATTGCAGTGCAGTAAAGTTGTAATTCACTGGTTATTCCAGATGCTCGCCAAATCTGGAAGAACCCAGAGGTTATTTGTATCCCTCGAAAACCTCCACCTACATCCCCATTCAATATTTCTTGGCCTACTATTGGCCAAACTATTTGGGCACTGGGTTTGATGTGAGTGGGATCAGCCAGCCATGCTTCATAATTTGAGAAACGAGCGCTGTGATAGTACATCCCACTTAGCCAAATAAAGATGATGGCTAGTTGACCAAAATGAGCACTGAAGACTTTGCGAGAAATCTCTTCCAAATTATTAGTATGGCTATCAAAATCGTGAGCATCAGCATGTAAGTTCCAGATCCAAGTGGTAGTATCAGGACCTTTAGCTAGCGTCCTTGAGAAATGACCAGGTTTGGCCCATTTTTCAAAAGATGTTTTTACAGTATCTCTATCCACTACGACCTTTACTTTCTTTACTTCTGGTTCCGGTGAACGAATGGTCATTGAATTCTCCCCTTTTCGGATGGGACTTAAATAATAAGAAACCTGCCAATAGCAATTAGTGAACTTACGAGAGATATATCTCAACTCGTTTCTCCCTTTATTTTCTAGTTTATGACTGGAGCGACTATGATATGGGAGTCAATCTGAGGCAGGTGTTCAATTCTATTATGACATATCTTTGAGGTGCTCAATGGACTGTGGGCTTTTATCATGCAAAAAAGCCTTTTTTTTGTAATTTTAAAAAGCAACGGTGATTATTACACCGTTTCTAGATGGATAAATAAATATATCTGTATATATGGATATATATATATATATATATATATATATATCCATCTATTGATACTCCTCCGTATGTCCCATATAAAAGGCCATCCATTATAAATCATTATTCATGGATCATTAATGAAAAAATATCCGGATGGATTTTACCCCTATTAAGAAGATCCATCAACAATCCAGAATCAGAAAAGGTATTCTTTTTATATTGTAAATATATTCCTATAAGATGTCGACGAAATAGAATCTAATTTTTGGGAATATTCTGGAAAAATCCCATTGATTTCGAGTCAGATATTCAATAATGAAAATGATTTCCCAATAATAGAAACTCTCATTCTCCAAAGCGTCCTGTAATCTTTAACCAATTTTGTGCTTCGATGTAATTGCACGGAGCAAGTGCTATAGCTTGTTCCCAATACTCAGCAGCTTGATCGAACCAAGCCTCCGCAGTTTCAGGATCTCCCTGTCGAATGGCCTGTTCTCCTCGGTCGGGATAGGTAAACTTGGAAAAGTTTTCTTCCCTCAGAACCGTACTTGAGAGTTTCCTACCTCATACGGCTCAATCCACTATTCTTTAGTCCTCTACCAAAATTTCCAAAGAATTGGAGATGATTCATTGGGAGTTCATATTAACCAAAGGACAAAAAAAAGTCAATGACATGAGTTTCTGATTTAACTTCCAATCAATTCAATGATCAGGTTCTATCTTTTCTCCTACCCTCAAAAAGATGAAGTATATCTCTTTCTATACTTCAGATTGATTGTCCAAATCAAAGTCTTTTTGCAAGGTAACTATCTCAGTTCCGTATAGAATTTTTGGAGAGTACTCTCTGGCTGGAGTACTTCACATCTTTAGGATCTGATGCTACACCGCTGCTCAATAGCTTAGTAGATCAACTCTATTACATAAATTGATTCCTGATTCTTGTCAATGAGCAGATTTGATCGTATCAGCCCGAACCTTCTTTCAATAATTGATCTATATGGTGCTTCCATCATCAATTGAATTTATTATCCATGGAATATTTAGGCTTTATCTATTCATATTCGGGCTCCTATGATAGTTTTTTTCGCTACAGCTGATAAAATACCGTTACTTGGGACGGTGCATATGTAGAAAGCCTTTTCTTTTGTCCTTACTCGTAGTAGTTATTAACTAAGTTATTCTATGGTACAGATAGTCGCACGTAATGACAGATCAAGGCCGTATTATTAAGAGCTTGTGGTAAGGATGGGTTCCGTTCTAATGCTTGGAAATAATATTCCAAAGCCTTCGTATGTTCCCCACTACTTGTATGCACAAGACCTATATTATATAGTATATAACTTCGATCATAAGGATCAGTTTCCAGTCGCATAGCTTCATAATAATTTTGTAAAGCTTCCGCATATTCCCCTTCTGATTGAGCTGACATTCGTTACGGTCGTTCATTCCATTGAAATGATCTCCGCTTCAAAACCGTACATGAGATTCCCACCTCATACGGCTCCTCCTTTCTTTACAGTAGGTAATATGGGGAGTAATCTGTGGAATTGAAAAAAAAAAAAAAAGATTCTGACCCAATATTATGAATTAACAAGGGCTAGTGTATTTCCAATGAATCTCTAGCCGTCCTTCTTGCAAAGATTCTTTTCCAAATATCAAGGATCTTACTACTAGGAATGGAACCTCTAACAATTTCTTTGTTCTTAACGCCCTGTATTCTCCGGGGATTAATCACTTCAACAATCTCCGATGGTTCCATTATAAGGGTATCCGAAGTACAAACGAGATGGATGTTTGTTGTCCCAACCATTCTCACTACCCTTCAGAAAAGGGTAATGCATATGGGCTATAACGAAGCTTTTGTGTTGTCGATTTCCATACGTAGTGCTTTCTCCCCTCATGCGCGCCTATCAAATAGGTTCAACTATACAAGCAAGGCCTATTGCATAGGTGTAACCTTTCGCTCGGTACTAAAATCCTCAGGAGATGAAAGCATCTAAAGGTGCATTGACCGGGGATACACGACAGAAGGAATTGTTCTATCTCCAGAACTCACCTTCACTGAGCGTAAGTTTTATTTTACCCAATTTTTATTCCCGAATACCTTACCTTTTCTTTCCCCAAAAAAGAAGAACGGAAAAAATATCAAATCACACCATCTCTGTAATAGGTAAATGCTTCTTTCTCCCCCGGAGCCATCGGGATTATTCGCAATAATATATCTGCTACAATTGTGAAGGTCTTATCAATAAAATTGTCATTTCTCTGAGATCTAGGCATAGTCAATTATAGATTTGATAATTTCCTTCATTCCCTTACGCAAATGATTCCATGAACGAAATTTTTTTCTGGTGCACAATACCATAAAATGGATTTCCTTACAATCGTAAATATGTTCTCATTCTATCTATTCCAATCTATTCTTTAAAATTAGAATAGATAGGGAATAAATTGAATAATTGTTCATTAGTAACATGAATAATAATGGAAAAAGGCTCGTATTGAAAGAATAATAGATTGCGTAAACTCGGGAAGTCCAGTTTGATTATGATCCGAACAAAGAAAGAGTTAAATGATCGAGCATTGCATAATGAGGATGAAATACCTACCCAGCAATTGGGTGCTTTATCCATATAGATAAAAGAATATCGGGAAAATATAGTCATCATGACACAGGATCATTGCCAAAGAATTAGTTCTTATACAATTGATAAGATGATCACTACAGATCTATATATTATCATAATATGGAATGGATCAGTTAATCTGTCTTAAATTCTTGATTAGGCAATCCGAATACGTCGGATTAACCGGGATGAATGAGGATTTCCTAAAATAAGAGGAAGTTGTAAAAAATGTCCTTTCGTCTTTCCGGGGGGGATTGAATCATTACCTTATTTATTATCTATTTATTTCCGAAAGATTGAACTGTTCGTACCCGAACAAAAATAATTCGTTTCGTAAGGAAGTTGCTATTGACTCATTTTATTAATTAGAACCAAGAGATCTCATAGGAAAGATGGCCGAGCGGTTCAAGGCGTAGCATTGGAACTGCTATGTAGGCTTCTGCTTACCGAGGGTTCGAATCCCTCTCTTTCCGTATCTTCGCCCTACTATCTATTTTCTTCTCATCCATTGTTTTTCCAATCTATTGAATCCCAATAGGACTATTTCCTAATTCCAGGATCAATCTACCTCTATTTGTAATAGAGAAAATAGAACGAACATCAGTTCGTGGTATGGGAAAAGTAAAGACTATTTTAAGAAGCAATAAAAAAAAAGTATCGCGGATAACAAGTAACATACGTAAGGATTATAAAATGTCTCCTTCGGGGAAGGGAAAAAGAAGGGAGAAGAACATAATTTCCAGATGCCCAGCAACCAACCCACCCCTCTCTTTCATTTCATTCTCGATTCAAGCTTGACGGGAATAATACTCTATGACCAGCAATTCATTAATCTTCAAATTGATCCATTTACTATCTATTATTTGATTGATGAATCCTTTATATTGTAAGGAATGAAAAGTCAAATGATTTGGCAATTTATCCCTCTGGAACAGATCTATATTCTTCTTAATGATAGCTCTCAATCTTTGTTGATCTCTTATAGTAATCACATCTTGAGGTTTGCAAGGGTAACTTGGTATATCTACCATATGGTCATTGACCCGGATATGTCCATGATTCACTAATTGTCTAGCTCCGGGAATGGTGGGAGCCATACCCAATTGAAAAAGAATATTATCCAAACGCATTTCAAGTAATTGCAATAGGACCTGACCCGTTGAGCCTTTGGCTCTTCTAGCAATACGAACATATTTCAGCAATTGTCGCTCCGTTAGTCCGTAATGAAAACGCAATTTCTGTTTTTCTTCTAGCCGGATACGATATTGAGATATTTTCTTGGAAGAAGACCGGTTCATAGAATCCTTTTTGTTTTTGGGTCTTTTACTAGTGAGACCTGGTAAAGTTTTCAGACGACGTATTATTTTTAAACGAGGTCCCCGATAACGGGACATAGAAACTCCTTATTCAATTAACAAATAGTGCTAGAAAGAAGAAAGAATAGTATAACCCGTATGAGTACTACTGGAATTCTTTTATATGGAAAACAAAGATCTTTCTCCAATTTGTTATTGATCCTAATAACTCCAATCATTTCATTCATCTCGTTCCTAGTTGGGAGTAAATGATCATGGCATGACAGACCCGATGAACGATCGTAAGAGTATTCTGCATTCCATCTTGATCCTAACAAAACTTTGTGGATTATGGAAATGAGAGGAACGGAACAGAAAAGAGCCAGCTATCGGGATCGAACCGATGACCATCACATTACAAGTGCGATGCTCTAACCTCTGAGCTAAGCAGGATAGATGGAATATCACTCCCCATTTCATTGGGGTGAGATCCATAGATTCCTTTGGAATCCTAACGATTATAGCGCGAATCAGATTCAATGACGCAATCCAGATTACGATTACAACGGAACATTGTTTGAATGTAGATTCTTTCAAGGGAAAGAAAGGAGAAGTATGGGTCAATTGATATCGATCGTTTTACTCACTCTTCCAAATCGACTAGGGGAGGATAATAACATTGCATTTCAAATGGATAAATAATATAATGATTCCCAGTCATATTCGATTGGGGTAGAGATAGAGAAGGGGAGAGAAGGGGAGAGAAGGGAGAGAAGGGGAGAGAAGGGGAGTAGGGGAGGATATTTCTCCCACCCAATATTGAGCAAATATCCAATGAATAATGCTGATGGATATTACATAATAGGATTAGATCAAGGTATGATCTTGTTCTTCGAGAAGGGGATATGGCGGAATTGGTAGACGCTACGGACTTGATCGAATTGAGCCTTGGTATGGAAACCTACCAAGTGATAGCTTCCAAATCCAGGGAACCCTGGGATATTTTGAATGGGTAATCCTGAGCCAAATCCGGTTCATGAAGACAATGTTTCTTCTCCTAAGATAGGAAGGGGATAGGTGCAGAGACTCAATGGAAGCTATTCTAACGAATGAATCTCATTTGGTCCAATACTGTAGTTATAGAACGATCTATTTACACCTCAAAAATGGAGAGAGATGTTATATAACATCAGACAAAACTGGCGATCAGAACTTGAATCGTTCCAAGCATTTTATTCATAAGATAGATGCCAGATTCGAGTTGAAGTACTGATTTGACATTAAGTAATCCAATTATGAACTTATCTACTCTAGATGGAGAATTGAATTATTTTTTGGAATAAATGGTTGGATGAGGATGAAGATAGAGTCCAATTCTACATGTCAATGTAAACAACAATGCAAATTGCAGTAGGAGGAAAATCCATTGGCTTTATAGACCGTGAGGGTTCAAGTCCCTCTATCCCCACCCAGGTTCGTTCCCGAACGGACTGATCTATCTTCTCCAATTCCATTGGTTCGAATCCATTCTAATTTCTCGATTCTTTTACCTCGCTATTTTTTTTTTTTTCATGAAGAGAAGAAATTAGAACATGAATCTTTTCATCCATCTTATGACCAGTTGAGTTGATCTGTTAATAAGCTGATCATATGATCAATTGATTTTGTGATATATGATCTACATAGATTAGATCATTTTGAAATTATTCAATTGCAGTCCATTTTTATGATATTAGTGACTTCCAGATCGAAAATAATAAAGATCATTCTAAAAACTAGTAAAAATACCTTTTTACTTCTTTTTAGTTGACACAAGTTAAAACCTTGTACCAGGATGATCCACAGGGAAGAGCCGGGATAGCTCAGTTGTTAGAGCAGAGGACTGAAAATCCTCATGCCACCAGTTCAAATCTGGTTCCTGGCAAGATGTCAATATCCATGTCTCCATATCCATCTATCTAAATCTATTCTATCTAGATGTATATCTACATACGGAGACACCCCGATCAAAATAGATAGATGGATCAATCTGTTCTCTCCCTCTTCTTTGCTCATATTGTCCCTCTCTGTCCATTCCAATTGAATCACGATACTCTGTACATATAAAAAAGTAGGATCAAGAACTCAGAAGTCAAGATTTGACGGTGGGACTGATAATTCGACACTAGTCAGAATCTATTCATCCTATTCCATCCGAATCGAAATGGGATAGATTATCCCAATGATAGATCTATAATTGCAGAGTTAAAGTAGATCCAAACATTGTAGAGGGTATCTCGAAAGTAGATTCGAATTGAGTAAGATTGATGTAATAACCTTTGACCATAGTTTCTAGTATGAATACTAGATCCAATATGATGATCCCTATGATTTATAGTGAAATATTTTATTCTTTCCTTGTTGGAGTTCGGGCCTCATATATCCATCGAACTATCTTTTCTTTTCTTTCACGATGTTTCGTTATAGCATCTATAATAGCCTCTGGTTCAGGTGGGCAATCTGGCGAATAGACATCCACAGGAATTAACTTATCTACTTTGCGAATGGTACTATAATAATCTGTACCAAACATTTCTCTGTGATAGTACATGCTCCAGGGAAACTACATATTTTGGTTCCGGCATTTGAAATCTCACTACAGAAGGAGCCTTTTTCATTGTCACAGTCCCCGCTGTTATAACGAGGTAAGCTCGTCTAGGTCCAGATCTTGGTACCGGACCGTAACGATCGGAGTCGAATCGCGAATCTATTAATGAAGTGAATTTGATGAAACCATAATTAATACTGTAAAGGAGCGTTCATAAACTGGAGAGTCTAGCCCAATTCGTTCGACAGATCGTTTGGGGTAGTTTAAATATCTGGATTCAAAATTGTTTGATCGAGTAAAGGTAACTTCATAGGATTCATCATTGGCTTTATGTCATTTTGTACTTCCCTCCCCCACTCGGAAATTAAGGACCATTCCAATGTTCCTCTTTGCCACGCATGGACTGAACCAACGATGAAAAGAAGAACGAGAATTGAAGCTCCTATAAATGCAGATATACCCTGTATACTAGAACTCATAGCCCATAGAGAAAGGGAGACTGTTCCAACATCAAGAACAACAAGAACTGGAGCGAACATATAATGATCTTAGATCGGATCCAAGTATCTTCGCATTGGTTCGATACTTGATTCGTAACTAGTAGTCCGGTTCTTGACCAATGGGAGCCAAAGATCTGGAAATAAAGGATGCAAGAATAGGTAGGAATAAGACTATATATTAATGAAAATATCCAGCCAGAAAGTATTATATTAGGGAAATAGGAACATGAATATACTCCTTTGAAATAGATCAAATTCTTATATTTTTACGTCAACTTCTTAATTATTATCCCACCCACCATGAGTGGAAGACCAAAGGACCGAACAATAAATACAATCAATTCTAATTGATTCACATATTTTGTTTCGTCCATGGCTTATTATCAAATTAATTCAATGAAATGTTATTTGAATGTCTATTGAGAATATTTGACATGAATCAAGTATGAGAGAAAGAATGTAAATGGGTCCCAATCCCGAACTACCCAATTTTAGATCTGAGTCTATACTCATATTATAGAATGAAAATGTTGATGATCTTTATCCAGCATCCATGGCTGAATGGTTAAAGCGCCCAACTCATAACTGGCGAACTCGCGGGTTCAATTCCTACTGGATGCAGGGGAACTGCACATATCCATTATTGATGGAATGGGAAGAAGTATGAAGAATAACACCAAACAATTGAAGCATACCAAGCCTTTCAATAAAATGAATGAAAGGCTTGGTATGCTTCAATTAAGCAATACACGATAACAATCCATCAGAGTATTATCCACCTATTGAAATAGATTCAACAGCGGCTAGATCCAGAGGAAAGTTGTGAGCATTACGTTCGTGCATAACTTCCATACCTGAACTATGATATATCTGTATAATTAAATTGGTATATGATCTGATATAATAATAGCTACAGGCTTTACGAGAAAAAAAAAAGGAGAAAAGGAGGGAAAAAATTTATGGATGAAGTGAAATATCCAGTACTTACGGAGAAAAGTATTCGTCTATTGGAAAGGAACCAATATACTTTTAACGTCAATTCACAATCGAACAAAACAAAGATTAAAAATTGGATTGAAAATTTCTTCGATGTTAAAGTAATAGCTATGAATAGCTATCGCCTCCCTGAAAAAGGAGGAAAGAGAGTGTCAATGATAGGACATCCAATACGTTGTAAACGTGTGATTATTACACTTAGAACCGGTGATTCTATTCCACTCTTTTCAGAACAATAAGATTTCAAATTTGAAACTAAATGGCCATCTGTTCATATAGAATTTTAACTCCGGATACACGCAATAGATCTGTATCAGGTTTCGATGGAAGAGTGCAGTTGGACCCGCGGAAGAAATTGACCTCTGGACAACATCATTGTGGGAAAGGTCGTAATGGAAGAGGAATTATTACCGCAAGACACAAGGGAGGGGGTCAGAAGCGTCTGTATCGTCAAATTTATTTTCGACGGAATAAGGAACACATATCAGGAGAAATTGTAACCATAGAATACGACCCTAATAGAAGTGCATACATTTGCAAGGTGCATTACAAGAATGGCGATAAGATGTATATTCTGCATCCCAGAGGGGTCATGATTGGAGATACTATTCTTTCTGGTCCAAAAGCTCCTATATCAATAGGAAATGCCCTACCTCTGAGTGCGGTTTGAATTATTAATTTACGTGATCGGAAGCAACCGATTGGGTTTACAGTGAAACCTATAAATCTATCATTGATCCAACTAGGACACTTTTACGGGATGAACCCCAAAGGGAAACTGAGGATAAATGACAGCAGGTGATTGGATTCAAAAAATTTTCATATCGGATCATTGGTTCCAAAGATATAATAATATGGAGAGGACCTGATTGTTTGTCCGAAGCATGAACAAAATGGGATAGAGGCACCCTCTAAAAAGACAAGTTACTCACATTTGATCTGATGGTCAGAGGCGGATTCGGAGCTGGACAGTGGTAGTAATTCCCAAAATAAAAAGATGGGGAGAGGAAAAAAGTAAAAAGAGAGAGAAGAGAAAAAGATGTTTAATATGCCTCCTACGTTATCCATAACATACGAAAGTATTAGCGTAATTTGATAAAGTCATTCATTCTGAATGCTACATAAAGAATATAAGCCAGATGATGGAATAGAGAGACCTAGGATGTAGAGAATCGGGACATAGAGAATACAATAGATCCTCCTTCTCATCTCGATTATATTTATTCAATATATGTGAATATAATATACATCCAGAAAGTTGTATGCCCTGAGAGAGGCTTGTACAGTTTGGGAAGGGATTTTTATTCATCGAAATAAGAGTCTACTTCAACCAATATGCCCTTAGGCACGGCTATACACAACATAGAAATAACACTTGGAAAGGGTGGACAATTGGCTAGAGCGGCAGGTGCTGTAGCAGAACTGATCGCAAAAGAAGATCGATCGGCCACATTAAGATTACCATCTAGAGAAGTTCGTTTAATATCTGAGAACTGCTCAGCCACAATTGGACAAGTGGGTAATATCACTGCAAACAATAGAAGTTTTGGTAAAGACGGAGCTAAACATTGGTTGGGTAAGCGTTTTGAGGTAAGAGGAGTAGCTATGAACCCTGTAGACCATCCTCATGGAGGTGGGGAAGGAAGAACCCCAATTGGCAGGAAAAAACCTGTGACCCCCTGGGGCTATAGTGCACTTGGAAAGAAAAGTCGGAAGAGAAATAGATACAGTGATGCTTCAATCCTTCGTCGACGTGAGTAAGAATGGTTGGATATCCATAAAAAAAAAAGGAAAGAAAGGTAATTGATCATGGCACGTTCACTGAAAAAAATCCTTTTGTGGCTAATCATTCATTGAGGAAAATTAAAAATCTAAACATAAAAGAAGAAAAGAAGATAATAGTTACTTGGTCTCGGGCATCTGTCATTGTACCCGCAATGATCGGTCATACAATTGCTATTCATAATGGGAGGGAACATTTACCCATTTATGTAACAGATCATATGGTAGACCACAAATTGGGGGAATTTGCACCTACCCTACTTTTTCAGGGACATGCAAGAAACGATAAGAAATCTCGTCGTTAATTGAGAAAGACTTGTCATTCATTAGGGAGGATGGATTCAATGGGAAATAATAGTCCAGGTCCAGAGATACGAGCTTTGGCGAGAAATATACGTATGTCTGCTCATAAAGCGCGTAGAGTAATTAATCAAATTCGTGGTCGTTCATATGGACAAGCACTTATGATATTGGAACTGATGCCTTATGGGGCCTGTTATCCCATATCACAATTAATTCATTCTGCGGCGGCGAATGCAAATCACAATATGGGTTTGAACAAAGCCAATTTACTCGTTGGTAGAGTCGAAGTGAATGAGGGTGCTGTTTTTAAAAGGATTCAACCTAGAGCTCAGGGACGCGGTTATCCAATACAGAAACCCACTTGTCATATACCTATTGTATTGGAGGAAATCTCCAGATCGAATGATCCGATTATGTCAATAGAATCCCGAAAAAAAGGATATGTATGGCGCAGAAAATAAATCCACTTGGTTTTAGACTTGGTGTAACTCAAAATGAGCGTTCCCATTGGTTTGCACAACAAAGGAATTATTCCAAAGATCTCCGAGAAGATAAGAAAATACGTACTTGCATTGAAAACTATGTACGAACGCATATAAAGAGCTCCTCGAATTATGGAGGAATTGCACGTGTAGAGATTCGCAGAAAGATCGATTTGATTAAGGTCAAAATCTATATTGGATTTCCAAACTTGTTGTTAATAGAAGGTAGGGGTCAAGGAATTGAAAAATTAAGAAACGATGTACTAAATATGCTCGATTCTGTGGACCGAAAACTTCACATTGCTATAGAAAAAGTTGCGAAACCCTATAGAAAACCTAATATTCTTGCAGAGTATATTGCCCGACAACTAGAGAAGAGAGTTCGATTCAGAAAAACAATGAAGAAAGCTATTGAACTGGCTGAACGGGAAGAGGTAGAAGGTATTCATATCCAAATTGCAGGACGTCTCGATGGAAAGGAAATTGCCCGGGTCGAATGGGACAGGGGAGGTAGGGTTCCCCTACAGACAATTCAGGCTAGGATTGATTATTTTTATTATCCGGTTAAAACCATCTATGGAGTTTTAGGGATAAAAATTTGGATTTTAGAAGAGTAGGAATAATTGGTCTTTTTTTTTCCAATTTGCCCGATCATGGATCATCAATTCTATCAGATCGAATAGAAATTAGATTTACCATTTTGGAACCGTGCTATGCTTAGTGTGCGACTCGTTGGAATCGAGCTTTTCATTCTTTTCCGAAGTTATGTTATGGAGAACTCGAAATAAGAACGGATTGGTCTCTATAAATAAACTAGAGACTAACTCATTGCTTCATATTGCCAAGATCCAATAACTATGGGTAGATACTATCACCTCGTAAATACTTTCTTCCAGGAGAGAAAAAATGATAATGGATCTTCGACTCTCTGGATTTTTTCCCTAACTTCTTCCCCGATTTGTTCCTTATCCACTCTACCAGAATCGGACGTGTCATAATAATCTTTAGGATAAGCAGCTATTTCTTTTCTTTTCAAAAAGAAAAGGGAATGTACATTCGGTTGTATCCTCTTCCATATCATAATTTTGTCTTTTAGCATGTATGGATCCTTGGATTAAGTTCCGACGATAATCTGCCTCGGCAGAATAACGGTTTTGAACTACTCCTATTCGTCTTTGCCCAATATCAAAGGTCATTGTATCTTTGACCTTTCTTGAAAGAATCCTATTCGATGATAATAGAACTGGGTCTACGTCATCATATTCACCTATCATCAAACCAGATGACCATCGAGGCACATGTTTCCGAATTTCTCTAATTTGGAGAGGTTCATTTAATATTATTTCCCTGTAAAGGGCAATAAAATCTTTCTTTTCCATTGAATAACGCTTATCCCGAGGTATACCCGCGTGAGATATTAGTAGTATTGTCCACTCATATTGCGCCAAACACTCGAAAAGGAAACACAAATTCTCGTAAACGAAAAGATATTCCTTCTTAAACAGACAAAGAATCAAATCCATTCTTATGATACCTGCAGCCGAAGGTTTTATAAGACGGTCAAATCGGCCGTAAACATTAACTAAAAACTTTGTGTAGATCTCTCCCCCTCCATAACATCTAGCTACTTGCAGTGGGACATATATAATGGATGATCTCCAGGCTAACCACAACCAATATGGTGGATGGATTTCTAGGGTCTGGATCAGATAAGAGAAATTTTTCAAATTCTCTCTATTTAAAGCATATTTGGGTTGAGGAGTTCCGGGATTAGAGGATATAGTGACCGGGACAAGCGAATGAACAGTATATGTAGGTAAGGGCTCCCAGGGTAGTGGAAAGCTTTCGTGTTCCAATTCCTGCCAAAGATAAGAGATATGGTACCCATACCCAAGTGGATCATTCGGGAATCCCTCTTTAGGGTCTCTCATAAATATCTCTATGAAATCCGAAGGATTCGAAATGATCGAATCGTTCAGCATTTGGGGGGACTCAAATTGGTTTATTGTTCCACGGAATGCCCCATTAAGGAATGGATCATACATTTCAGTAAAAGAACCCCCCTTAGAATTGGAGAATTTCACTCTCCTTTCTATAACATTTTCAGCGGGAGATCAATGGCTTAGAGCTTTCACTCGATCCGAAAATTCATTCCCTAAAGAATCTCTTTTTCTTTTCATGGTATGATTCCATCTATAATAAGGATCCTCAGATGAGAAAGAAGTATATAAAAAATCTCTATATCCACCGACGAGCTTTTCCCCAAGGACCAATACACTAGGTAAAAACGTAAAAGAGATTATTTTTTTTCCATCACTTGAGTATGCGCCAAAAAAATATTGAGAGACTTCGGTCCTCACAGGACCTAGGCAAGTAAATGGGCTATTTCCAATATATCGTATCGGTTGATAAACCCTATTATGATCAAAGCACATAATGGGCCATGGTTGCTGCCGGAAGAACTTTTCTTCTTTTATAAGTTCTTGAAGTTTTTGTGGATCTATAGCCACAGAGCGGTTTTTTCTAGCCATAGCCACGGAGCGGTCATCTCTAGCCATAGTCACAGAGCGGCCATTGTTGTCTTCATAATTTTTACCTTTAAGAAAAGGTAATGGGGCTCTACCCAAATAGAACGAACAATAACAAAGAATAAGTAAACTAAAGGTTCGATTGATATAACGTCTTAATAAAGTATTATCGATAAGTGAATTACGATCTATACGGAAAGATACCCATTTTATAAAAATTGTTAATAGAATATGATCGCCTAACCAACCGCAAAGACCACTTATCATAGAGGATATATTAGGGCTGTAACGAAAAAGAAAGAGGTTCACCAGTCTTGTTAATACGGGATTTGCTAAAAGAATGGGATTCAACAATTGAAGAATTAGACCATCCATAAATAGACTTAGAGCTTTTGGATTGTTGATCGAATTCATGAGGTGCGGAGATTCAGAACTTGAAGGTTTGTCCATAATTTGGAAAAAACGAAAGAACATATATGGTACGACTAATAAAGTTATTGTATAAGGTTTCCACAGCGCTGCATAGATGGGCGAATAATACATGGAAAAAAATCCTATTAATTGTCCCGTAATAGAACCACTTATGGATATTATAACATAGCCAGGTTTCCCAAAAGGAAGGATCTCGTGGAATAGATTTTAGAGGGACCAAAAGGCAATGTAGCAAGAAATCCATAATATAGCCCAAATATGATGATCGGACCTAAAACTTCTACCCATGAGGATAATGGACCCAATAGTAGACCAAGTACTTTTATCATATTAAAACTCCCTTTGATCTTGATCAAAGAATTATTTTGATAAATTTATGATTTTATCATATATATTATTTCTAAGTATAGAAATAGTTTTTATATTATATAAAGAAATATTCGATTTAACATAATTGATTTATAAGAAATATTATAATATCTGGATATTGCATATGCTATTAATATATATTATCTGTTATCTTATTTAACAGGAGTACTGGTATATGACTCGTTGTTCTTTCGAACCAGGGTGGTCCGATCCAAGTTATCTAAATTTTCGTTACGTCGTAGAGGTCAGGTAACCAATTCGAGTACATCTCTCGCATTGGCAAATCCATGAATCTGGGCAAAAGTAAATTCAACTAACCATTTAGTACCAATTCCTCTCGCCCCTAATGGATTAGCATGAGCCATTCCGGTGATGGCTAAGTCGGGTTGTAGCTCGCGCATACGTCGTATCTGATTCGAATTGTCTGGTTTCTCTACAATTCGTGGTATGGGCATACACATTCTTATACATGTATTTTGTAATAGCGCTAATTTAGCAGCTTGATACCGTTTATCCATATATGGAATACCAATTTCATAAACGATCATACCACATCTGATTAAGAATCTGGCTATAGATATTTCTATTAGATTATCTCCCATGAAAAAGATAGATTTTCCGCGTACCAAATCAAGATAATCTTTTAAACTCTCCCATATCCGTTCCTCTCTTTCCTCCAGACTCTGGGCCTCAATACCAAATACAGGACAAATCCTTTTGATCCAAGCACGCGTTCCGTCCGGACCAATAGGAAAAGGAGCTACGATTAATTCGCATTTTTTTCGTCTTATCAAAGTTGTTGTTGTACGACTAAGAAATGGGTTAACCCCACAAACATAAACTCCATCACCCAGTGATGGAAGATCGGCATATCTCTGAGCGGGCAACCAACCTGATACCTTGATGAATTGGCATCTTAATTCTGTATCAAGTTGAGAAACCAAATTCGAGGGTAAAGACCCAAAAATAACTAAGGGAGGATGATTTGCATATTCCACCAAATTCTTTTCCTTCAGAAGAGGAAAAGGGAATAATTTTGTTTTAGTTTCTTTTGATTCACCAATGTGGTCTGGACAACGATGTGCCATTACAGCTAAGACAGTATCTTCCCCCTGAGTAAAAGCATAATCCAGTCCATTTGCTCTTGCCACTAGAATTGGTACTCCAATTTCATATTCCAATTTGGGTGCCATACCTTCCAAATCCATTTTTATTATTTATGTAGTACAGGTGCCTATCCATATGATGACGCTGGGGTCTCTATCTTTTCTTATCCGAATACAAAGCGTTTTCAATTCCTCATAATCGTTCAAATGGGCCGATATATCTCCTTCTTCTAATTCTGCCATTGCATAGCGGGGTTCTGCAAAAATCATAACTCCAAGTGCATTTTGGAGAAAATAACCACATGTTTTTGTGCCCACTACCAAAAAGAAACTGTCTTCAATCTTTTGATACAACCAGGATACACAGCTAATAGGACAAAAGCTGTGATAATTGCCCGTTTCACATTCAAGCGTTATAGTTTCAACAATTTTTGTCGACATAATAGGGAGGGAATAAAAGGCTAAGGATAAATAAGGAAAAGAAATAATGAATAAAAATACTAGTAACACAAAAGAATGATAACAAGAAATAATAAAATTGTCAACAAATTGACAACAAATTGTGGAGAAGTGGAGAAATTGTTGATTCTAAATCCTCGTAAACCCAAGTAAATTTTCCTTATTATTTTTTTTCTGTCCCCCACCACCAATGGGATTTAGATAAAGATCAGAGAGTAAACTGAATAATTCCTGATCTGGAATCTCTTTTGGGACAATACCTTCTGGTTGGGACAATATTTGATCTGCTATGCCTAGATAATAATTACAAACATAGTTAAGGGATGGTTCAGATCCAACCATTTCAAATAAGGTTTTACCCTTTACTCTGGAAACTCGGATATCCTCAATAATAGGTAATACTTCTATTACGGGCATTGGACAGGCTTCTACATATTTATTTATAAGATCTCTTCTAGATGTACGATTTCCCACCAAGCCTGCTAATCGGAGTGGATGTGTACGAGCTTTTTCCCTTATAGAGGCAGTAATACGATTAGCTGCAAATAATGCATCGAATCCATTATCTGTAATAATAACACAATAATCTGCATAGTTCAATGGAGCAGCAAAACCTCCACAGACCACGTCACCTAATACATCGAATAATATAATATCATATTCGTAAAATGCATTTAATTCTTTTAACAACTTTACAGTTTCTCCCACCACATATCCTCCACACCCGGCTCCTGCGGGTGGACCCCCTGCTTCCACACAATCCACCCCTCCATAACCCTTGTGAATTACATCTTCGGGCCAAATATCCTCATAATGATAATCCTTGGATTGTAAAGTATCTATAATTGTAGGTATTAGAAATCCTGTAAGAGTAAAAGTATTATCGTGTTTGGGATCACACCCAATCTGTAACACTTTTTGACCATGTCTCGCTAGAGCGACTGAGATATTACAACTAGTTGTTGATTTACCGATTCCGCATTTCCCGTAAACTGCTATTTTCACCACCAATCCTCCTTTATCTAAATCTAAAAGTTATCTCTTTATTTCATGGTTCTATATAATCGAATTATTCTTTTTTTAAGTAATACCTAATATTGAATGGTAGCAATAATTATAGATCCTATTGTATTTATAGGTCAATACC
>CM062805.1:1218307147-1218522355 GCA_031772625.1 Pinus tabuliformis
AAGATCACCCAACAATGTCTTCAAAGGGAAACCAGTAGCACCTCTTTGCAAATCACCCTATTCCCTCCTCTGGATCTCTGGGATGAGGGATCCATATATAGATATTTGCAGGGGGGTGAGTCAACTTCTGGGATTTTGATTAGTGTCATCTCTCTGATAGTTCTTGGTTCCACTTGGAGATTTCATGATCTCTTACTCATCTTTGGGTGAATTCAAGGAGGCAAGTGTCAAATGAGCATCTTCTAGAAGATTCTCAGGGTTTCCACCTAGCAAACTAGTTGCGCCATTTGTCTGCTCTCGTTCATCGCACCCTACAGAAGGGCTTTCAAGTATGCATCGCACTTTTTGCATGTGGCAGGTGAGATGCATCGCACCTTTAGAACTGCGCAGTCTGTATGGTCCTGCTTTGACCAGTTCTGAGTAGTTTTTTATGGACAACTTCTGCGAGATGATGTAATCACCTGACCTTACTCTTTTAGGGTATGAAACAACACTTTTAGGGACTTAGGAGCCCTTGGATTATGGACATATGTGATTGGGGTTGCAGTGCCCAAATATGTCTATAACAATAATTCACATGTAATCATAATATACCATAATCATAAGTAAATGCGTAATAAAACTGAAATATAATACTGATACCTATCCTTCATCAATCCTTACTTCTGCCTTTATTCTTTTGTATATACACCAGATCGGTTGCCACAACCAGCAAACACCGAGTGCCTTCTCCTCTACTAGGTGCACATACGCATAGTGTGCATCACACACATACAACGACACACACCATACAACACCATGCAATACATGCACCTATACCTAACATACAACACATACACCTACATCCAGTGTACGTACATATATGTACACAATATACATCACAAGACATGCATCTGCATACAATGTGTTATGCCACAAATGCATACACATACACCCAATATACAACACAACTCATACATATCTACCCATACCACACAATACAACACAACAAGTATGCATGTCACGACACCACAACTACATAATACACATACATAGTATAGCAAGCCCTCAACACAACATATATGACATGCACACAATAGCACACGTACACTAGTACCATATATAAAACATGTACACAATACCACTTGTACACTGCACCACCTACACAACATGTGCACATCATGACATGTACATGGCACCACCTACACTATGTGTACACAACGCCACATGTACACCCCACCAATTGTATAATATACACAATACCACATGTACATAGTACCACATGCATGACATGTATGTGACACCACATGCACAGCATGTACATAGCAACATATGCACATAATGCCACTTATACTACATGTACACAACACCACACACACATGACACCACTTGTACGATCATGCACACCACATCATATGTACATAGTACCAATTTACCATATGCACACAACACCGCTTGCACATAGCACTACATATCAACCACATACGTAGCATCATATGTACACAACACTACATATTCAACATGTGCATAGCACCATATGCACACAACACTGCATATTCATCATGCACATAGTATAATATGTAAATAGCAACATCTATACCTAGTATTGAATATACAACATTCATACAGCACTATATGTACCATCATGTACATAACACTACATAAACAACATGTACACACACTATATATACACGACATCACATGTGCACATGTCATAGATGCAACATGTACAACATATACATTATATGCACAACAATAGTACCACACATCCAAAACCACACTATCCTTACCAAGAAACTTTGCTTCCCGTGACTTATCCATGCTTATCCTAACATGTCACAGACCAAACTACTTTCACTTTGCTAATGTATCCCTTGGTATAACCTATCCATAACATAGACATAATATAATCACATAATATCAACTCATAACCACATGATACTGAACTCGTATATTTTTTGTGACTACTTTTCCCAATTGATTCCTCGTAAGATGAGGAACCCTTTCATGTTGTTGTCCTAAATAAGCAATCATTCCTCCATAAGAATGATCCCTGACAACCCTGTCAGATAGTAACATAGATACGTGGATACATACATACATATATAAATGTTAACATAAAACAATCATGATCCTATCAGACAACGACATACATACATACATGTACACATATATAAACTTCAACATAATCATCATCATAAAATAATTACCAGGTAACATAAGGTCTAGGTTAAGAGAACTCCCTTACTTATGCATAGGCATTGAGAGAAACATTTCCCAACATAGCCAAAGAATATGACACCTTTGATCCATTTACTTTACATTTTCTTGTTACCTTTCTCACGACTATACTGCTACAATCCATTTACCACAATGGATCCAGCCAGTCCAACTGCTTGTCATGGCCTTACCTTCCACTACACTTACTCATGCACCGAGCTTCATCTAAATCTTACATTATCGTTTGGGTACCACACAGCTCTCCCCGAGCTCCATCAACTTTACTCTTTCCCAACCAATTCCCAAGACTCAAAAAAATAAAAGAGAAGACAAGAGAAACCAAGAAGAAGACCACAAAATCCGATAATTATACAACACTAAAACAAAGTGGCAAGGCCTTGCACCAGACATAAACAAAACCAAAAATCAGGCTCAAAATACCAAAATCACAAGATTACCACCATGGCTCAATCTTCATGGTTCCCAAGGAAAGCTAAACCTGAGCCATCTTCAAGATTTCATGGCAACTTGTCTTGCCATGCAACTCCTTGCATCATGCTACCATAAACACATAATTGTCAACGTATATTAAGCATAACAATACACCAGTTACCTCATCTAATTGTGCTAAGCATGCTGCTTGCAACTGAACACATCCACACCATCTCTCAAGGGACTCCAATCCTTTAATAGATCCACCTGTAGCTAAATACTAGCTAATATACCTATCAAGTGCATGTTCATGAATATAGTAGATATCCACATAATGTCAGACAAAATCAAGGTTAAGAAGACTTCCTGTGTGTAAAGCACTCATTCGTTCAAAATTAGGGTTTCCAAACATAGCCAAAAGAATTCTTGCCCAATTTCTTTCTTTTACCTATCTACCTTGTTGGAATCGAGGCTTATTATATGTTGTCGCACCACCCAACTATTAGTTATATAGACACATCAACTATTACCTTGTCATGCTAATACCAAGCATGTTACCCTGCAACTACTCACACATGTCAACCACATGTTCCAAATATCAAGACAATCATATCTATTAATTTGAAATCAACCATTACCAAGACTAACAATCATGTCATAATCCATAGTCAACTCATAGCCATCAGTCATAGTTACAACTATCACCTACTATACTCAAGTACATATCAACTGTCTTAACACATACATTTTAGTACAATCATCTTAAAACAAGATCATTTGAACACATACTCATATTATGCAATTCATCAAACATTCATACCATGTTAAAGAAATCAACTAGATGACATAATCAACAGTCAAGCACCAAATATATGACATAAGAAACTAATACCTTAATGTATCTCAGGGGTGGTGATCTTGTTTGCACAATCAATCTAGTTAGCACGATATAACTTTACAACACATCAGCTCAATCACTCATAAGATCATTATATCCATAACAATATCTAACTAACATGTTCACATTGTAAACTCATACACATAAGAAAAGTCAATCTAGATTAGTATGACACCATCTCACAAATATGTTGGTTCATACCTCAATATCGCAACCATAACCATATGCATAGGTCAAACTAGGTTAAGACAATACATATAACTTCAAGATCTTCAAGGCAATGAACATAACCATCATGCATATGACCAATCCAAATTCTAACATCAAAATCTCAATGAAATGACCCTAATCATCAATTTAGTAGCATATAACAACAATAAGCTATATATCGTACTCATCAATAACATATAACATAATCATCAGGTTATCTAATATAGAACAAAAATAGAAATGCATACAACTATAGGTTACTATCATTCTTGAATATCTGTCACATTTGCATATAACCACACTAATCATCCAACATCTATCATGAATGTAACCATAACATCAAATACATGTTTATAAACCTAATGTATATAACCCTAATGCATATAATAATCCTTAACTTACATATCTACATGCAAAACATACACTACTTGTATGACGATCTGCTCTTATCCCACAGTCTAATGTTGCAACCTCATTATGATGATCTGCATCCCTTGCTCTATCCCAACTATCACATTAGCATCAAAACAACCAATAGCATCATGATGACCTAAATTACATACAATCACTTCACAAGGCATGTTTGACCTACTCTACATGCATAATCATAGCCACGACCATACATGCATGACAACAAACATTACTCCATTGTACATATTTCCATATGCAACCAGTAGTATACATAAGCAATGCCAAATCAACTACACCTACGCATAAATTCATGCAGTGGAACATAAATGATCAATTCTTGTAATCAACCTACAAGACTATTACATGTAATAAAAATATTCAAAAATGTAACCTAACATACAAGGATGTAAATAGGTATCATTAAATCAAAATGTAAGCGACATATAATTCATACACAATCATTCACATGTTCCAAAAATCAATACATCATGTCAATTAATCTAAAATCAACATTCACCAATACTAACAACTTATAACCATACCCCCTTACTATCCATGGTCCACACTAAGATAGAAGGAGGAAGCTACTATAATGGCCTGATCTCCAATGTCCAACTATGGAAATGGGATCTCCAAATCTCTACTAAATTTAACCACACTTGAAAAGAGATTTTTATTTATCATACATTTATATGCGACTAAGTAAAAAACATTGTACTTATTACACTTGTAACTTAATAACTAAAAACATGCCACTTTTCCATTTCCTTACATGCAACTTTTCAAATTCCTTGCCTGCAACCTTTCAAATTACCTACATGCAAATATTCAAATTCTTTGCATGAAAATAGGAATAGATCAGCTACATCCATATTATCATACTACAATACTATCCCAACCAAAAAAATAACATTTTCTTTAAACAATTACCATACTTTTACATTTTTCTTCAAAAAACTACTATACTTTTACTCTTGCATGTAAGACTTTCTTCAAACACTTTACATGAAAACTAATATAGAAATCTATTTGCATACAAGTAAGCATATATCAACTACAGGAATATTATTACACATCATTACTATCCCCAACCACAAACACCATACTCATTAGGGAATTTTATCAAATAGTTTGTATGCAATTAATCATTGAACCATTTAAGCATTCCATCAAACAATTTGCGTGCAAACTAATTTAGCAAATGATTCAATGCATATATCATAAAATGTAGTAGTAAAAGTTATGGAAAATAAACCATATGATCAGTGGTATTTTCCCTCACTATGGTTCAAGTTTCAACTCCTGATATTTCATATATGAAAAGTTATAACAAAAATACCAACAAAATCATATTTGGTGCACAATTCTAGGAGTATTCAGAAAGCTCGACTTCCACTAGTAATATCTCTTAAAATATAGTGGATAAATGTCTGAAATTTTTATAAAAAATATCATTGGGCTTTCCCCTAACTGTGGAAAAAATTTCATCTCCTGAGAGTTCCGATAAGAAAAGTTATAACAAAAATCTCAGTGTGACCTTTTTGAGGCTTGATTTTAGGAGCATTCAGAAGGTTCGACTCCCTCTACTCATATCTCCTAAAATATTGCAACCAAACATCTAAAATTTCTACCAAATAATCAGTGGTATGTCCCCTCAATTTGGAAAATGTTTCAGCTTTTGAAAGGCTACAAAATATTAGTTATTGCAGAAATTCCAACATGACTTGTTTAAAGGTGCATTCAGGAAGGTCATCTTCCTCAGATCATAATTCCTAAATTATTGTGAATACATATCTATAATTTTTACCACATTATCAGTGGGATTTATCTTAAATATGGAAAAAAAAAATAACTTCTAATATTCCACAGAAGAAAAGTTATAATAGATATGAAATAAATGTCTATAATTTAACCCTTGTTCTTCAGTTCACCTATGATAGAGCCCATCCAATCGAAGTGTTTGAAGCATGTTCTGATACCACTCTATAACACCTTATAGGGTAAATGTGCATATACACAACATAATAGGAACATAAATACAATAAAAATAGCAGCCATCAAATCCATAACTACATCAGTACCTTTACACATGAAAATCAAGGGAATGGAATTCTGATTAATGAATGTAATGAACCATTGAACCAACTGGAGATGGGACTATCACGTTCCACCTGACTGTAGAATGGCTGAGCCAAATCACTCTCAATCCATTCACCCTCATTCCATATTCCAAGCATGAATGTGGGATCTCAGAGAACACATCAATCAAAACTAATCTAGGGCTTCCAGAGGCCACCCACCTCAACCCATCAAATAGTGATTCCACCTCAAGGTTGGACATCACCAAAAGCCAACATCAAATTGGTCTCCATCCAAGCCTTCAAGGGCTTCCATAGTATTTTTCCAACCAAGTCTTACAGAACTAGTAACTCAATCCACAACTTATACAGGGCCTTTAGAGCGTTTTCCCAACCAAGGCTTCTAGAACTAGTAACTCAACCAACCAATTATACAGGGCTTTCAAACCCACCAAAGGAATCTAGAGAATTTTCCCAACTAGGGATTCAAGGACTAGTAAATTAACCCAAGCTGTTATAGGGCTTTCGGAGCATTTTTCCAACCAGGGCTTCCCAGACTAGTAACTCAACCCAAGTTGTTACAGGGCTTTCAGAGCATTTGTTGAACCAGGGCTTTGAGGTCTAATATCTCAACCCAAGCTAAGGAAACATGAGAACCAACCAAAACAAAGCAATGAAAGTAAACCCACAATCACCAGTGCTATCCAGGAAATGACAAGGCTATGCAATCCACTGTCAATCTTAGCCGTCCTCCATGCCAATGACAAATCATAACCAAGAAACCACATGCATGTGCCATGCATGCAAAAACTAGTGAGGAAATCATACATGAAACTCAGTACCTACAAGCAATCTAATGTAGTTGTTGATGTTGATGCCCTCTTGTTATTTCCTACTCTTCCTTTGCCTTCTTGCTCCAAGAATCCAAGTATGCACACCCTCCAAGGGTGCTCCAAGAAAAATCTAAGTATCCAAGAGTATGAGAGAGAAAGAATAATGAGAAATCTCCCAAAACTGAACTGACAAAAGATGCACAATGAAAGGAAGAAGCTTTCGAACTAATCCTCAAAATGATTTTTATTAATGAGGCCTCTATTTTCTTCATTTTCCATTATTTTCCTTCATTTTCCTCCTCACATGCAACATGTGACCTTTCACCTCCTTTTTCTCTTATTTTCCATTATTTTCATAAATAAATGTGCCAAAATAATTTTTTGCCTCTTTAATGACTTAGCCATTACCTTCCCCAATTTCCTTAACCATTAAAAACCAAATGAACACCCACTAGGATTTCCTACCCATCACTCAGCTTGGAATATATGTCCCATCATTCATTGTATTTAATATTTTTCCATGGAATTTTCATAAGGGTTGTTACATATATAAGTTGTTTCTATGATCATGCAATTCTGAAGTGAAAAAACTAATGCTTATAAATTTTAATAATGCCATGAAGTGTTAATGTTGTCGTACTGGAGCTTTAACATACTGTACACTTTTCGGTTTGATATTATCCTTGTCACAATCTTAGGTACCAAGCTTACTCAGTAATTAAAATTGTACTATTGTAAGTACTGAATTAAGCACATAATTTCTGAAATTACCCCCAGCAAGAAAGAAAATACTTAACCACTAATACTTTGCTAAAATAACAACTAAGAGTCACTCCATAGTAGCTTGTAACTGGTCTAGAAAATCATCTTTTAGAAAGAAAATGAAAACTGAAATTAGTCTCTGTTGCTTCAAATCAATACTGGTACAACCATTCTAGGGAGTTTGATTAGGCCTATAAAGGTTCCTACCTGGTGGCATTTCAAATTTTGAGAGTCTGAAATGCATGAAAGAAGACTCCAGGGGGCTTCTTTCCCATCAATTTTCTACTAATTTGGAAAATAATAACTCTATACTTATCATATCCCTATCTATTGTCATCTCGTAAATTTTAACAAGCCTGATTTAGCTTATTCTTAGAGTGTTCAATTTTAGAGACTTTGAAGAACTCAAATTAGACTCTAAGAATGATTCTTTTTCATAAATATTATGCCAGGCCCGAAAAAGAAAAATTATTTACTTGGAAGATCCCTAACTACCATTGTCCCAATAATATTAACGATCCTGGGTCATTTGGTGCTCAAAATTTTAGAGAGTTTGAGAGTGTTCAAACTATATGCCAAAGTGTCATTTTATGTAAGTAATCCATCAAGTTTGGATAAAGAAATAAACCTACACTTGACATATTTCCTCTTTATTCTATGTGAGTAGTGTAGGAAAAAAAAATTCATTTTTATTTATATTATGTACATATATACATATATATTAAAACAATAATAAAAAAATCAATTTGAAGAACCAGCAGGAGTTGAATCCCCTTTATCAATCAGCTCCATTCCTTGGTTCTACAGTACACTTTGTGAAAAAATCCTATATGGAAAGTGGGCAGTGGTATACTTTCAATATGTGTCCATTCACCACAGTGAAGTCTGATCATCATCAATGGTCCTAATTTTGACTGAGCCATTGTCAAAAACTTCCTCCACTTCATAGGGTCCCAGCCATCTAGTTGAAAACTTTCCTTTGAAGTGTTTAAACTTGCTTTCATACAATAGTTCACAGTCTCTTGGTTGAAAGACTTTCTTTTTAATATACTTATTATGCCATCTGTCCCTCTGATCATGCACCAACATAGTATTTTGGAGAGCATCTTGTCTAATTTCATCAATTTCATTCAGTTCAAGCACTCTCTGTTTTTCCTTTTCATTTAAATCCATCCCAAGTTGAGTAGAATTTTGAAATGTTTTTACCTGAAAATCAATGCTCAATAACACCTTCTTCCCATATACCATCTCATAGGGAGTGTATGTTGTCACATTTCTCCATGTTATTTGGTAAGACCATAGTGCTTCTGGTAACCTGTCAACCCAATCTCCATGGTGCAACATAATTTGTTTAGTAAGAATAGGCTCCAAGAATTTTTTTTGTAGATTCTACCTATCCATTCACTTGAGGATGGTATGGTGTAGACATTTGGTTCTTAATTTAATACTATTCAGTAATGGATTTTACAAATTTAGCAGTAAATTGTTTCCCCTAATCAGTGTCAATCTCTCTAGTTACTCCAAAATGAGTAAATATATATTCAAAGAGGAAATCTACAACAAAATTCTTAGTGGTGGAATATAAAGCTCTGGCTTTCACCCACTTTTCCACAAAATTGGTATAGACTAGGATATACCTCTTCTTTCTAGACATAGGAGAGATAGGACCTACAAAATATAATGCCTATTTTTTTAAGGGTTCAATGAATACTGTTTCAGAGAATTTGGTATCTACAGATAAATACTAATTCCCTAGATAAGTAGCCATATCTAGAGCAACAATTTAAAGTGATTTAGTCTTTTCCTATAAGCAATAGATAATATGAGAAGATGAGAAGACCTACTTGTAGTTCCACTTTCCTCTCGTCTCCTTTGTATCAATCCCGTCACTCCTTCTCGTACTTAATATGCTTGAGAAGTACCTGTAAAGACAACAGAAAACAATGAATCAATCAAAGCAAAAGATCTATTGAATATAAGTGAAAGGAATTAGATACAATTCACACATATAAGCATAATAAAACAATACAAACATATGGGAGAAAGCTTCAAACACTTTATTGAACAGAAGAAGGAATTACAACCATTGGTGTCTGATTCATAGACATTCCTCCAGCTTGAATCTGATCCACATCACATCGAAAGCATGACAAAGTTGTAGCATTACAATACTTGCTTCAAAGCCAAATCTCATAGCAACATTATCTGCTTACAATTCAACATAATCCAGCCCCTGATCACTTAGATGAGTGGTAAATTTATAGGAAGATGAAGGAGGTTTTGTCATAAATGGTGGCATTGAATTTCCTTCCATACTTAGAATTAGTTCCATGGAGGAAGGGATGAGAGGATATGATGCACCTTAACTCGTTCCTCATCCATTTTCAATATCATAGGAATTGATAAGTGAGGGAACCTTCTAGATGACTCCAAAAGATAGGAATATTCCCCAAACCCTATGTGAATTTCGCTCAATGTCACCCAGTGCAGGTGAAAGGAAGCCTAAGTGCTCTACAGAGCACCCTGGCATGGAATTAACTTATCTGCAGAACACCCTTACATGGGTCTACCTGCACTCATCCCTCTAGAAGCTATTCCTGGATGCCTTCAAGTCATGCAACTATCTCGGAAGGAGGCATTCAAAGGGGTGAATTGTTTATGGCATGTAGCAACTGAAATTAGGGTTTGATGAGCCCTAAAAAATTGATTTGAATGATGGGATTGATGTGCCTAAATGGATCTGTAACAGCTACCCCCTAAAGCATGAAGTCAGAAAAATGTCAATGTCGAATGAAATTCTTTATGATGTGATGAGGAGGTATCGAGATGGAAGGTGACCTGCATTAATCATGATATTTGATTTTACATGAATTGTTGAGGGAAGGCATACCCATGCTCAACTTATAAACTTTCATTACATGTACATAAATAGTTGTCTACAGATATAGACCCATGATTGGAATGACTATCAATGTAAAGCCATTGTACATATATTTTAGTACTCCTAAAATCACAGCCTGAATGGATGAAACTAGATCCGGGGTCTTCTATCCCATTCAATCGTTTGCTCAAGTATGAGTCTAACCATGTGAATATGTGATCTGAAGTCGAACATGGGAAGACACCATGTGATTACCAGCGAATGATGTAAGCTATTAACAAGCATGAGAGAAATCACTGATAATGATAATGATCCTTAAGGTACTACACTACATTTTACATGGTGTGAATGGATGATTTGATGTCGAACACTATACAAAGTGATTCGGTCGAACGCCATTGATGTCAACCTTTCGTCGGAAGTGAGAAACCTACATTGATGCATGCAAGCCTCAAGGTACTAGAAGGGTGTTTCTAAGTCAACTTCTTGGATAATGTGCTTATGTTGACAAGAAGTGGCTCATCGTAGGAGGGCCTTGATGTATCCCACATCAATGACAGGAAATGATTGTAAGGTTTTTTAAGATGGAATTTGACTAACAACACAAGGTTCAGGAATGGAGGTCATGAAAATGAATGTTTATGGTATTGTAAAGGTTGAATTTTGATTGAATGAATTCTCTTGAACATGTCAGTGACACTGAATGAATCGGAAGCATTGACCCAAAACCAAAGTAATGGATGGTGTGATAGACCATAGGTATGATAACCATCATGTAGATAACCCAACCCAAATAGTCTGAATGAATTGGCAGCATTAACCCAAAACCAAGAGTGATGGATGGTGTGATAGACCATAGGTATGATAATCATCAAGAAGATAACCCAACCCAAGTAGTCACGGTGACGAAGTGAAAGTGTCACGTTCAAGAGTGACCTACTACCATAAAGTGGTTTTCCCCTTTTTCCCATTTTCCACAGTCATTTCTGACCAATACCTCTTTATTTTTATCAAGCTTGAGGAGGATAACATATGCTTGTTGTATATTTCCACCCTTCGGGTGAATCCATCGCTATTTGATGTTTTAATGAGTCTAACGAAGGTGAAACTCGGTCTTGTCTAGAAGGACAATTTTTTCACTATTTGATGTTTTAATGAGCTTAACGACAAAGATAACTTGGTCCTTTTCATGTTTAGAGAGTTTGAAAAGGGACAAAAGGAAAACTCCACAAGTTCTTTTTCGTTGATTTGTCTCTCAAGCCCGAAAAAGCATAAAACAATATGAGAGAGAACCTATTAACCATGTTCGATCAATGTATTCCTTTTTCATAAATAATCTATCTTAGTCCAGAAAAGGGTTAAACTTATACTGAGTAGATGTCGTTTCCAATCCGTTAACGAGCTGAATAGGACAAGCGTTCAACAATCTTTTCATGTTTAGAGAGTCTAAAAAGAGCTTAAAGAGGAATCCACTTTGAGAAACAAGTGGTGTCTAGGGTAGCAAATGGTTCTAGTGATGTTGGAACTTCTCAAAACATGTTGATTTATGTGAAGAGGTTGGCTAATAAGACCACTCATTGCAACTATTCCTCAAAAAGGGTAAAACAACCAATTGAAAGCGTATGATTGGCCAAACAGATAGTGATGATGGAAGGAGAAAATCCAAGGCTTATCTAATAGAAAAGGCCGATAGAATGGCAATCATGAGGGTTAAAATGGAGATAGGTTCATTTTTACACAAGTTTGAACCATAAAGAACTATGCTTGGATTTAGTTTCATGTTTACATAAGCTTGAAATGACAAACTATGCTTGGATTCAGTTTCATTTTTACACAAGCTTAAAATGAAGAACTATGCTTGAGATTAGTTTACATGCCCCCAGCATGATGAAAGGGAGAGTCTCCTTTAATCAGATGGAAGTCACTACGGTGAAGTAGGACGATTATCCAACACCTTTTTGGCTTTGTGCAGATAGGGACAAAGTTGAATGTGTGATTCCATTCACATAACCTACAGGGAAACTTAATTCTACCACTAGGTGCATGCCCCCCAAGCTTCATTACATTCACCTAAGTAGACTACTCGTAGCTATCACATGGAAGAAATGAAGGTTCATTTAGAGATCAAGAGAAAGACTCGATTGGGATTTTCTGAGATCTAATCAAAGACTCGACTTGGAACTTTGCTCCAGGGGAGCTTGTTTCACTTTTTAATGAGCTTGACAAAAGACAAGGAACTATGCTCAGATTCCTTGTTTCACTTTTTAACGAGCTTGACACAAGACAAGGAATTATGCTCATACTCCTTATTTCATTTTTTAACGAGCTTGACACAAGACAAGGAACTATGCTCATACCCTTTGTTTCATTTTTTAACGAGGTTGACATAGGACCAGGAACTATCCTCATATCCTTGGTTTCATTTTTTAATGAGGATGACACAAGACAAGGAACTATCCTCATGGGAGTTGTTTCATTTTTTAATGAGGTTGACATAGTAAAAGAACTATCCTCATCAGTTGCTACATGCCCTAAACAAGTCACCCCTTTGAATGCTTCCTTCCCAGACAATTTCAAGACTTGAAGACATCTAGAAATAGCCTCTAGAGGGACCAGTGTAGGTAGGCCCATGTAAGGGTGTGCTGCAAAGTAGTTAAGTCCATGCTAGGGTGCTCTATAGAGAACTTAGGCTTCCTTTCACCTACACTGGGTGAGATTGAGCAAAATTCACATAGGTTTTGGGGAATATTCTTATCTTTTGGAGTAATCTATAAGGTTCCCTCACTTATCAACTCCTATGAGCTCGAAAATTGATGAGGAATGAATTATTGTGCATCCTATCCTCTCACCCCTTCCTCCATGGAACTAATTCTAAGTATGGAAGTCCATTCAATGCCACCATTTGTGACAAAACCTCCTTCATCTTCCTATAAATTGACCACTCATCTAAGTGATCAGGGGCTGGATTATGTTGAATTGTAAGGAGATAATGTTGCTATGATATTTGGCTTTGAAGCAAGTATTGTAATGCTACAAGTTTGTCATTCTTTTGATGTGATGTGTATGGGATCCAAGCTGGAGGAATGGATATGAATAAGACACCAATGGTTGTAATTCCTTATTCTATTCAATAAAGTGTTTGAACCTTTCTCCCATATGTTTGTATTGTTCTATAATGCTTATATGTGTGAAGTGTATATGATTCCTTTCACTTATATTCAATATATGTTTTTCTTTGATCAATTATTTGTTTTCTGTTGTGTTTACAGGTACTTCTCAAGCGTATTAAGTATGGGAAGGAGTGACTAGATTGATACAAAGGAGACTAGAGGAAAGCGGAACTACAGGTAGGTCTTCTCATCTTCTCATCTTATCTATTGCTTATAGGAAAAGACTAAAACACTTTAAATATTTACTCCTTGTGGGATTTTGAGTAACCTGCAAATTGAACTAGGGGAAAAAAAAGTCACTGTTGAAGTTGAGGTCGATGACGGACCCCTCGATTACAACATTTTACTGGGAAGGCCATGGGTATATGGTATGGATGTTGTGGTTTCCATGTAATTTTGTACTATTTCATTCCCTCGTAAGGGTGGAATCACAGTTATCAATCGACTTTCCTTCTTTTCCAATAGTTCACAGGCTATGGGAAGCATTCTATTGGTACATGGACCCACACTGTCACTTCAAAGTGTTGGAGTAGGTCTCTTTAAAGATCCTTCCCTAATGGGTACTTTTACGCTACCGTCACCATATAATTTGGCGGAAGTGGCAAGAGTAGAGACTTGCAACATGATTTCCTCCACCTCATCTGATTTAAGGAGGATTACCAAAAATTTTGAAGTTGATAGTAATATTCAAGTAATGCTGCTAAGCCCCATTGAACTAGCATAGCAATCAATTTTTCGGGCTTGTGCGGCAAACCCAAATCTACATTCACCAATTGTATGGGTAGACCATTCGTTAGAATATGGTACTTCTTCAGATCCTTTCTCACGTATACATTCTATGGATGAAGGAATCGTCATATCAATGATGATAAGAGAAGAACCTTGGGAAGATTATCATCATCGTTCCCATCTTCCAGATGACATTGAAGATTATTCAAATGAACTAAACCACCCTTCAGTTGTTGATTTCCTTTCGAATTCATTTTTCATAGACATAGTAGAATCTGAGTGAAACCTGTCAAATATTGAAGAAATGATTTCTATTAATATTTAGACTAAGCCTAATGTTGTAGAGAACATTCATATTGGCAAATCTTGTTCTCCATCAGAACTCGATAGTTATCGTATTTTCTTTCGTGAATTTAGAGATATATATGCATGGTCTTATGAGGAAATGCTAGGAATTAACTCTAGTATTGTTGAACATGAAATAAAAGTGTACCCTAATGTCAAGCCAGTAAGATAGCGGCTTCAACCTATTCATCCAAAGAAAGCCACTACAATTAAAATAGAGGTTGAAAAACTTTTGCGCATTGGTTTCATTTACCCCATACCTCTTACTGACTGGGTTTCCAACATTGTTCCTATCATGAAGAAACAAGGGACAATTCGAGTGTGCGTCGATTATTCGGATGTAAATCAAGCATGTTCAAAGGACAATTATCCTACTCCTTTTATTGACCAGATTATTGATGAATGTGCCAGATGCAAAATATTCTCATTTATGGATGGTTTTTTCGGCAACAATCAAATCAATATCCACCCACAGGACCAATCTAAAACATTTTTTATTTTTCCTCGGGGCACATTTGCATATAAGAAACTCCCATTCGATTTGAAGAATGCAGGGCCACATTTTAGAGGTCAATGAATTATGCCTTCCATGACATCAAGCACATTGTTCAACCTTACCTTGATGATTTCCCTGCTCATTCACGAAAGTAGACTGATCACCCGCAACATTTGAGAGCAATATTTTTACGTTGTTGACACTACAAGATACGACTCAATCCACACAAATGTTTTTTTTGTGTTGTTTCTAGTCGATTGTTTTGATTTGTAGTGTCTAGAGAGGGGATTCAACTTGATCCATTAAAGTTTCAGGAAATTCTTGATATTCCTCCACCTTCAAATCTTTTATAGTTACAGAGACTCCAAGGGAAGGAAAACTTTCTGAGGAGGTTCATTCCTAATTACGTTGAGATGGCTAAAGGTTTTACACATCTTTTGAAAAAGGAGATACCCTTCCATTGGGATCAAGTTGGGCAAGCTTCCCTTGATGCCCTTAAATATACCTTGATTAGAGCTTCATTAATGTATTCTCCAAATTATCAAAATGACTATTACTTGTATCTTGCCACTGCAGATACAACCATTGGCATGGTTTTAGTCCAAGAAGAAAATGGGATTGAACATCTGATTTATTATTTGAGCCATAATCTCAATGATATAGAAAGTAATTACTCTTACATCGAGAGCCTTGCTTTAGCATCTATGTAAGCTGTTCAAAGATTTTGTCACTACATCCTGCTCTGGAAAACAACCGTCATTTCGGATTGCAACCCTATGACATACATTTTGTCACGTCAATTGCTAGGGGGAAAATAATCAAAATGGATAGTCATTTTGCAAGAGTTTGATCTGGAATTCATCAAGTCCAAATCAAAGAAATCTCTAGTTTTCGCAGAGTTACTTTCCGGCCTGATACCTCTCATCGACAACAATGATGTATTCGATACCAAGCCAAATATTATCTGATCATTGGCGACACTCTTTACCATGATGGTATCGATACGATTTTATGGAGGTGACTCATGCATGAGGAAGATGAGAAAGCATCGAATGATTTCCATTCAGGTGCCTGCGGTGGACACTTATATGGATATGCAACCACACAGATAATTCTCTGTGTTGGTTACTTCTGGCCAACTATATTTAAATATTGTATTATTGTTGTCAGGAGCTGTCATGCATGGCAGATAAATGACTGAAAAACTAGATTACCACCTGCACCATTGCATCTAGTTGTTGTTCTTGGCCATTCGCTAAATGGGGCATTGACTTTATGACATGTAACCCCACCTCGGCTAGGGGGTATGGGTATATTATAGTTGTCATTGACTATTTTACCAAATGGGCTGAGGCAATTCCAACATTGAACAATAGTGGTGAAATGACTGCTCTTTTCTTTTTTAACCATGTGGTTGCTTGGTTTGGTGTACCACAAGCCATAGTTACAGATCATGGGTCACATTTTCACACTCACATGATGGCTGAGTTAACTGCTAAGTCAGGGCTATCACATGATAGTTCTACCCCTTATTACTCGCAAGTGAATGGACAAGTTAAGGCCATTAAAAAAGTCCTAAAGCGGATGTTGCAGAGAATGATAGGGGTTCATAAGTGAAACTGGAACTTAATCCTGTACTCTACCTTATGGGCATATTGAACCTTGGTGAGAAATGTGAATGGATTCACACCCTTTTAGTTGGTGTATGGTTTGGAAGCAATCTTACCGATACAATGCAAAATTTCATTACTCGAACTCGCGATTGACCTGTTACCCAACACTTTTGATGAAGAAGCATGTTTCTTGGAATTAATCACTCAAACCCATCATGGTGCTGAATTAGCTAATGAAGCACATAAGAAACAAATGAAGGCACAATTTGATAGAAATCTCAAACCCCATATCTTCTCAGAAGGAGACCTAGTCTTGCTTTATGATCAGGAAGTTGATAAACTTGGAGCAGGGAAATTTGAACCAATGTGGATGGGTCCTTATATTGTCAAGCATGTTCTAGCAAAATGTGCCTATGAGTTAGTAGATTATGATGGGATTCCATTGTAGCAGCCCTGAAACGGGTTGTACCTCAAACGTTACTATGCTTGATTAAGTGTAGTAAAACTCACTGTATATATGATTTCATTGCATGTGTGTGTGTATCTTTTAGAATTTTTATCTGGTTAGTAATCCTTTTTGCATTTGTTGTAGATTTCGGAGTCTTTGGAACTTTTTGTTGGTTACACCAATGGTGCTAGTCATAGTACACAGAACTTGTCTTCTGCAACATGGGCTATTTTCTCTCCAAGGGGCGAGTTAGTGAGTTTTCAAGGGATTTGTATCGATAGATCAACGAACAACATCGCTGAGTATAGCACATTGATTGAACTAATCTCTGATGCCATTTCACTTGGCATTAGCCGAATTATCATTAGGATGGACTCACAAACTTGTTGTACTACAACTAACAAACATTTATACTATCCGAAATCGAACAATTTTTCGTATGTTCCTTAGAGTTTTTATTTTGGAAAGACATTTTCAACACATGCAATATCAACATATTTCCAGAAATATTAACACATTAACTGATTCTCTAGCCAATTATGTGTTAAATAGACATTTGTGACACATGTAAAGGTAACATTTTCAATTCACATCATCAGTTGAATAGGATTGCATATAACCAAACTCTAAAAGTAAAATAGATAGGTGTTTTAAAAGTTTTTACAAAGTATGTGTCCCAGACACGTTTTGTCATCTAACCCAAAAAACTCAAAATGCATGCAAAACATCCTAAGTAGATCTAGTGGTGCTCATGGTAATAGGTCACAACTTGTGTTATCATACGCAAAAGCCTCACCCAGTGGCTAGGAACACCAATAGTGTGGCGCTGCAGCCTCATAGGTAACTCCTTCATCCAAACATCTGAAATACCAAGGGTTAATCCCTCTATGTGATCCTGCAACTAATGTTTTTTGGATTATTTGGTATCTACGGATAAATACTAATTCCCTAGATAAGTATCCATATCTAGAACAATAGTTTAAAGTGTTTTAGTCTTTTCCTATAAGCAATAGATAAGATGAGAAGATGAGAATACCTACTTCTAGTTCCAATTTCCTCTCGTCTCCCTTGTATCGATCCTATCACTCCTTCCCATACTTAATACGCTTGAGAACTACCCGTAAACACAACAGAAAACAAAGAATCGATCAAAGAAAAGGATCTATTGAACATAAGTGAAAGGAATCAGATACAATTCACACATATAAGCATTATAAAATAATACAAACATATGGGAGAAAGATTCAAACACTTTATTGAATAGAAGAAGGAATTACAACCATTGGTGTCTGATTCATAGCCATTCCTCCAGCTTGGATCCCATCCACATCACATCAAAAGTATAACAAACTTGTAATATTACAATACTTGCTTCAAAGCCAAATCTCACAGCAACATTATCTCCTTACAATTCAACATAATTTTAGCTCCTGATCACTTAGATGAGTGGTCAATTTATAGGAATATGAAGGAGATTTTGTCATAAATGGTGGCATTGAATGGCCTTCCATACTTAGAATTAGTTCTAGAGAGGAAGGGATGAGAGGATAGGATGCACCTTAACTCATTCCTCATCCATTTTTGTGCTAATAGGAGTTGATAAGTGAGGGAACCTTCTAGATGACTCCAAAATATAACAATATTCCCCAAACCTTGTGTGAATTTCACTCAATCTCACCCAACACAGGTGAAAGGAAACTTAAGTGATCTGCACAACACCCTGGCATGGACTTAACTGCTCTACAACACACCCTTACATGGGCCTACCGACGCTGGTCCCTCTAGAGGCCATTTCTAGATGTCTTCAAGTCATGAAACTGTTTGGGAAGGAGGCATTCAAAATGGTGACTTGTCTAGGGCATGTAGCAACTGATATTAGAGTTCGATGAGCCCTAAAACACTGATTTGGATGATGGGATTGATATGCCCAAATGGATCTGTAACAACTGCCCCCTAAAGCATGAAGTTGGAAAAATGCCAATGTCGAATGAAATGCTTTACGATGTGATGAGGAGGTATCGAGGTGGAAGGTGACCTGCATCAATCATGATATTTGATTTTACATGAATTTCTGAGGGAAGGCATACCCATGCTTAGCTTATAAAATTTCATTACATGTACATAAATAGTCGTCTACAGATATAGACCCATGATTGGAATGACTATCAATGTAAAGCCATTGTACATATGATTTAGTACTCTTGAAATCGCAGCCCGGATGGATGAAACTAGATTCGGGGTCTTCTATCCCATTCAATCATTCACTCAAGTACGAGTCTAACCATGTGAATATGTGATATGAAGTCGAACATGGGAGGAAACCATCTGATTACTAGCCAATGATGTAAGTTGTTAACAGATGCGAGAGAAATCACCGATAATGATAATGATCCTCAAGGTACTACAGTACATTCTGCATGTTGTGGATGGATGATTTGATGTTGAACACCATACAAAGTCTTTTGTTCAAAGGCCACTGATGTCAACCTATCGTCGGAAACGAGAAACCTGTCATTGATGCATGCAAGCCTCAAGGTACTAGAAGGGTGTTTCTAAGTCATATTCTTGGATAATGTGTTGATGTCGACAAAAAGTGACTCATCATAGGAGGGCCTTGATGCATCCCACATCAATGACACGAAACGAGTGTAGTGACTTTTGAGATGGAATTTGAATGACAACACAAGGTTCAGGAATGGTGGTCATGAAAATGAAGGTTTATGGTATTGCAAAGGATGAATTTTGACTGAATGACTTCTCTTGAACATGTTGGCAACACTAAAATGAATTGGTAGAATTGACCCAAAACAAATTGATGGATGGTATGAATGACCAATGGTGTGATAACCATCAAGCTAATAACCCAACCCAGATAGTGACAGTGATGGAGTGAAAGTGTCATTTTCAAGAGCGACCTGCTACCATAAAGTGGGTTTCCCCTTTTTCCCATTTTCCCTAGTCATTGTTGACCAGTACCTTTTTATTATCAAGCTTGATGAGGATAACATATGCTTGTCACATAATTCCACCCTTAGGGTGAATCCATCACTATTTGATGTTTTAATGAGTCTAGCGAAGGTGAAACTCGGTCTTGTCTAGATGGACAAGTTTGTTGCTATTTGATTTTTTAATGAGTTTAATGACAAAGATAACTCGGTTCTTTTCATGTTTAGGGAGTTTGAAAAGGGACAAAAAAGAAAAGTACACAAGTTCTTTTCCGTAAATTAATCTCTCAAGCCTGAAAAAGTGTAAAATAATACGGGAGAGATATCATTTCTAATCCATTAATGAGTTGGAAAGGACAAGTGCTCGGAAATATTTTCATGTTTAGGGAGTCTGAAAAGAGCTTAAAGAGGACTCCAAGGGGGTTCCTTTTTCATAATTTAACAGAGCTCGAAAATGAGATAAAAGTGTGCTCTGTGGTCAAAGGTACAATTTACAATCAAGCACGTCAAATTCTATAAGCCAGTTGCAAAACTTGCTCAAAACACCACCAAACGGATTAAAAAATACCTGTTTCATAGGAAAAAATGGGAAAATACTAATTTTTTCTCGATTAATGAACATGAAACAAACATAAAACAAGTTTTACCATGACATTTTTACCATTTGGAACTTACCATTCAGTTTTGTGCTCTGAGCTAGTTTTTACCTCGAACTTCATTAGCTGATTGCGAGAGATTCTACAGACCATTTCTCAAGCCGTCCAGACCAGGTAGGAGCTAAACCTCTCTTCTTTCTTTTCAAGTGATTCTTTTGTCATTTCATGCAAGTTTTAGGGTTTTTGGGGCCCTTGGGGTTTCATTTTTTCGCTCTGGGATCAACACAAGATTTCACATCGAAAACTACATTGAAGAGAACCCAAATAGAAGCTTGCAAGCTCTACAGTGCACTGTCTCTGTGCTTGGGCTACGTTGGGCGAGTTTCCCAAGTTTGATTTAGTTGTTTGCACCAAAATTTGTCATGTTTTTTGCATGGGAAGGATCCTAACTAAGCTTATGATTGTATTTCAGGCTTTCATTGGATTAGAATGTCAATTACATGGCATGAAAGAGAGCACGAAGAACAATACATGGTTTTCGTAAACAATCCAGATACAGTTGAGGCCCTCAAAAAATGTCGGTTACTTAAATACTTCAAGTTGTCTAAAATAAGGCAACAAATAGAACTACTACAGTTCCTTGTTCATGCATGGGATCTACAGACTAGAATTTTCACATGAGGGACAATATGGTCCGCATTATCGTTTATGATATTTACTTTCTTACCGGATTATCGAGGTGAGGTGCCCCCATCTCACTTTCTGGATTTGGCCGTGGAGGTGAATCGGTGGGAGATTATATTAGATAGTTTTGTCGACCAGGCACACAGCCTAGCAAGGATGGGAAAATAAACATCAGGGATGTAGGTGATTTGCCTTTGAGAATGATCCTCTTCACAATCAAAAAATTGGCTGGCAGTGTGACACTACATCTGGCGAACAAATCTTATATGTAGTATGTAATGGAGTGTCTAGAGACAAAAGTTTTCAACTGGTGCGAGGTTGTTCTTTCTTCACTGAAAGAACAAATGACCAAGGTAAAAAGTGGTAAGACAAATAATTTCTGCTATGGTTTGATCTTAATCACTTTTACCTTAGAAAGAATCCCATTGATGCAACCACAGTATGTATCACTAGGTGTAGTTGGTCCTAGAGATCCACGTATGCAAAGGTGGTTTGAATTGATGGCTCAACATGTGGGTCAATCAACAATCATTTTTTCCACTGCATTCTTCAGTTGGTTCGAGCGACAACATCTTGTCATCCAGGAGCATCCATACTTAGGGATGGATTTCTATGGAGATCCAAATTTGATTCTACCAGTTGGGGCACAATGGGGTGCTATGGGTAAATTGTTTGACCAAACGTGATTTTTGATTTTTCAAGTTTCTACATGTTTTTTGTGTTTTTAATGTTTCCAAGACTAAACTAAAATCATTCTTATGCATGCATATGTGGGTACTATTCGACCTGTGGGGCACCAATAGGTTGCAGGTGGGCCGGCGTGGAGAAACATTGGGAGAGCAGTTCTCCAGTATTTATATTTGGCTGAGACCTTAGCACTGAATACTAATTCCCTAGATAAGTATCCATATCTAGAACAAAATTTTAAATTGTTTTATTCTTTTCCTATAAGCAATAGATAAGATGAGAAGATGAGAATACCTACTTGTAGTTCCACTTTCCTCTCGTCTCCTTTGTATCGATCCCGTTGCTCCTTCCCATACTTAATATGATTGAGAAGTACCTGTAAACACAATAGAAAACAAAGAATCGATTAAAGCAAAAGATCTATATAATATAAGTGAAAGAAATCAGATACAATTTACACATATAAGAATTATAAAACAATACAAACATATGGGAGAAAGGTTCAAACACTTTATTGAATAGAAGAAAGAATTACAACCCTTGGTGTCAGATTCATAGCCATTCCACCAGCTTGGATCCCATCCACATCACATCAAAAGCATGACAAACTTGTAGCATTACAATACTTTCTTCAAAGCCAAATCTCATAGCAACATTATCTCCTTACAATTCAACATAATCCAGCCCCTGACCACTTAGATGAGTGGTCAATTAATAGGAAGATGAAGGAGGTTTTGTCATAAATTGTGGCATTGAATGGCCTTCCATACTTAGAATTATTTCCATGGAGGAAGGGATGAGAGGATAGGATGCACCTTAACTCATTCCTCATCCATTTTCGAGCTCATAAGAGTTGATAAGTGAGGGAACCTTCTAGATGACTCCAAAGATAAGAATATTCCCCAAACCCTACATGAATTTTTCTCAATCTCACCCAGCGCAGGTGAAAGGAAGCCTAAGTGCTTTGCAGAGCACCCTGGCATGGACTTAACTGCTCTACAGTGCACCCTTACATGGGCCTACTTGCATTCATCCCTCTATAGGCTATTTTTGGATGTCTTCAAGTCATGCAACTGTCTCGTGTTGGCTTGTTGGGGCCTTACCTAGGTTCAGAGTTAATTATCCAAACAAATCCTTGTACTATTGGTCCTTTTGGCAATAGTCCACAGAGTGGGGACTAGGGTCTCACCCGAAGTAGTATGGGGGGATGGTGGAACCAGGTTTCTACACCCTTGAGAAGTCTGAGGGTTTGATTCAGTCCAACTGCTCATCTATGTGCACAGGTTGCTTCATGCACTTCCTTGGCCTTTGTGCCCTAATATACTTGCCTTCACGCAACCCTAACCAGGGGCTTTGGGGCTTCCACGCTACTGGAGTAGCACTTTGCACTATTTTCCTAAGTTCCACCTGAGATCTTACCTATCTTCCTTCACTAGTTAGTTATCTTTACGTAAATAGAATCCTTGTGTTAAATTTATTTATACAGCACGCACATATAAGTTCGCGAAGCAAATAAACAGTACACTTGCAATTTATACCCAATAATACATTAAGCAGGAAGAGATACACAAAAATATGGTAAATTTCTCTTTATTAATTCTTCCAATGGATATAAACTCGACCTTCCCTACACACTCAGCTGCAAGGGTCCACGCACTCAAATGCAGACTACTAGGCCCCTGTGCACTCAACTGTAAAGCCTTCTCCTACTCAACGACCCAAAGACAATATTTACACTTCAACTCAATCTCTTAGCCTCATCATGCTTATTTTCTTTCTATTAGCTATGTGTTATCTTCTATACTTAGAGCCTCGCTCTATTTATACAATCCCATGGTCTACGCACCATGGGTAGGTCTATCAAGCCAACATTACATTACAAAAACAAGGGCGGATAGCCCTATGACTCTATTATGACTTTGTGCTCCGTGCCCACAATTTTCGTAGCTTTTACAAAGGACTTGGTCAAAAATTGGGCTTTAAGCCCCAAAACATGCCTTGGGGGATTCCATGCCCAACAGGCCCCCAACACAAACATTGTGACTCACCCTTGAGTCACTCTGTTGCATAGAGATCTTCGCGTAGAGTTCCTCCAACTCTATTTGAACCATTGCAAGGTTGGTAGCACACTAAGTAGCTGCCTACTGGATCTCCTATATGCGTTGTTTAGAATGCTTCACTGGATCTGTTCCTGTGTCCCCTGTATTTGTTTATAGTCCCATGCATTCGTCCGGCTACTTGGAGCATGAAGAATGTACACTTGAAACAATCGGTTGCCATTCACTTTGCCTGGGAAAGGCTCTCCATTTAGATTTACCAGCTGTACCATGCCTCCATCTGTGACCTCCTTAACAACATATGGTCCTAGCCAATGCATTCTGAACTTTTCCAGGAATTTATCAAACTTACTGTCACACAGCATCACTAAACCATTTACCTTGAAGGTGTGGAACTTAATATGGCGATCATGCCAGGCATTCTTATGCTTCTTTTGTACCTGCTGATGGAAGCCAACTAGGAACCATTCCTCTTTAAGTTCTTCCAATTGCGCAAGCCTCTCTTCCAGGGCTTCACGGTCTGTCATACCTATGAGCGTTGCTATGAGAAAACTAGGTACCATATACTCCATTGGCATGACATCTTCCATGCCATAAACTAATCGGAAAGGCGTTTGTCCTATTAGTTTCTTGAACGTTGTCCTATAATCCCATAGTACTATAGGTACGTGCAAGTCCCAGTCACTCCGCTGTGCGTTGCATACTTTGGTCAGTGCAGTCTCTAGTATTTTGTTCAATGCTTCTACGGTCCCATTGGCTTGTGGGTGATACATTGTGCTTTTCTGATGATACACTTGAAACTCTTATGTTAGCATGCTGATTGTTTCATTCAGGAAATGTGTACCATGATCACTCATCAAGATTTTTAGACATCCAAATTGAGTCAATACGTGTTTGAACAAAAACTTCGCACCCATGGAAGCCATGCAATATTTGACTAGTTGCACTTCTGCCCAACGAGTGAGGTACTCTGTCACAGTGAAAATGTATCTTGCGCCCATCATTCCTTGAGGTTTGATAGGTCCTACAAAGTCGATTGCCCATTTTTCGAAGGGCTGCAGCGTCATTTGTGGATTCAAAGGCATCTCATCCCTCCGCAATGATTTACCTATCCTTTGACATATATCACATGCCTTACAGTGTGCATTTGAATCCTGATGAAGGGTTGGCCACCACTACCCTACACAGAGAATATTTTTCATGGTTTCTCGCCCTACATAGTGTCCTCCTACAGTGCCCCCATGCGCTTCCACGAGAATCTGACTTCATTCAAATTTAGGTACATACCTTCACAATATCTCATCATTTCCCATCTTATATAGGTGCCCTGCGATGACAGAAAAATCAGTTGCGTGCACCACCAGTTCCTTCTTCTATTGGACAGAGTATTCCTTCGGCATAGTCCCCATTGTCAGAAACTGGATTATATCTTTAAAGTGTCCATCCGCTACGCACACAACAAAGAGTTGTGCATCAGGTAATCCTTCCTCCAAATTGGTAGGTTCCTCTCCTGTCTCAATTCGTGACAAGTGATCTGGTCCTACGTTCAGGTTTCCAGGCTTCAGAACAACCTCAAAATCATATTCTTGGAACAATAAGAGCCACCTGCATATGCGCCCCCCAACACAGGCTTAGTGACCAAGTATTTTAGCGCGGAATGGTCTGTATACATCTTGAAGTGTCCCCCTAGAAAATAGTGTTGGTATTTCTGGAGCGTGTACACCATAGCCAACTCCTCGCATTCAGTTGTGGAATAGTTCTTTTCCTCTTTAGATAACCTGCAACTTGCAAATGCGATAGGGTGATCCAAGCCCTCTTCACCCTCCTGTGTGAGTACTTCTCCCAGTGCTATACACGATGCGTCAACATGGACATGAAACTCCACATCCCATTTTGGAAAGACCATGATTGGCGCGGAGGCCAATTTCTCTTTTAGTACATCCAGGCTCTTCATGCAATCATCATTCTAGTAGTACCCTGTATGTCCCAGGGTAGCGCGCAACTATTTAACACTTCGCGGTGCTTCCAAACTTAGAATCACTACAATCTTCGCGAGGTCCACCATCAGTCCCTATTTGCAAACCACATGTCCCAACAAGTTCCCAAAGGGAACGAGTAACGTACACTTCTTGAGGTTAAGAATGATTTAGTGTCATCGGCAAGTATCCAACATCAAGTGTAAGATCGCTACATGGTGCTTAACCAATCCAAATACAGTCCAATCATCCAGATAGACCTCAAGGAATTTGTGGATATATTCCTTGAATGCTGCAACAACTATGCATGAAAAGATGGTCTGCGCATTCTTCAACCCAAACAAGATAACATTGTATTGAAAGCAGCCCCACACAGTCGTGAAGGTGGTCTTGCTCCTGTCGTCCAGTGCGATTTTGATATGGTGGTACCCTGAAAACCCATCAGTAAAAGAATATACTTCTTGTTTGCTGACATTTTCCAATACTTCATCGGTGAACGGAGTTGGGAATGGGTCATGCACACATGCATCATTCAATTTCCTGAGGTCCACACATATTCTTATCTTGCCCTTCTGCTTCGTTTTCTATACTGCCATAAGGCTTACCCAGTCAGATTCTTCCACTGGCTCAATGATTCCAGCTGCGACCATTTTGTCTAGTTCTATGCGGACCTTTTCCTTATACCTTGGATTCAAGTGGTAAGGCCTCTGCTTAATTTGCTTTGCATTGGGTTTTAAGGTGATCTTCATCATCCCTAAATCGACAATGATTCCTTTTAAGTTTGTGATCTTTGTGAGGAATAAGTCCTGGTACTCATAGAGTAACTCAGTGACCTTATCCACCGTCACATCATCCCAGTAATCGCCGAGCATTGCATACCTAGGTTTGGCTTCCATACCAATGTTCACCTACTTTGTCTTTACTGGTGTGGTTATGTCAGGGTCTTCAATCAATGGCCCTTGAACCTCACGATAGCCTTCAGTTTCTGGAATGTGAACTTTCCACGGATATTTGTTGTCTTCTTCAGTATTCACATTGTAACAATCCAACGCATAGCTCAGCTGGGTCACCCATTTAGGCTGAAGCACTTCCATTGGCTCCTAGGGTATTTTAAAGATAGCAGATTTTACTGCTTGTAGTGCATAATCAACAGTATCCCACCAACGATCCTCAAATGTGAAGGTTAACAGGAATCCTTCACGCAAGATATCCCATTCATTCGTTCCACCACAACGCTCTATCTCTATATACCAGTTCATGGGTATAATATCCAGGGTATGATAAAACAGGTGCACCCACTCAAGTTGTGGCTCTTCCCCATTGACCTTTGTCCATTTTGCAAGGTGCGTGCATGGATCATCCCTTCCATCATATTTGTCTTTTAATTGCATCTAAGGCTTCCCAAACCGGATGCACATCAGCCTCCTGCAGTTGCGCCAATCCTCAAAACTTCTTTGGTATGTACCCCACCACCTTGCGGGTGTAGCGCGTAGTACCCATTTCAAAGCTTCGAAACATTGCTATTCTGGCACCTCACTTTCAAATATGTTCAAGAAGTCATCCACCTCACTTAACCCATCATATGTAGGCAGATCCCTTACCTCCATCGATACATAGCGCAAGGATCTCATCATCATGTTACAGTTCAGTGTGGTTACCTCGTGTAACTAGTTCTACCATCATTCTATTTCGTCATCTGAATCCGATGTGCAGGAGCTTTCACGCTCCCATGCAATTCATCCATCCATGGTTAGATTCACCCATTCTTGTTCTCGCACGGTTACCTTGTAGATGCAGTCCAAGTTGTCGTCATTTTCGTAGTCGCACACTGGCTTCATGTAGCGTGATCCTTCTACAAGGTCCAAAGGTAAAATTATGTGCAAATAATTTTTCTTAAAAATCATCTTGTGCTTCTTCAGATTTATCACCCCATTCATGTCAATGGCCCAAACTATTCCTAATAGCGTGGGGTAGAGACTGTTGTCACCAACAATATCTATCACTTCGAAATCTGCTAGCACGCTTGCTCCTTCGATATCCACTGTGATTCCTTGCAATCTCCCCATAGTTAGGATCTTTTTCTGGTTTGCCATTCGCAGTTGGATAGGAGACCATTGTAGCGTAGGCCTTCCCATGTGCTCCCATGTCTACTTCGGCAGGATGTTCACGTCTAACCATAGATCTAGAATCACTTGACCCATCTCATATTCTCCAATTTGCGTGGTCAATCTCATCTCCCTTCTCATTCACGTCGTGTGCTTTCCGAGCTTTTAGACTACGCGTGGTTCTCTTGGCGCAGTCATAGCACATCTATTTATGAGTTCCTGCAACCCCTTTATAGCCTTGCTATCACACAACAACTTCATGTATGTTTCCAAGAACGTGGTGAGCATCGATGGGTCCATTTCCAGCTCTGGTATGTCTTTATTTCTTGAAGTGGGGGCATCAGTGAAGCTCTTTTTGGCTTCCATGAAGGTTTCCTTAGCATGCTCCAAATCAAAATCTGGTTCCTTTTTTAGAGCCTTGTGAACATAAGTACTTTCTTCAGGCTACTTGCCTTTGTCATCACCTGTCATAATTCCACTTCGGAGCACAATATTCACATTAGGGTCTTCCTCGCGCGGCTCATACCTTATCATTTGCAAGTTCTGAGTTGGGTGAGGTTGGATTGCTCCTTTATCGCGCAACCTCACTATCAGTGTGGGACAATCCTCTATCTCATGATCAAACAATGTACAATAAAAGCATGATGGTCATGTTGGATTCAAACAATCACGGGCATAATGTCCTGGCCCTCCGCAATTGTAACATATCAGTTGTCCACGACCTCTACTAGGTCCTCCTCCACCTTGGCCTCGTCCGTGCCCCTGAAATCTGGTTCATGCCATCCCTGCATTCTGGTCAAAGGCCTGCATTTCGGCTTGAACCATGTAGGTAGGAGTCCAATCCATCATCAGCTCATAACTTCTACAGGTATGCTCATCATGTCCCACTGATGTACAGAAATTATAGAATAACTGTTATGAATTTTGCGTGTACTTTTGTAATAAATGGTAGTTATTTGTAGCATGATTTCCTCCTATCTGAAAAATTATACACCATAATGCAGGGGTCACACTTGGTCCTGCTTGTGCCTTCGGTCTTAGTGGCATTGGTCATCCTCCCATGAGGTAATTCACGAACACCAAGAAGTGGTCCTTGTCATTTCCCTAACCCTTACACTTTATGCACCATACCTCATCGCACACTTTTGGGTGAGCCGTCCTGTCTTGTTTCAAATTCTGCATATCAAGGCACAAGATTTTCAACTGTGTGTAGATCTACTGAACTCCCAGGTTGGGATCCTATATCGGGGTTTCGTACTGTCTCATTGCAATCTCCAAGGTCTCTGCGTGAGTTGTTAGCCTCTGTTGTGACAGTGCATTCCTTCAGTACAATGTTAATGATGCTAAAAACCATTTGCAGTGTTGTCCATAAGTCAACATCATGTTAGATTCACAAATTGTGCACTTCAGTCTCTAATCCAACTCCCAAGGGGTCTCACCTGGTAGCATTGTTATTTCCTTGAACCCAATGATCTATTGCACCTCTGACTTCGGCCTGCTCAATTCTTTGTTTAGCACAGTTTGAATATCTACAATCCCCGCATCGAGATTGTCATTGGAATGCTTAATGTACCAGGTCAGTGTGTGATCCTGTAGAGCACTGACCAACGTCGCTTTCTTTATATTGTCATCCGTGACTCCCTGTGCTTCCCATACAACTTTTATCACAAACCAAAACTGGTCCGTATCTTCATTCCCTACTCCCTTGAACATTGGAAAATTTATTGTGCTCACCATATTGATTCATTGTGGTTGCGAAGCTGGTATGAGCGAAGATGGGGGTGAAGATGGTGAAACTGGTAGTGGCGGGTGGGGGTAGTATGCGCGGAATCCTCTGCCTTATCAAATTGATCACACTTCTTGGTGAGACCTTCGCAAGCTCTTCCTTGCTCCCTTGCAGAGGTGAAATCAAGGGGCTAGTTTCTAGTTCTATATTACCTTCGTTTCTATAGAATCTCCCACTTTGCATAGCCCCAAACATCAATTTATTCGCATAACCTGTTTTTCACACTATACCATTTTAATCCAAGTGTTCAAAGATTTAATGTACTTACCTCGCAACCCTTTGAGGAAGCGTCGTTCTACCTCACTATAGCTGACTGAAGTATCTACCACAAACTCGGTGATGAATCCTCCTATAATTCGATTGATCCAATGATCAACAACACTTGCGATCTTATCCCCCGATGCTTCCAATCCACGCACCAATTCTGGAGTCCACTCAATAGGTCTGACGAGCTTACACCTTCCTTGGCTATCTGCTAGCTTCGTGATCCACTCGTATAGCTTAGTAGGGAAAGATGCGAAGAAAATTTTGTGGATCTCTGTGTATAAGTAGTAGTCTAACCACTCTTCCTTTGATAGTCGCAGATTCGTGTTTTCCTGCACTGCGAACCCATGAATATTTCTATCCAACCAATCTTCAATTCCTTTATTTGTTGGATTCAAGTGATACAACATCAGACATCTCTATGCAGATCTTGGTCTAGGCAACGAAACCATTTGTTGGCTTTTTGGGGCCTGACCTAGGTTTGGAGTTAATTAGCCAAACAAATCCCTATACTACTAGCCCTTTCAACAATAGCCCACAGAGTGCAGACTAAGGTCTCACCCGAAGTAGTATGGACGGGTGCTAGAACCAGGTTTCTACACCATTGAGATGTCTGAGGGTTTGCTTCGGTCCAACTGCTCATCCTTGCATGCAGGTTGCTTCGTGCACATCCCTAGCTTTCATGCCCTGATATACATGCCTTTGCACAACCCTAACCAGGGGCTATGGGGATTCCACACTATTGGAGCAGCTGCCTTGCACTATTTCCCTAAGTTGCACCTGAGATCTTACCTATATTCCTTCACTAGTTAGTTATCTTTATAAAGCACACACATATAAGTTTGCGCAACAAATAAACAGTGCACTTGCAATTTATACCCAATAATACATTAAACAGGAAAAGATACACAAAAATATGGTAAAATTCTCTTTATTAATTCTTCCAACGGTTATAGACTCATCCTACCCTACGCACTCAGCTGCAGGGATTTGCACACTCAGCTACGGACTACTAGGCCTCTGTGCACTCAGCTGCAAAGACTTCTCCTACTCTATGACCCAAAGACACACTTTACACTTCGACTCAATCTCTTAGACTCATCATGCTTCTCTTCTTTCTATTAGCTATGTGTTATCTTCTACACTTAGAGCCTCGCTCTATTTATATAATCCCATGGTCTGTGGACCATGGGTAGGTCTATCAAGCCGACATTACATTACAAAAACAAGGGTGGACAACCTTGTGACACTATTATGACTTTGTGCTCCATGCCCACAATTCGTGGAGCGTTTACAAAGGACTTGGTCAAAACTTGGGATTTAAGCCCCAAAACATCCCTTTGGGGGATTCCATGCCCAACATTTGGGAAGGAGGCATTAAAAGGGGTGACCTTTTTAGGGCATGTAGCAACTGATGAGGATAGTTCTTTTACTATGTCAACCTCATTAAAAAATGAAACAATTCTCATGAGGATAGTTCCTCGTCTTGTGTCAACCTTGTTCAAAAATGAAACCAAGGAGGATAGTTCCTAGTCTTATGTCAACCTTGTTAAAAATGAAACAAAGGGTATGAGCATAGTTCCTTCTCTTGTGTCAAGCTCATTAAGAAATGAAATAAGGAGTATGAGAATAGTTCCTTGTCTTGTGTCAAGCTTGGTAAAAAATGAAACAAGGAATCTGAGTAGAGTTCTTTCTCTTGTGTCAAGCTCATTAAAAAATGAAACAAGCTCCCTTGGAGCAAAGTTCCAAGTCGAGTCTTTGATTAGATCTCGTAGAATTCCAGTCGAGCCTTTCACTTGATCTCGTAAATGAACCTTCATTCCTTCCACCTAATAGCCACAAGTAGTCTACTTAGGTGAATGTAATGAAGCTTGGGGGGCATGCACCTAGTGGTAAATTTAAGTTTCCCTGTAGGTTATGTGAAGGGAATCACCCATTCACCTTTGTCCCTATCTAGACAAAGCCAAAAATGTGTTGGATAACCATCTTAGTTCAACGAAGCAACTTCCATCTGGTTACAGGAGACTCTCCCTTTCATCACGCTGGGGGCATGTAAACTAATATCAAGCATAGTTATTCATTTTAAGCTTGTGTAAAAATGAAACTAAATCCAAGCATAGTTTGTCGTTTCAAGCTTGTGTAAACATGAAACTGAATCCAAGCATAGTTCCTTATTGTTTAAGCTTGTGTAAAAATGAATCCATCTCCATTTTAACCCTCGTGATTTCCATTCTATCAGCCTTTTTCATCAGATGAGCCTTCATTTTTCTCCTTCCATCGTCACTAACTATTTGGACGAACATATGCTTTCACTTGGTCTTTTTTACCCTTTTTTAGGAATAGTTGCAATGAGTGGTCTTATTATCTAGCCTCTTCACATAAATCAACATGTTTTGAGAAGTTCCAACATCACCGGAACTAGTTGCTACCCTATAGACCACTCGTTCCTCAAAGTGGATTCCTCTTTAAGTTCTTTTCAGACTCTCTAAACATGAAAAGATTGCCAAATGCTTGTCGTTTTCAACTTGTTAATGGATTGGAAATGACATCTACTCAGTATAAGTTTAACCCTTTTCTGAACTAAGATTGATTATTTACGGAAAAGGAATGTGTTGATCGAACATGGTCAATAGGTTCTCTCTTGTATTGTTTTATGCTTTTTCATGCTTGAGAGACAAATCAACAAAAAAGAACTTGTGGAGTTTTCTTTTTGTCCCGTTTCAAACTCTCTAAACATGAAAAGGACTAAGTTATCTTTGTTGTTAAATTCATTAAAACATAATATAGCGAAAAACTTGTCCATCTAGAGAAGACCAAGTTTCACCTTTTCTAGACTTGTTAAAACATCAAATAGTGATGGATTCACCTGAAGGGTGGAATTATACAACAAGCATATGTTATCCTCCTCAAGCTTCATAAAAATAAAGAGGTACTGGTCAGTAATGACTGGGGAAAAGGGAAAAACCACTTTATCGTAGCAGGTCTCTCTTGAACATGACACTTTCACTTCATCACCGTGACTACCTAGGTTGGGTTATTAGCTTGATGCTTATCACACCGTTGGTCTATCATACCATCCATCACTTTGTTTTGGGTCAATGCTACCAATTCATTTTAGTGTCACCAACATGTTCAAGAGAAGTCATTCAGTCAAAATTCATCCTTTGCAATACCATAAACCTTCATTTTCATGACTGCCATTCTTGAACTTTGTGTTGTCAACCAAATTCCATCTCAAAAATCACTACACTCTTTTTAGGTCGTTGATGTGGGATACATCTAGGCCCTCCTACAAGGAGTCACTTCTTGTCAACATCAGCACATTATCCAAGACATTGACTTAGAAACACCCTTCTAGTACCGTGAGGCTTGCATGCATCAATGGCAAGTTTCTCACTTCTGGTGATAGGTTGACATCAATGGCATTCGACTGAAAGACTTTGTATGGTGTTTGAAATAAAATCATCCATTCACACCATGCAGAATGTACTGCAGTACCTTGAGGATCATTATCATTATTGGTGATTTCTCCCGCATCTGTTAACAACTTACATCATTGGCTGGTAATCAGATGGTGTCTTCCCATGTTTGACTTTAGATCACATATTGACATGGTTAGACTCGTACTTGAGCGAATGATTGAAATGGATAGAAGACCCCAGATCTAGTTTCATCCATCCAGGCTGCAATTTTAGGAGTACTAAATTATATGTATAATGGATTTACATTGATAGTCATTCCAATCATGGATCTATATCTGTAGATGACTATTTATGTACATGTAATGAAAGTTTTTAAGCTGAAGATGGGTATGCCTTCCCTCAAAAATTCATGTAAAATCAAATATCATGATATATGTATTGTAGTTGATGCAGGTCACCTTCCACCTCGATTGTTGGGCATGGAATCCCCCCAAGGCATGTTTTAGGGCTTAAAAGCCCAAGTTTTGATTAAGTCCTTTGTAAAATCTCTGCGAATTGTGGGTGCGGAGCGTGAAGTCATAATAGAGTCACACAGTTGTCTACCCTTGATTTTGTAAAATAATTTCAGCTTGATAGGCCTACCCATGGTCCGAGGACCATGGGATTGTATAAATATAACAAGGCTCTAAGTGTAGAAGATAGCACATAGCTAATAGAAAGAAAAGAAGCATGAAGAGCCTAAGAGATTGAATCAAAGTGTAAAGTCTGTTTGTGGGTCGTAGAGTAGGAGAAGGCTCTGCAGCTGAGTGCGCAGAGGCCTAGTAGTCCGTAGTTGATTGTGCAAACCCATGCAGCTGAGTGCGAAGGGAAGGTCGAGTCTTTAACCATTGGAAGAATTAATAAAGAGAAGTTTACCATATTTCTATGTATCTTTTCCTGTCTAATGTATTATTGGGTATAAATTGAAAGTGTATTGTTTATTTGTTGTGCGAACTTATATGGGTGTGCTGTATAAATAAATATAACACAAGGCTTCTATTTATGTGAAGATAACTAACTGGTGAAGGAAGATAGGTAAGATATAAGGTGAAACTTAGGGAAAGAGTGTAGAGTATTGCTCCAGTAGTATGGAAGCCCCACAGCCCCTGGTTAGGGCTGTGCAAAGGAAAGTATATCAAGTCGCGAAGGCCAGGGAAATGCGTGAAGAAACCTGCATGCAGGGATGAGCATTTGGACTGAATCAAACCCTCAGGCATCTCAAGGGTGCAGAAACTTGGTTCCAGTACCCCCCCATACTACTTCGAGTGAGACCTTAGTCTGTGCATTGTGGACTGTTGCCGAAAGGGCCAGTAGTACAGGGATTTTTTTGGCTAATTAACTCTGAACCTGGGCCAGGCCCAAACAAGCCAACAAATGGTTCCATTACCAGGATCAGGATCTACGTAGAGATGTCTGATGTCGTATCACTGGAATCCAACAAAGAAAGGAATTGAAGATTGGTTGGATAGAAAGATTGACGAGTTCACGGCGCAGTAAAACAGGAACCCGTGACTATCAAAGGAAGTGTGGTTATATTACTACTTATACACAGAGATCCATGAAATTTTCTTTGCATCTTTCCCTATTGAGCTATACGAGTGGATTGTGAAGCTAGCAGGTAGCGAAGGAATGTGTAAGCTCGACAAACCTATTGTCTGGAATCCAAAATTGGTACGCATATTGGAAGCATCGAGGGATAAGATTGCACGTGTTGTTGATCACTGGCTTGATCGAATTATAGGAGGATTCATCACCGAGTTCGAAGTAGATACTTTAGTCAGCTATAATGAGGCAGAACGTTGCTTCCTCAAAGGACCGCGAGGTAAGTACATTAAATCTTTGAACACTTGGATTAAAATTCTGCTATGTGAAAAGTGGGTTATGTGAATAAATTGATGTTTGGGGCTATGCAAAGTGGGAGAATCTACATAAACGAAGGTAGTACAGAACTAGAAACTAGCCCCTTGATTTCACATCTACGAGGGGGCGAGGAAGAACTCGAAAACCAAGAAGTACAATCAATTTGATAATGCAAAGGATTCTATGCATACCACCCCCACCCACACTGCAACCAGTTTCACCGTCTTCACCCCCATCTTCGCCCATAACACCTCTGCCACCACCACGAATCAATATGGTGAGTGTGATAAAGTTGCCACTGTTCAAGGGAGTAGGGAATGAAGATCTGGACCAATTTTGGTTTGTGATAAAATCTGTATGGAAAAGCACAGGGAATCATGGATGACAATATAAGGAAAGTGAAGTTGTTCAGTGCTCTACTGGATCGCGTGCTGACTTGGTTCATTATGCATTCCAATAACAATCTGAATGTGAGGATCATAGATATTCAAACTAAGCTAAACAAATAATTTATCAAGCCGAAGTTAGAGGTGAAATCGACCATTGGGTTCAAGGAAATCACAATGCTACTAGGCGAGACCCCTTGGGAGTTGGATCAGAGACTAAAGTGCACAATTCACAAAGCTAACATGGCATTGACAGATGGACAACACCACAAATGGTTTGTAGCATCGTTAACACTGCATTTAAGGAACGCGTTATCAAAACAAAGGCTAACAACTCAGGTAGAGGCCTTGGAGATCGCAATGAAACTGCATAAGACCCCGATACAAGATCCTAACCTGGGAGTTGAACAGATCCACATGTAGTTGAAAAACTTGTTCTTTGAGATGCAAAGTTTGAAACAAGACAGGATGGCTAGCCCAGAAGTGCATGACGAGGTATGGTGCATAAAGTGCAAGGTCAGGGACATGACAAGAACCACTGCCCAGTGTTTGCGAATTACCTTGTGGGAGGAGGACCAATGTCACTAAGACGAGAGGAACAAGTAGGACCAAGCGTGGTGCCTACATTATGGTGTGCAATTTGTCAGATAGGAGGAAAGAATGCTATAGATAACTGCCATTTATTACAAAAATACACCCACAATTCATAGCAGTTGTTCTGTAATTTCTGTAAATTAGTGGGACATGACGAGCAAACCTGTAGAAGTTGTGAGCTGATGATGGATCAGACTCCTACCTATAGAGTTCAGGCCGAAACGCGAGTCCTTTACCAGAATGCAGGAATGGCGTGAACCAGATTTCAGGGGTGCAGATGAGGCCAAGGTGGAGTAGGACTTAGGAGAGGTCATGGACAACTGATATGTTACAATTGTGGAGGGCTAGGACATTATGCCTATGATTGTACGAATCCAACGCAACCATCATGCTTATATTGTACATTGTTTGATCATGAGATAGAGGATTGTCCCACACTAATAGCAAGGTTGCATGATAAAGTAGCAATTCAACCTCCCCCGACTCAGAACCTACAAATTGTGAGGTTTGAGCTGTGCAAGGAAGATCCTAATGTGAATATTGTGCTCTGAAGTGGAATTATGACAAGGGATGACAAAGGAAAGTAGCCTGAAGAAAGTGCTTGGGTTTGCAAGGCTCCAACAAAGGAACCAGAGTTCGATTTGGAGAGTGCTAAGGAAACCTTCATGGAAGCCAAGAAGAGCTTTGTTGATGCCTCCACTTCAGGAAGTAAAGACAGACCGGAGGCATAAATGGACCCATCGATGCTCACCACATTCCTGGAAACATGCATGAAGCTACTGCGTGAAAAAAAGGATATAAAGGGGCTACAGGAAATCATAAATAGATGCACTGGGACCGCACCAGGAGAATTGTGCATAGTTTGGAAGCTCAGAAAGCACACGACGTGAACAGGAAGGGAGCTGAGATTGACCTTGCAGATTGGAGAATATGAGATGGACGAAGTGATTTTGGATCTAGGATCGGATGCGAAAGTCTTGCCAAAGTAGACATGGGAGCACATGGGAAGGCCTACACTGCAATGGTCTCCTATCCAATTGCAAATGGCGAACCAGCAAAAGATCCTACCTATGGGGAGATTGCAGGGAATCACAGTTGATATCAAAGGAGTAAGCACGCTAGCAGATTTTGAAGTGATAGAGATTGTTGATAACATCAATCCCTAGCCTGCGCTATTAGGAATAGATTAGGCCACTGACATGAATGGGGTGATAAATCTGAAGAAGTGGAAGATGATTTTTGAGAAAAAAATCTATGCGTGTAGTTGTACCTTTCGACCCTATGGAAGGATTGCACTACACGGAGCTGGTGTGCGACTACGACAACAACCATGACTTGGACTGCATCTACAAGATAACCAAGCAAGAGCAAGACTGGGTGAATCTAACTGCGGATGGACAAATCTCATGGGAGCGGCAAAGCTCCTGCACATCAGATTCGTACGAGGAGATAGAATGATGGCAAAACCGGTTACACGAGCTAACCACACTGAACTATAACATAATGACAAGATCGCTGCACTGTGTATCAAAGGAGGTAAGGGATCTGCCTATGTATGATGGGTTAAGTGAGGTGGATGACTTCCTAAGAAGATTTGAAAGAGAAGTACCAAAACAATAACGTTTTGAAGCTTTGAAATGGGTACTGCACGCTATGCCCGCAAGGTGGTGGGGTATGCACCAAAGAAGTTTTGAGGACTAGCATGATTGTAGGAGGATGATGTGCATGCGGTTTGGGAAGCCTCATATGCGATTAATAGACAAGATTGCTGGACGAAACGGTTTGTGTGCCCACCTGTCCAGATGGATACAACCATATGGTACAAAACTTGGGCAGATGAACACAGTCATAATTTTAGGAGACACAGTCAGTAAGCAGGTGCGGGCAAGGCCATGGCATGAACAACACCTCCGGTTGGAACCACAAAGTATGGAAAGACCAAGTGCACAAAAGGTTATCCATGTAGAAGCCTTTAATGAAGCATGCGAAGCGCTGAACAAGGTCCACAATGTGCAAAGGACTGATTGGGACCTGCACATACCAGCGATTCTATGGGCTTATAGGACCGCATGCAAGAAACTGACGGCACAGGCACCATCGAGGCTGGAGTATGAAGCGAATGCTGTAATTCACATAGAGCATGAAATGCCTAGTCCATACATGGCATCACCGGTAGATACAACAGTTCACGGAACCTTGGAAGAAGGGATTGCACAGCCAAATGAAGAAGAATACTTGGGACCTGAGGAAGAAATCCAATAGAGTAAGTTTAGGCTTCAAGAACTTGGGAAAGAAAGGAGGCGATTAAGGGAGAAAAGAACTCTAGTGGAAGCAAAAGTCAAAAATCTTGATGATGAGATAAAGAATGATTTTCTCGATAAGAAGACCAGGATGATAAAACAGGGTGTGCATGATCATGCTGACATATTTAAGGACTATCACCACGAATTGATCAGTCTGATGCCTTGGCTTGGACCGTATATTGCTACACGAATCAACCATGATGGCGCGTTGCAGATGATAAAGTGCTCAACGCCACCATTAACAATAAAATATGGGTATTTTTCAGGAAAAGTGATGGATGACAGTATGAAACCCTATACAGGTGGCATGGCCACCTGACTAGCTATGGAAAGTACAGTCTTAGCGCTCCTGGAAGTTGAAAGGAGGTGTAGGACTATAAAATACTCTTCCCAAGAGCTGTGTGATGTTGGATCTACGCACAAAATCAAAGAGTCACAAGGTCCACAATTGCGCAAGGGGGGCTGCGATGTCATGCGAGTTGTCCAGAAAGTGACCGTTGGAGTCACCATTCACGATGTGATGCTCGACTTGAGACTAAATGGAGTGGGCGACAAACATTTAAGATGCAATTTATGGGAAAGATTTGGGAAAATATGCCACCAAGAGAGAATTAATGAACTGGATTTGTGGGGAACAATCGAATTCAAATTAAAAAGGTGCTATAAATTACAAAGGGCTACCCAACAAACAACACTTGGTAATTTTCAAATTGAGCTATTGTATACCCTGCGTAGCCTGAGAAGAGCCCTATTTGACTTGTGTAGAATGTTGATTAAGCCCCTAAGTACGCGAATGATAGATTTTTGGTCGGACACGATGGAAAAATCCGAGGAAGTTATGGAAATTATAGAGATGACCACCGAAGAGGCCGCACAGGCCAAAGCTATTACAATAGGATTGGATGAGATTGGTAGTGCAGTGAGGGACTACACCAAAATGTTGGAGCAGTCATTTGAGGTCCTCACGAATCTGCAGGAGGACCCCAACATCGAGCGCTTAGAGACAGAGGCGCGTGAACTCCAGCAACAATATGACAACGTCAAAGGGACTGCACAGACAATGGCCCTCACTCAGAGGCTCACACGGATGCAATAGGGAAAAGCGCTAAAAGAATAGGTGGATGCAGCACGACACAAAGAAGCAATCTTGAAGGCATGCGTGCAGCCTTGGATTAACGAGGCCTTCACTATCATAGCAGCAATTGAAGGCAAGCTCACACAATTGTAGGGGATGCAGGAACAGGTCTAGGGAAGCAGTTCCAACACCGCGGTCTCCTAACAATGCATACAGGAGATCTAGCAGGCAGCCACTCAGTGCATTGTTGACCTTGCAGCGGTTCAAACAGAATTGGAGGGATGCCATGCAAAGATCTCTACACTGATAGAGTGACTCGAGGGTGAGTCACGATGTTTATGTTAGGGGCCTGTTAGGCATGGAATCTCCCCAAGGCATGTTTCGGGGCTTAAAAGCCCAAGTTTTGACCAAGTCCTTTATAAACGCTCCATGAATTGTGGGCACAGAGCGTGAAGTCATAATAGAGTCACAGGGTTGTTTGCCCTTGTTTTTGTAATGTAATGTCGGGATGATAGACTTACCCATGGTCCGCGGACCATGGGATTGTATAAATAGAGCAAGGCTCTAAGTGTAGAAGATAACTCATAGCTAATAGAAACAAAATAAGCATGATGAGTCTAAGAGATTTAGTCGAAGTGTAAAGTGTGTCTGTGGGTCGTAGAGTAGGAGAAGGCTCTGCAGCTGAGTGCACAGACGCCTAGTAGTCCGCAGCTGAGTGCGTGGACCCCTGCAGCTGAGTGGGCAGGGCAGGTCAATTGTGTAACTGTTCGAAGAATTAATAAAGAGAAGTTTACCATATTTATGTGTATCTTTTCCTACCTAATGTATTATTAGATATAAATTACAAGTGTATTGTTTATTTTCTGCGCGAACTTACATGTATGTGTTGTATAAATAAATATAACACAAGGCTTCTATTTATGCGAAGATAACTAACTGGTGAAGGAAGATAGGTAAGATCTCAGGTGAAACTTAGGGAAATAGTGTAGAGCACTTATCCAACAGTGTGTAAGCCCCACAGTCCATGGTTAGGCCTACATGAAGGCCAGGGAAGTGCCCGAAGCAACCTGTGCATAGTAATGAGTAGTTGGACTAAATCAAACCCTTAGACATCTCAAGGGTATGGAAACCTAGTTCTAGCACCACGCCATACTACATCAGGTGAGACCTAAGTGCGTGCTCCATGGACTATTGCCTAAAGGGCAAGTATTATAGGGATTTGTTTGGCAAATAACTCTGAACCTGGGTTAGCTCCCAACAAGCCAACATTGATATGTCCTCATCACATCGTAAATCATTTCATTCGACATTGGCATTTTTTCGACTTCATGCTTTAGGAGGCAACTGTTACAGATCTGTTTGGGCACATCAATACCATCATCTAGATCAATGTTTTAGGGTTCATCAAACCCTAATATCAGTTGCTACATGCCCTAAACAAATCACCCCATTGAATGCCTCCTTCCCAGACAGTTTCATGACTTGAAGACATCTAGAAATAGCCTCTAGAGGAACCAACGTAGGTAGGCCCATGTATAGGTGCACTGTAGAGTAGTTAAGTCTATGCTAGGGTTCTCTGTAGAGCACTTAGGCTTCTTTTCATCTACACTAGGTGAGATTGAGCGAAATTCACATAGGGTTTGGGGAATATTCTTATCTTTTGGAGTCATCTAGAAGGTTCCCTCACTTATCAACTCTTATGAGCTCGAAAATATATGAGGAATGAGTTAAGGTGCATCCTATCCTCACATCGCTTCCTCTATGGAACTAATTCTAAGTATGGAAGGCCATTCAATGCCACCATTTGTGACAAAACCTCCTTCATCTTCCTATAAATTGACCACTCATCTAAGTGATCAGGGGCTAGATTATGTTGAATTGTAAGGAGATAGTGTTGCTATGAGATTTGCCTTTGAAGAAAGTATTGTAATGCCACAAGTTTGTCATGATTTTGATGTGATGTGGATGGGATCCAAGCTGGAGGAATGGTTATGAATCAGACATCAATGGTTGTAATTCCTTCTTCTATTCAATAAAGTGTTTGAACCTTTCTCCCATATGTTTGTATTGTTTTATAATGCTTATATGTGTGAATTGTATCTGATTCCTTTCACTTATATTCAATAGGCCTTTTTATTTGATCGATTCTTTGTTTTCTATTGTGTTTACAGGTACTTCTCAAGCATATTAAGTACGGGAAGGAGCGACGGGATCGATACAAGGGAGACGAGAGGAAAGTGGAACTACAAGTAGGTCTTCTCATATTCTCATCTTATCTATTGCTTATAGGAAAATACTAAAAAAATTTAAACTATTGTTCTAGATATGGCTACTTATCTAGGGAATTAGCATTTATCTATAGATACCAAATTATCCAAAACAAATTCATACATATCGAACTTTGCGAGGCTTGATGGATGGTTTCTCATCAGATGTTGCATTGAAAGTGATTGTTGCTTGGTTGCCCCTCTACTGAGTTTTCTTCTTCTTCTTCTTCTTAGCTACCTGGTTACTAGTACCAATACTTTCACCAGGAGAAGAGGAAGAAGGGGAGGAAGAAAAAACCAAGGAAGAAGGCAAAGGGTCAACTTTAGGAATCAACTGGAGGTTGATTTTGTCCAGTTGGAGATATACTCGATTACGCAGAAATCAAGACATTTTGAACCAAGGAGGTTGAAAACAACCATATTGGCAAGCCAATGGTAAATCCTAGAAGGAACAATGTAGCCATATAAGGAGCACCAATATTTCTGGAAGTAGGAAAAGTACTAGGATTCCCATCAAAAGGAATTCCTTGATCGGTGGACTCTGGATTTGTCACCATACGTTTATCCATAAGATAAACTAAGGAGTGAGCGTGGAGGATGTTATACGCAGTTAATTAATTTTATTTTAATCAAAGTAACATAACAAAACAAAAGAAGGATAATCTAGGCCAAAGGATTACTAAGCAACTGTGAACTGCATAATACCTCCCGGCGAATTGAGAAGTACGGCCAGGAAATCTCCCCGAATGGTGTGTTCAGTGTATCACAGTGTACAAGGTGGCAAACTCAGTTACCTAAGGATGGATAGCAACCTAGTGTTTTCCTCCCATATATACCCAAAAGTACATGGAGACCTAATCCGCATAAGCATTGTCCAATGCAAAACCACACAGTGAGAGCATTGACGTATACTTTACGTATTGTAACACTGCCCTATATACCTGAAGGTATGTGGATGACCTATGATATACTAATGTACATGGAATCGGGTATCATACTCAGGATGTATTGTAGGCAAGTTAGCGACAATGACTTTTTTTTACGACACCGAAACATATCTCTAGCCTAGAAGCACTAAATGTTTTTCGTTAGGTGATAATGCTCCATTAGGTAAATTCAGATAAATTTTAAGTTGATATTCTTTAGAATTTTCCTTTCAAGGTTCACCATGTGATGTATGTTTTCAATTCCTAAAATGAAACTAATATGATAAGAATTATTTTCATTCAATTGAACAATGAAAACCTTAGCTAGTAGGGATAGAGCAATCAGATCTTTGACAAAGAGCAAAGAGCACATCTAAAGCAATTTCCCTAGCTATTCCTTTCAAGCATTCACAGACTAAAATATGAATGATACAAGTTTTTCTTTTTGAATCCCTCAATGTTATGATGAACAAAAGGAAATATGCACATACAATCAATCAATCCTTCATAAGAATGAAGACATTTACGACAGTTCTGTTTCAAAGGAAAAGAAGATTTTACGACACTTTATTTCGAATGAAGATTAATCAACTATATTCTAACTTTGACTATAGATTAATAATGACAAAGAAAACATTAAAGAAACATTAATCAATAAAATAAAAGTAGGGCTAGACAAGGAGATAGAAACTTGTTCTCTGAGACATAACATTCATTGATTAATCAGCAAACAAACAAACAAAGAAAAGTTGACAAAAACACATTCCAAAGGTGGGAAACTTACCCTAAGAGGATCAGCGGAGCCCTGAATGGGAGATAGTGTGCTTCAGAGCACTATCCCTAAGCCAGGGGTGCTCTGCAGCGCATTGTGTCCCTCACAAGCCCGCACTAGTGATAGTGAGCCATTTCAAGAGGCAATTTGACATAGTTTTGACCAATTTTTCAATGCAAAGAGCCGAATTACAATCTATGAACAAAAGTAAGCTCTGCAAGGATGTCCTAGGAGGTGGATAAGCTACTAGGAAAGAGGATCTTCCCCAGCAGAGTCGCCAATTTGTTTTGGAGAATTTGGTATCTACGGATAAATACTAATTCGCTAGATAAGTAGTCATATCTAGAACAATGGTTTAAATTGTTTTAGTCATTTCCTATAAGCAATAGATAAGATGAGAAAATGAGAAGACCTACTTGTAGTTCTGCTTTCTTCTCGTCTCCTTTGTATTGATCCCCTCACTCCTTCCCATACTTAATACGCTTGAGAAGTACCTATAAACACAACAGAAAATAGAGAATCAATCAAAGCAAAAGATCTATTAAATATAAGTGAAAGGAATCAGGTACAATTCACACATATAAGCATTATAAAACAATACAAACATATGGGAGAAATTTTCAAACACTTTATTGAATAGAAGAAGGAATTACAACCATTGGTATCTGAATCATAGCCATTCCTCCAGCTTGGATCCCATCCACATCACATCAAAAGCATGAAAAACTTGTAGCATTACAATAATTGCTTCAAAGACAAATCTCATAGCAACATTATCTCCTTACAATTCAACATAATCCAGCCCTTGATCACTTAGATGAGTTGTCAATTTATAGGAAGATGAAGGAGGTTTTGTCATAAATGGTGGCATTGAATGGCCTTCCATACTTAGATTAGCTCTATGGAGGAAGGGATGAGAAGATAGGATGCACCTTAACTCATTCCTCATCGATTTTTGAGCTCATAAGAGTTGATAAGTGAGGGAACCTTCTAGATGACTCCAAAAGATAAGAATATTCCCCAAACCCTATGTGAATTTTGCTCAATATCGCCCAACGCAGGTGAAAGAAAGCCTAAGTGCTCTGCAGAGTACCCTGGAATGGACTTAACTTCTCTGCAGTGCACCCTTACATGGGCCTACTTGTGCTAGTCCCTCTAGAGGCTATTTCTGGATGTCTTCAAGTCATGAAACTTTCTGGGAAGGAGGAATTTAGAGGGGTGACTTCTTTAGGGCATGTAGCAACTGAAATTAGGGTTTGATGAGCCCTAAAACACTAATTTTAATGATGGGATTGATGTTCCCAAATGGATCTATAACAAATACCTATGTTTAAATAGGCATATCATCACTTGAAATAGGTTTTCCCATTCTTCAACAAGCATCACAGTTGGAAACAAACTTCTTGGCATCCTTAAAAGGAGAGGGTCATTTGTAGCCTGCATGCAACACTTTGCAAGGTTTCCTTTTATTTGCAAAATCCCACCTGAATTGTTCCTTATGACAAGCTTTCAAGACATCATCTCACACACACATCTTGTCATGATTATATCTGGTTCATTGTGGTACAAGTCTCCTTCTATCCATGAATAATTAGCACTCAACTAAACAATGTTATGTTTTTCCTTGGCAGATAAGTTTTGTGGCAACTTTCCTTACACCAAGTAATTGGCCACATCGGTAAACTAAGAAGTATATATAGAAATGGAAAATAGATTCTCATCAAGAAAATCATCTGGAATTGTGGCGGTGTCCTATGAAATGTTCATTGTAGACAAAAAGTCTGCAACTTAATTATCTCGTCAGCTTGTTAATCACAGTAATATTAAATCCCTAAAGCATAAGTAACCATAGAGTAATTCTACCATTTGTAATAGGTGTGTTGATGAGAAATATAATAGTTCAATGATCAATATGACCAAAAGTTTTGTAACCAGTAATATAATGCATGAATTTGTTGATAATATGAAGTATTGCTAACAATTCCTTTTTAGTGATGGTGTAATCGAGTTATGCATGTGAGATAATTTTTCTAATAAAACAAATAACATAAGGAATATGATTCTCCCTTTGTCCTAACTGGAAATATATTCGCATATTTTCATAAGACGAGGTACCTTAAGAGAAAATCAACTTCCTAATTCCTTGTTACTTTGTCGACTACCTCATTTTTGAAAATTTGTACTACGAGCATCATACATCCCTTCCTATAACTATTTTTAGCTTGCATGGTAGTGATCAACCTTACTAATATGGGATTTTTCTTTCCTTGAAATAACCTCTTTGTCCCTTTATCATCTAAGCATTATATTTATTTCTCATAGCAATCCACCTTGGTCTAGATTGCATATAACCAATCCATGCCAAACAATATTCCACACCCACCTAATTGCAACACATTCAAGTGAGTTGTTGTGGTAATTCCATTGAGTTCCAATGCACATGACTTCACCCATTATCTTATCCTTCTCATTGTCCTTATTTCCAATTGAACCATCCATGGTTCTCGATGCGGTTCCTTGTCCAATTTGCACTTTTCGACAAGTTTTGGGTTCACATGGCTATAATTAGAAAACGTATCAATCAAAATAGAAATAGCTTGCTCTTCTAGCTTACCTTCCATCTCAATGATGGATTCCTGGTGATCTTCTTGGTGGTTGTTCACTGCTGTGTAAGCCCTTGGCATACTCTGGGCTACTTTTCCCACCGTGATTTTCTCTTGAGCACTGTCAATTTTGGGTCCAACCTCTTGCTGATCAGGGAAATCCCTTCTCCTCTGGTTCACACCACAAATCCAATGCTTGAGTGGTTCCTGACATTTGATCTTGGGTTGTGCTGATGCTAGTTGTTGCACATTCCCCTTAACAAAATTATTGGACATTTGTAGAGATTTTATTTTCTGAGTTGGTTGTTTCTTCTCTTTTTCTTCTAGCTTTTTCTTGGACCAAATCAAATTTCACCTAGCAGTGATTTTGGCTACCCAGTTACTCTTAGTCTCAGGCATATACTCTAGCTTCTTAATTGCATCCTTCAAATTCTAGGCTTCCAACAATTCAACCTTATCTCTGAATACCATATACAACCCACTAATGAACCTCTCAATTTTTACCTTCTCATCCTTGAGATATGGGATGTATCTCAATAGCCCTAAAAACTTGGTGACATATTCATCACTACTCATCCATCCCATTCTGAGTTCATAAAATTCCTTTGGATTATTGTTGTAGTAGCATTTAGACATGAATTGTGCCCTGAAAATATTCTTAAACTCTTCCCATGTTAGGCCTTTCTCAATGATGGCTCTAGTATTCTTCAAGTATCCTCACCAGATATTGACTTTTCCTTTTTAAACTGTAAAAGGAAACTTTAGATTTGATACTATCATAGTAGTCATGTATTCTAAAGAACTTCTTCATCCCTAGTAACCATGCTTCTACGTCCTCTACCTTATTCACATCCCCATGGAATGTGGGTGGCTTTCCCTTTCTAAATTCTTCATGCATAGGCTCCCTCTCCTGGCTCCATTAGCAATGGTTTTGGTGATAGTGGTCATGTCTTTGGATGGTAGAGCTAGATGGGTTACTGGAGTACCTACATTATATCCCTTCCCTTTAGTCTACTTAAGGGTTCTCCCCCTAGCACAATGTCCTCACTACCTTTCTTAGGTGTCTTTTGGAATCTATTCCCATCTACCCCACTGGTATTTTATTTTGACTCTTGAGGGCTTATCCTATCTCTATGACTAGTCATAATTTTAGATTTCCTTTTCCTTTTTCAGTTCGAGAGACTTTGTAGGATGACTACATTAATCTCATCCTACCTCTCATGGGCTCTTACTAGGCTGTCATTATCAACCTCAAATATTTTCAGCTCATCTCGAAGGATTCTTAGAGTGTTCATCCAATTCAGGGATTGATTTCCTCCCCCTTACCCAATTGATATCTCATCACCATTGGTTATGACTCCATAACTTTCATGCTAGAACTGATCTCAACTATATTCAACCATCTGATTCTCATCATTGTACCTTTTCTATGTTATGATGGTAGTGATGTGATGTGAATTAGTTGCATTGTTACACACTTTAAAACAAGATTTCAAACATAAATCAGGATCATGAGTTTGTATTCTCATAGTATCATGGGGTTCTTGTGAAAAAAATAACCCTGTTAGTGTACAATCAATTTATAAATCATATGAAAAATTTATTCAATCATGTGATTGGTACATAAATAATGACAAAATGTATCCACAATCAAAATTCCTTCTCCCATAGTTCTATTAACCATAAGCTAACTTATCCTAGCATAACTTTATTAAGCAATCAATAAATGTAGTCCAAACTCACCCAATATTATGTAACAAACTTCCTCACTTGCTTGTGACAAATCCCATCCATTGCAAGTATTGAACCTATCCATTCCAAGTATTGAACCTAGATACTCCGATACCAATCTATGACGTACCTGACCCCTTCATTTTACTTGAGAGAAATGGGCCAAAATATTTTTATGCTTACCTTCATTCCCTTTATTATATATTACAATTTTATTTTTTATTTTATATATATATATATATATATATATATATATATATATATATATATATATATATATATATGTTATGCATGACTCTCAAACCTATCAACACCCTGACTCGCAATGCTCAGCGTCCCCCAGAAGTGATCTACCCAGCTAATGTGTCATGTCTCCAAGACACTCATGGTGTTTCAAGTTTTAAATTTGAGCCCCCTCGGAACACGACCTAATAGTTAACAGTCTGCCAACTTCCCCACTAATGACCATATCATCTATTCATGCCATCCACCTTGGTTCCTCAAGGACCCATCACCCTGATACCTCCATCCAATTGTTTCCTGGTAACGAGCTTAGGAACAAAGGGCTTCCATTAACCCTCGTTCCTTCAACTCACATACAGGGATTTTCCATGGGACATTCTGTCATTATGGGATTTCTAACCTCCAAGTTATTACCATTTCCTGAGTGATGTCACTTTGATGTCAACGATGCCTCGTTCCATCCTTAGAAGGTTTCATGTTCCATCCACGTTGGCTTAGTGGGGCTTGATCCAGGTTTAGAAGTGATTTAGCCAAGCAAATACCAGTACTACTGGCCCTTTCGACAATAGTCCACGAAGTGGGGACTGAGGTCTCACCCGAATTAGTATGGGAGGGTGCTAGAACTAGGTTTCCGTACCCTGGGGATGTTTGATCTGAGGCAATTGGTACGCGGTCCAACCTTCGTACTCACTGCGCTATGCGCACCCATGGGCACCCCGTGCCGTGTGATAATGTATTCACATAGTCTTAGCCACAACGCAACCCATGTTATTTACCCAAGTCTTCCTTAATAAGTCTCTGTTAGCTGATTACTTAGATTAAATTCACATATAAGCATTCATACAAGTATTCATCAAGTGCGTGCAGTAAATAAACAGAGTAAAAGCAATGTATAACATCAAAATAAGGATTCAAGAACAGATGCACAGAATAAACTTCTCTTTATTAACTTTCAATCCCATGTACAGACCTGTTAAGTTTAGGTATGTTCTATGCTAGAGCAATTTATTTAAATTTTCACAGTTAGCAATCACATCAACATTACAATAAACTGCAGATAGAACATAAATATAAAATCGCAGAAGACAAGAGGACACAAGATATGGCGCGAGCCAGGGACAAACCCCACAATGTGTGGGGAAACCCTTTGATCAAATCTTCTTTTATCTTCAAAGTTCAGCAGAGAAAGAGAGAGAGAGAGAGAGAGTACAATTACAACAGAAGTCAACACTTTGACTTGTCTAGATCTAAGCATAGATCATCTTCTATAACAATGAGATCAGTTGAAGACATTTTGCTTCAACTGATACCTATCATCGTGCTGCATCTAGTCCTCTAGTTGCACCACTGCATACTGCACCATGCTGCACTAAACATGATAATCATCATGCTGCCCATGTCCATGATCTTATCATGCTGCCCTTCATGTTCATGATCTTATTATGCTGCCCTTCATGTTCATGATCTTATTATGCTGCCCATACTAATATGCATCATCATCAAGCTGTTGTCCTTATAGATGTGTATCTAGAGAGTAGGCCGAGACAAGGAGTGTCCCTTCAAGACTCTTGTCTTCACAAGTATACCTGAGACAACGTATCTCCATGACTGTGCATAAGGTGTCTACGTGACAGTGTATAGATGTATCCATGACCTACATATAAATGTTGCCATGGCCTGCAAATAAATGATTCCATGTCCTGTATATAATTTCCATGGCCTATATATAAATTCCATGGCTGCGTATATGTATCTCAATGCCCTGCGTATCAGTCAACACTATAATCACATGGCCGTAGTTTAGGGTTACGTAATGATGTCATCTTCAAACTGTGATTGGCAGTTACAGGTCTCTCATGACTACGACTTCCTTCTATGACTACGTTGATATATCTCCCATGACAGCGTGAAGATACCACCATCTTCATTTTCCTGCAAATCTTTATGTCCTGCGAGGTATATCACCATGACTGCCCCACATATCATGACTGTCCAACATTTCAATATATTGTAATGAGTTCTGCGAGATATATCTCTGTTTGGACAACATATATATATAGCATATAGTTTCCAGATCTACACTGCCAGATCTTAGATCACACACGGCTTCATCATTTCTGTCTTGCGTATATTTGCTACGTGAGGGTATCACTTAACTGTTTCCATACGTCATGAATATGACAGGCTATATGACTGCGTTATATATCTGCGTTCCTTATATGTGACAGTCTAGCATGAAGCGGATATTTATATTGCGTTCACCATAATCTTGACTGCGTTGATGCACTGCGTACCACGCTACCAGATTCATTATAGATGGAGTCTGATATATTACAGGACGAGAGTGTCTCAACATGACTGCACCTAAACATGGTGCAGTCAATACCCTTTTATGACTGCGGCTAGGTTAGAACAACGTATTACAGCGTATGACATATATGATTATATCTTTTGCGTAAGGTCTCATCCATTAATTCCATAAGGTCTCCCAACTATTCATACATTCATGACCTGTGTATAAATGATTTCATGGATGCTTCCAAGAGGTCATCATGAACAACGTATGTGTGCAACGAGCAGCGTATATGTATTTACTGCAGCTAGGTCTTCCAACGAGCAGTGTATAGATATTTCATTTCGGTGTGCATCTCAACGTATGGTTGCATGGATAAGGTCACCATTACAGCGTGGATGGCTTTCATTATAGCATATGGACTGCTGCTCTTTCTACTGTAGCTAGGGTATCCAACGTATTCTCTTTTGTGTCTTCTCCTTCTCCAAAAACCCAAGACGTGGAGAGGAGAGTTCACATGGAGAATGTGTTGTACTAATGACTCCAAATCCTCTCTTATTTATACTAAAAATGTAGAGGTTGAATAGACACGTCGGTTGGGCTTCTAGAGCCTACATAAGTGCTGGTCGGCTTGATAATAATTACATAAACAAAATAAATTCATATCTCCATAAATACTTATCGGAATCTGATGATCTTTGGATCAATCCTACACCTCTCGATGAGAGGGATCCAATAAAAATATCAGCTGCCAGAAATAAGCTAACCCACATGGAGTTTGGCCCTAGTTGCCAATTTAACAAGACCCAACTCTGCCCTGCGTACTGAGCTGTAGGGGTTCGCGCACTTACCTGCAGAGACTCTTCCTACTACTATGACTCAGTACACTTCAGATTCCACTCTATGCTCTAACCATGCCTTCGCTATTCTATCTACCATTGACTTAGCTTAGCTAACTTTACAAGTTAGAGCCTTGCTCTATTTATACAATCCCATGGTCTGCAGACCGTGGGTAGGCTGACACAATTTTACATTAAATTACAATATTTTAAGGCAGGCAACCCAATGACTAGTCCTAGACTTTGCACTCCGTGCCCGCAATTCATGAAGTCTTACAATACAATTGGCCAAAACTTGGGCTTTGAGCCCCAAAACCTACTGCGGGGGATCCCATTCCCAACAAGTCCCCAACACAATCATCGTGACTCGTCTCGAGTCACTTTGCTAGTGCGGTGATATTGGCATGGATCCCCTCCAACTGTGCTTGTGCTACGCGAAGGTCCATAATGCACTGTTCTGTCATCTGCTAGATCTACTCCATTTCTTCTTCTGAATCATTTTCATCCAACTCAAGTCTCTTCTTTGGTACCGGCTTCTATTGCTTGTGTTTCTAGCTCCTTGGGTCATGAAGACTATGCTTCAATCAGTTAGTCAGATAGCTGGCCCACCCGTGTAGGGCTTCAGGCGACCACCATTTACTTTTCCTAGGAAGGGTTCTCCATTATGTTTGACTAGCTAGACTACACCTCCGTCTGTGACCTCTTTTACTACATATGGTCCCAACCAGTGCATTCTAAATTTTCAGGGAAATTTTTCGAACTTGCTGTCATATAGTAGCACTAAATCGTTTACGTTGAAGGTGCGCAACTTGATATGGCAGTCGTGCCAGGATTTTTCATGCTACTTTTGTACCTACTGGTGAAATCTGGCTAGAAATCGTTCTTCCTCGAGTTCTTCTAATTGCGCGAGCCTTTCTTCCAGAGCTTCGCGGTCCGTCATGCCTGTGAGCATTGCTATTCGCAGACTAGGTACGATGTATTCCATCAGCATGACTACTTCCATACCATATACCAACTGGAATGGTGTTTGTCCTGTCAATTTCTTGCACGTTGTCCTATAAGCCCATAACACAACGGGTATGTGTAGGTCCCAGTTGTCTCGCTGCATGTTACATATTTTGGTCAACATAGTCTCCAGTATTTTATTGAATGCTTCTACTGTTTCATTAGCCTGTGGGTGGTATGGTGTACTTTTCTAGTGATAAACCTGGAACTATTCTCTGAGCACGCTGATGGTTTCATTCAAGAAATGTGTTCCAAAATCGCTCATTAGGATTTTCAGGCAGCCAAATCATGTCAACATGTTTTCAAAGAAACACTTTGTAGTTGTGGCAACCGTGTAGTCCTTGACCGGTTGTGCTTCCGCCCATCGTTTCAGGTACTCCGTCGTGGTGATGATGTAGCGCGCACCTATATTTCCTTGAGGTTTGATTGTGTCCACAAAGTCGATTTCCCATTTCTCAAATGGTTGCAGTGTCATTTGGGGATTTAATGACATCTCGTCCCTTTGTGATGGTTTTCCCATCCTTTGACATATGTCGCAGGCCTTACAATGCGCTTTCGAATCCTGGTGCAGGGTCGGCCACCATAACCCTGTGCAAAGAATCTTTTGTGCAGTTGCGCATCTTGCATAGTGTCCTCCTACAGCACCCCCATGTGCTTCTTCAAGGATCTAACCTCGTTCAAATTTGGGTATGTATCTTCGCAATATCTCATTATTGCCTATCTTGTAGAGGTGCTCTATGATGACAGAAAAGTCCACCGCACCACCACCAATTCCTTCTTCTATTGGATTGTGTACTCCTTCAGCGCAGTCCTTGTTGTTAGAAAATGGATTATATCTTTGAAGTGTATGTTCGTAACGCGTACTGCAAAGAGCTATGCATCAGGTAGCCCCTCCTCCAAATTTGTTGGTTCCTCACTCGTCTCAATTTGTGACAACTACTCTGGTCCTGCGTTTAAGCATCCCGGCTTCACTATGACCTCAAAATCATATTCTTGAAATAGTAAGAGCCATCTACATATGCGCCTACCCAACACAGGCTTGTTCACCAAGTATTTCAACATGGAATGGTCGCTATACATCTTGAAATGTCCTCCAAGTAAATAGTGTCGGTATTTCTGGAGTGCGTACACCATTGCCAACCCCTCGCATTTGGTGGTAGAGTAGTTCTTCTCTGCTTTAGACAATCTTCAACTCGCAAACACGATCAGGTGATCCACACCCTCCACACCCTCCTATGTGAGTATGTGATCCTAAATGGATCCTAAAACCTCTAAGTATAAGTCTTTAATACTATCAGAAAACACTATCGTAGAACAAAAACCATGAATAATGGTAGAAAACAGAGTAAAACGAAGGTTGAAGTATCATTGAATCAGAGCCATTGCATCAGACCGATCAATGGTCCAGATCAAATTGGAAATATCGTATCGGCAAAGGTCAGCTGAGCATATTGGCACTAACCCTGAGTGATTTGCGACTATGATCCAACGATATAACGTGGACCGTCAGATCGACACACAGATCAATGGCGGAGACCATGTATATCGCATCGCAAATTTGAAAGGGAAGGACTTACCCTAGGCCAAAGACACAAGTGATATGCGATTGTGACTTATCGCATCACAATATAACAATGGGGTGATGCCAAGAGGACCACTGGCCTTGCGACATGCGATAAAGGCCGGACCCGATAGGGATTATGGATGCGATTTAAATATATTTGAAGTCTAGTTTTTGCGGACTTCTTTGTATTTCCCCGTGTATTGATGTTTGGTGACATACAATGCGATATTGTGATAAAATGGTGGACCTGAAAGGTTTATAAATACAGCTTCATATAATTTGAGTTCTATGGTAAATGGTATTTCAGGCAGACTTCAGGCGATAAGTGGTTTTGGAGAGGCTCTGCCCGATCCCATACACTGGCTGGCACGTGGCATGCCACAGGAGAGAGACAACCACTTTTTTGGGCGTGTAATCTCCATGCACATAGGCCACCTGAAATGGCTGTCAGCTGTTGGATTGGGAGATCATGGATCAATGGTAGATTTGTGATAGCGATCAACTGTAGACCTGAAAGGATTATGGGGTGGACTTTATATCATTTGAAGTTCGGCTTTGGAATTTCGGTCAGGATTTCCTGTGTTTTTAGTTTTTCCCGATATTTCCCTTTGTAAATAGAGAAGTGTAATTTTAGGGGATTTTCACTCGCGCCTAAGATCTTTCCATTTGTGAATGACTGCCTATGTTCCTTAAGCATTTTGCAATGAGTGTTTAATGTTCGGTAGGGAGATGAAGGGACAAAGGCCGCGAGGTAGAGAGCCTGAAAAGGAAGGTGAACAGATAGGGCCGACAGGCTTAAAAACCACTCAATGGCAGAGATAGAAGGGAAGTAGTTGCTCAGAGACAGAGAGTCAGAGAAAATGCAGCTACGAACAGTTGATCAGAGGCATTAAGAGGGAGAGTTTGTGTACTCTTTAAACTTGAGGTTTTCGAGTGAAATCCCTATGTAATATCACTGTTGTTGTGTTATGGCTCTACTTGTGCTCACACTTGTAATATTCTACTCTTAAAGACATAATATAGAGTTCGACACTAAAAGCTGGACCAGGAGATGTAGCCAGGAAGTCTGGTGAACTTCTTGATTATTTGTTGTGTTGATGTGTGTGTTTGTTATGTTTTCTAACTGCTCATTGTCTATATTATTCGCAATCTTTTCGATCCGTTGCACTATGTAATATAGACATTCCTACACATGAGTTTGTAATACCTTAATATTGATTTAAGATCTCATTTTTAGATCAAGTGGTATTAGAGCATTTGGTTTTGTTAAGGTTAGACAAGCTTGTGCTGGATTTTGAATGCTAACTATATTAAAACTTAGACTAGCAGAACAAGAACTTGTTGAGGCTAATCCAGAGATTGGAAGAGTCTTTTCTCAGAGAAGAATGGTAGAAGAAGTTCCAAGGATCAGAATCCTAGTTCATGGACAATTTTATGGCCATGCAAGCCATGGTGGAAGAGATGTATCTAGAGTTTAAGAAGGGTCGAGGTGAAATTACATCAACACCAAAACCAGACAAAGGAGTAGAGGAACCTTTTCTAGTTGCCCCTTTAGAAGGCAAAGGAAAAGGAGAAATGCCTTCTCCACCATCTCCTCCACCATCACCTTCATCACCCTCACCATCTTCTTCACATAAAACTAGCCCTGATAAGAAAAAGAAGAGAACTTCTTTGATTAAATTAGATGTGAAGTTTGATTTGCCAATTTATGATGGAGAACTCAATGCAGAAAAGATAGATAATTGGATAAGACAAATTGATGTATATTTCAGGGTACAAAATTTTGATTCAGAAAGGAAGAAGACTCCACTGGCTAGCCTTCGACTTGGAGGAACTGCACTAGTATGGTGGGAAGGAAAGACACAAGTTGATCTACAAAAACATGGTAAAATATTTTCTACCTAGAATGAATTTGTTTCTGCTATCAAAAAGCAATTCTATCCTTTAGCTTACATGCAGTAGGCAATGATGAGTTGGTAAACTCTTTGTCAGTTGAAGGGTCAAAGTGTACAAAGTTATACTCAGGAATTCAGAAAGAGAGCTTTAACTCTAGGTATATCATTAGATTCACCTGAGACTTTATTGAAGTATATAGGTGGTATTCATACCTATTTAAAGAATACTATCCTCATGTTTAATCCCACTAGCTTAGATGATGTATCAGTTCAATCCACACGTCTAGAAGCTGGAGGTAAGAATGTAAACCTAGAGGTTGGGGGAACATCTAAATATTCTGTAAGCAAGAACAAGGAAAAGAAGAAACTAAAATGGAAGGAGAGGAAAGCAAACACTGTACAGAAGGATAAACATTTATGCATTCATTGCAAGAAAGAAGGACACGATGAGGCACATTGCTGGTCTTTGCATCTAGAACAGAGACCTAAGAAGTTTGGTGGAAAGAAGAAGAAAAATGTTGCTGCTATTTAGAAGGACTTGGGATTAGATTTAGGCGATGAAACAACAATTACAACCACATGTATTAAAGGTAAAGATTCTAAAGCATCCACAAGTAATTCTGCACAATCTGTTGATAATGAAAGTAATGAGAAGGAAAGAAATGAGCTTTCTCATATTAGAGTAATTTCCAAGCACAATAAGATTGATACTTTGTTTGATAGTGGATCACTAGTAAATTTGATTTCTGAAACAATTGTAAAGGCGTTGGGATTATGAACAAAACCTCATGAAAAGCCATATCCGTTAGTTTGGGTGTGTGATAAAACAACGCTACAAGTAACGAGACAGTGTAAACTTAGGTTTGCTATTGGATCAACATTTGTAGATAATGTTTAGTTAGATATAGTTCCAATGGATATATGTGGTATTGTTTTGGGAAGTCCATACTTATATGATAGAAAAGATATTTTCTATAGAACTGAGAATAAGTATCAACTCACTAAAGATGGAATAGAATATATTGTAAGGGCTCATAAAGTCAAAGATAACTATCCTCTCATAAATTCAGGACAAATGAAAAGAATTGTGAATTCAATTAAGCATTTTTTACTAATGGTTGTAAGGGCAAATGATCCTAAAAAATCCAATGAATTTGAAGGCTGTGATTCTAAACAGAAAGCTGATTTAGTTAAATTTGTTTTAGAGTATGATGTGCTATTTCAAGAACCAAAAGGTCTGCCACCCAAGCGAGAAATAGTACATGATATTTATTTGCAGCAAGATGCTCCATTACCTAACATTGGAATGTACAGGTTGTCAGCTTTAGAGAATGCAGAGATAAATAAGCAGGTACAAGAGTTGCTCGATAGAGGGTTTATACAACCAAGAACATGACCATGTGGACCTCCAATCGTGCTGGTGAGAAAGAAAGATGGATTGTGGATAATGTGCATTTATTATAGAGCGCTAAATAAAATAATGATCAAGAATCGTTATCCTCTTCCTCATATTGATGATCTATTAGATCAATTGAAAGAAGTAGTTTACTTTTCTAAGTTAGACTTGTGAAGTGGTTATCATTAGGTCAAAGTTGTAGAACAAGATGCATGGAAGACTACTTTCAAGGCAAAGAAAGGACTGTATGAATGGTTGGTTATGCCTTTTGGCTTAACTAATTCTCCTGCTACATTTATGAGAGTTATGAACGATGTACTCAGATCATTTATTGATGACTTTGTAATTGTTTATTTAGATGACATTCTTGCTTTTAGTAAGACATGGGAAGACCATGTAAAGCATGTAAAGTAGACTTTAGATGTTTTAAAAAGAGAAAATCTCTATGTAAAACTGTCAAAATGTGAATTTGGCAGAACATCTTTAAATTATTTGGGTTATATTGTAGGCGGTGGTGAATTGAAGATAGATCCCTATAAGGTTGAAGTCATTGTAAACTGACCTAAACCCAAATCTTCTACAGAGGTTAGGAGTTTCCTAGGGGCAACACAATACTGGATAAAATTTATTGCTAACTTTTCATTGATTGCAACTCCATTACATGCTTTAACAAGATTGAAACAGGTGTTTCAGTGGGGAGGCAAACAGCAGAAAGCCTTTTCCACCTTAAAAGAGAAAATCAGTATAGCACCAGTACTAGCACTGTCAGATCTTCAACATCCATTTGAGATTGAGACAGATGCCAATGACTATGCCATGTGAGGAGTGTTGATGCAACACAGAAAACCCATATGCTATCATTCTGAGACATTTACTTCTGCAGTAGTTAATTATCCCACATATGATAAAGAATTGTATGCATTATTACAAAGTGTGAAAAAGTGGAAACATTACCTAATGGGTAAAGAAACAATCATACATACAGATCACCAACCACTTCAATATTTTCACTCACAAACTAAATTGCAGAAATCAAGACATTATAGGTGGATGGATTTTCTATAGCAATTTCATCTTGTCATCAGATATAAGAAGGGCATACACAATAAGGTTGTAGACATGTTTTCAAGACCAATCATAAATGCATCTTCTATACTTAAGCATAACTCAGTAATGCATGAAAGTTACATTGAACAATATGCTCAAGATGTAGATTTTAAACATGTATATATAACTTTAATTCATGGCAAGCAAGTAGAATAATTGGATTATTATGTAAAGGACCAAATCTTATATCATTTGGGAAAGTTATGCATTCCACAAACTGAAAGAGTTAACATAATTCGAGAAGCACATACTTCTCTCCAAGGATAATTTTAGGGGCGAATGTTCGCCCTTTGGCGAAATAAAGGGGTTTTGAATTTTTAGTGGGCGAATATTTTGTATCATAGTACATTTTTACAAATCACCTCAAATAGCCCACCTTATTTTAAGGGAGAGGGTAAAAAAGGTAAATTTAGCCCTTGAAATTAGGACTTACAACCTTCCATTCGCCCATTTTCAAGAATAGGTTTTATTTAAGTGAATCCATTCGCCCATTTTCAAGAATAGGTTTTATTTAAGTGAATCCTATGGGCCAAATACCATATTTATAAAAGAGGTATGGTAAATTAATAAAAGTATAAATAAATGAGAGGTATGGTAAATAAATAAAACATTTTTTATATTTACTCCATAAGTCACCTTATATACATGTAAGGGTGTAAACAAATAAAAATATAAGTAAAGTGGAGGTATGGTAAATAAATAAAAATACTTACTCAAAAGGTATGGTAAATAAATAAAAATATAGATAAACTAGACGTATCGTAAATAAATAAAACCTCTTTTTATATTTAGTCCATAACCCTTATTCTATTTATGAAGGCTCAAGAAAGAGGTTTTATTTAAGTGAATCCTATGGGCCAAATACCATATTTGTAAAAGAGGTATGGCAAATTAATAAAAATATAAATAAATGAGAGGTATGGTAAACAAATAAAACATTTTTTTATATTTACTTCATAAGTCACCTTATATTTATGAACACTCAAAAATGGGTTATATTTAGGTGAAACCTATGGCCAAAATACTATGGGACAAATACCATGGACTGGATTGTTATTAATACCATGCAAAAAACCATTATTAACCCTAATATTAGAATTAATAAAAATAAAAATGGCACATGGTATTGACCCATGGTATTCACCAAAATGGCACATGGTATTGACCCATGGTATTCACCTGGAATGTAGCCTATTTAAATGGGGGAATTAAACCAGCATGTAGCCTATGCTAAGATTCACTAGGACTTTACAAAGTTTTATTATTTAGTGAAAGACTCGCCAAGATCTTACAAGATTTTATAATTGAGTAAAATATTCGCCATGCCTGGTGAGAGATTCGCCAAAAAATTATATATACATATTATATTATTGATAAAATCGCCTTCCATTTTTCCTATATACCATGGAGATTCGCCCATTTATTATATTTATAAATTTAGGGGGGGTTCTTAAAATTTTCCCTACTTCTCTCATATCAGGTCATTTTGGTGTAAGTAAAACAGTTGCACAAATTCAAAGGTTCTGTTATTGGCCAAGAATTCATGAGATAGTTTCTAGATATATCAAAGGGTGTACTATGTGTGCTACAAGCAAGCCTAATAATAGAAAATTAGGCTTGTACACTCCACTTCCAATTCCTTCTCGTCCTTGGTAAAGTGTTACCATGGATTTCGTTGGGGGATTGCCAAAGTCTAGGAAACGTCATGATTATTTGTATGTTGTTGTGGATAGGTTCAGTAAAATGTGTATTTTGATACCATGTAAGAAATAGGTTATAGCTGAACAAACAAAAAAGTTGTTCTTTAAGAATGTATGGGTTCATTTTGGTTTACCCACTTCTGTTGTATCTGTTGAGATTCTCGATTTGTTGGGAAGTTTTGGTCAAGTTTATGGGAGTTGATGGACACTAGGTTGAAGAAGAGCACAAAATTTCATCCACAAATAGATGGTTATAAAGAAGTGGTCAACAGGACAATGATCTAGTTTCTCAGAGGCTATTGCAGCAAGCATCCCAAGCTTTGGGATGAGAATTTGTGTTATGTGCAGCATGCTTACAACCGTGCCAAGCACTCTTCTACTCAGAGATCTCCTTTTGAGACTTGTTTTGGTTTTATACCAAAGTCTCCCTTGGCTTTTGTCTTTGGTAAACACATAGCAGTTGATGGACACAATGATGTGGACAAAGCAAACAAGTTCATTGAACAAATCCAGGAAATTCACTAGGCAGTACAGGAACACCTGGAAAGAAGTCAAGCCAAGTACAAGGAAAGACATGACATGCATTGAGTTGAGCATAGTTTTCAATTTGGTGATCAAGTCTGGCTGTACATCAATAAAGATAGAATGCAAGGTGAAGGTAAGAATCTCAAACCAATAAGGTATGGACCTTCCAAGATACTTGATAAAATTGGTGAAAATGCTTTTCGCCTTAATTTTCTAGCTTATATGCAGATCTATTCAACCGTTAATGTAGAAAACTTGAGATTGTATGAACCTTCATTGATTGAAGATCCTGAAGAGCAAAGTCAGTTGCCTTTTATTGGGAATTTGTTGCCTGAATATCTCAATGAGTTACAGGAGGACACAATTTTGGATAGGAAGGTAAGAACTACGCCTCAAGGGGATGTTGAGTACCTGAGAGTAGGACTCAAAGGTTCAAATCCAAGCAAGGCATGATGGATAGAAATTGGACAAGTGAGAGAATTGTATCCTCACTTGATTGATGCTTAAAAGCCAACTTTTGACGGTCCAAAAGCTTTTCAGTGGGAAGGCGTGATCCAAAATGGATCCTAAAACCTCTAAGTCTAGGTGTTTAATACTATCAGGAAACATTATCACAGAAGAAAAAACATGAAGAATGGCGGAAAACAAAGTAAAGAGAAGGTTGAAGTATCATTGAATCAGAGCCATTGGAATGGACCAATCAACGGTCCAGATCAAATCGGCTATATCGCACTGACGGAGTTCAGTGGGGCATATGGGTGCTAACCCTGAGTGAGTTGTGATTGCGATCCAGCGATATAATGTGGACCATCGGATTGGCACGTAGATCAATGGTGGAGACCACATATATCACATCACAGATTTAAAAGGGAAGGACTTACCGCAGGCCAAAGACACAAGTGATATGCGATTGCGACTTATCACATCGCAATATAACAAAGGGGTGATGCCAAGAGGACCGCGGGCCTTGCAACATGTGATAAAGGACGGACTCGATAGGGATTACGGACATGATTTAAATATATTTGAAGTCTGGTTTTTTCAGATTTCTTTGTATTTCCTCGTGTATTGATGTTTGGCCACATACAACGCGATATTATGATATTGCAATAGAATGGCGGACTCGTAAGGTTTATAAATACGGCTTCATATAATTTGAGTTCCATGGTAAATGGTATTTTGGGTGGACTTCAGGTGGTAAGTGGTATTAGAGAGGCTCTGCCTTATCCCATACACTGGGCGACATGTGGCACGTTGTAGGAGAGAGAAAACTGCTTTTTTCGAGCGAGTAATCTCCTTGCACATAGTCCACCCAAAATGGTTGTCAGTTGTTGGATTGGGAGATCGTGGATGAATGTTGGATTTGCGATAGTGATCAAGCATGGACCCAAAAGGATTATGGGGTGGAATTTATATCATTTGAAGTCTGACTTTGGCATCTTGGTTGGGATTTCCTGTCTTTTTAGTGTTTTCCCGGTATTTCTCTGTGTAAACAGAGAAGTGTAATTTTAGGGGATTTTCACCCTCACCCAAGATCTTTCCATTTGTGAATGGCTACCTATGTGCCTTAAGCATTTTGCAATGATTGTTTAACACTCGACATGGAGATGAAGGGACAAAGGTCGGGAGGCAAAGAGCTTGAAAAGGAAGGTGAAGGGACAAGGCCGAGAGGCTTAAAAACCATTCAATGGGAGAAATAGAAGGGAAGCAGTTGCTCAGAGACAAAGAGTAAGAGAAAACATAGCTACGAATAGTTGATCAGAGGCACTAAGAGGGAGAGTTTGTGTACTCTTTAAACTCAAGATTTTCGAGTGAAATCCCTGTGTAATATCACTGTTGTTGTGTTATGGCTCTGCTTGAGCTCACACTTGTATTATTCTTCTCTTAAGGACATAATATAGAGGCCAACACTGAAAGCTGGACCAAGAGACATAGCCAGGAAATCTGGTGAACTCCTTGATTATTTGTTGTGTTGATGTGTGTGTCTGTTATGTTTTCTAACTACTCATTTTCTATATTATTCGCAATCTTTTTGATCTGTTGCACTAAGTAATATAGGCATTCCTGCACATGAGTATGTAATATCATAATATTGATTTAAGATCTCATTTTCAGATTAGTACGGCTCCCAATGCACTACACGATGCATCAACGTGTACATGAAATTCCACATCCCATTTCAGGAAGACAAAAATTGGCAAGGAGGCTAGTTTCCCCTTTAGGACTTCCAAACTCTTCATGCAATCATCATTCTAGTAATATGTCACATATTTTTTTAATAGCTTTTCCATCAGTGCGGTTATTTGGGCATAACTCTTGATAAACTTCCTATAGTAGCCAGTGTGCCCCAAAGTAGGGTGTAATTTTTTAACACTGCGCGGTGCTTCTAGATTCAAAATAACAACAATCTTCATAGGGTCCACCATCAGGCCTTGTTTGCAGAACTCATGGCCTAGCAGGTTGCCAAAGGGAATGAGGAAGGTGCAATTTTTAAGGTTCAACAGAATCTGGTGTCGGCGACAAGTATCCAGCATCAAATGTAAGCTCACTACATGGTGCTTAACTAATCCAAAGACAGTCCAATCATCCAAATAGACCTCCAAGAACTTGTGGATGTTTTGTTTGAACGCCACCACAACTATGCACGAAAATATTGTTGGCACTTTCTTCAGTCCAATGGGCATAATGGTGTACTAAAAGCAGCCCCATTTTGTTGCGAAGGTTATTTTGCTCCTATCTTCTGATGGGATCTTAATCTTATGGTACCCTGAGAAGCCATCCGTAAATGAGTAAGCTTCCTGACCACCAACATTCTCTAATACTTCGTCTGTGAATGGTGTCAGGAATGGATCGTGAACACAAGCGTCATTAAGCTTCCTGAGGTCCACACATATTCTTATTTTTCCTTTCTGTTTTTTCTCCTACACTACCATAGGACTTACCCAATCAAATTCTTCCACTAGTTCGATAATTATGGCTGCAAGCATTTTATCTAATTCGTCATGGACCTTTTATTTATACTTTGGGTTCAAGCAGTAAGGTCGATGCTTAATTGGCTTTGTGTCCAGTTTCAGAGTGATCTTCATCATCCCAAAGTCGCCAATGATCCCTTTTAAGTCCATGATTTTGGTCGGGAACAAGTCTTGGTATTCATGGAGTAACTTAGTGAACTTATCTACTATAGCATCGTCCCAATAGTCCCCAAGCGTCGCATAGTTCAACTCTGCTTCTATGCCAATGTTTACCTGCTTTGCTTTTAGCAGTGCAGTGGTGTCAGGATCCTTAATTGATGGTCCTCGAACCTTGCGATAACCTTCGGTTTCTGGAATATCAATATTTCAGGGGTTGTCATCATCCTCCTCCACCTACATGTTATAACATTCTACAACGCTACTTAACTAGGTTGCCCATACTAGTTGCAGCATTTTCAATGGCTTCTATGGTATTTTGAATATGGTGGATTTTACTGCTAGTAGCGCAACATCAACAGTATCCGACCATCAGTCTTCAAATGTGAATGTTAACAAAAATCCCTCGTTCAAGGCATCCCATTCGCCCATACCATGTTGAAGTTCTATCTCAGTATACCAGTTCATGGGTATTACATCCAAGGTATGGTAGAATAAGTGTACCCATTCGGGCTGTGGTTCTTTCCCATAGACCTTGGTCCATTTCGCGAGGTGTGTGTGGGTCATCTCGTCCATCGTATTTGTCTTCTAGCTGTATGTGCATCATCCTTCTGCATCCGTGCCAATCCTCAAAATTTCCTTGATGCATACCCCACCATCGTGCAGGTATTGTGTGCAGTGCCCACTTCAACACATTGAACCACTGCTATTTCAGTATTGTGCCTTCAAATTTGCTCAGGAATTCATCCACCGTTGTCAATCCATCATTTGTCGACAGCTCTCTTGCTTCTATTGTCATGCAATGTAGTGATCTAACCATCATGTTCCAATTCAACATTGTCACTTCGTGCAACCGATTCTGCCAATGCTCCACTTCTTCGTCTGAATCTGAAGTGCAGGAGCTTTTGTGCTCCCACTAGATCCTCCCATTTGTAGTTGGATTCACCCAATCATAGTCTCACGTAGTTAGCTTATAAATACAATCAAAACCATCATCGTTATCATCATCGCACACTGGTTCAGTGTAGCATGCTCCTTTAGCTGGGTCCAGTGGGACTACTACGCGTAGTGAATTTTTCTTGAAGATCATTTTGCACTTCTTCATGTTGATCACTCTATTCATATCAGTGGCCCAATATATTCATAACAATGCGGGATAGGGATTTTTGTCATCGACAATATCTATTAATTCAAAATCTGCCTGCACACTTGTTCCTTCAATATCAACTGCTACACCTTGCAACCTTCCCATGGGCAAAATCTTCTATTGGTTTGCCATTCGTAATTGAATAGGGGACCATTAAAACGTAGCCCTACCCATGAATTCCCATGTTTGCTATGGTAATATATTCACGTCCGAACCCAGATCTAGGATTACTTGATCCATTTCATACTCACCAATCTATGCAGTCAACCTCATTTCCCTTCCAGTACGTAGTGCATGCTTTCCCAATTTCCTAACTACGCACGATTCTCCTAACCCCGTGCACCTGGTGATCAGCTCCTGTAGTCCTTTAACTACCATGCTGTCACGCAACAGTTTCATGCAAGACTCCAGAAAGGTAGTGAGCATTGAAGGATCCATTACTAGCTCTGGTTGGTCCTCACTACCTGAAGTCGAGGCCTCTGCAAAGCTCTTCTTAGGTTCCATGAATGTCTCCTTTGCGCATTCTAGGTCAAACTCGGGTTCCTTTATAAGAGCCTTGTGAACCCACTTACTTTCCTATGGCTACTTTCCCATATCTTCTCCCATGGTCGTACCACTTCTAAGCATCAGGTTTACATTCAGGTCCTCTTCATGTGGCTCAGACCTCATAATTTATATATTCTGAGTCAGGGGAGGTTGGAATACCCCTTTTTCATGCATCTTTGTGATCAACGTAGGACAACCTATTGTTTCATGATCAAAATGAGCACAACATGAACAGGATATCCTCGTCAAGTTGGTACAGTCATGGGCATAGTGCCCTGGTCCTCCACAATTGTAACAAATTAACTATCTGCAGCCTCTTCCTGGTCCCATTCCACCTCATCCTCGACCTCACCCATGAAATCCAGCGCGCCATCCCCACATCTGGGTCGAGGGATCGCGTTTTGGTCTGCATCCTATAAGCTGGGGTCTAATCCACCATTAGCTCATAACTGCAGAAATTGTACTCATAATGGCCTACTGACCTATAGAAATTACAAAACAATTGCTAGGGTGTTTGTGTATATTTCTGCAGCAAATGACAATTGTCCATTGTGTGTTTCTCTCCTATCTGATAGATCGCACACCATAAAGTGGGTTCCACACTCAGTCCTGCCTATGCCTCTAGTCTCAATGGCATTGGCCCTCCTCCTGCCAAGTAGTTTGCGAACACTGGACAGTGATCCTTGTCATGGCCCTAGCCTTTGCATTTTATGCACCATACTTCTTCACGCACCTCTGGCCGCAGTGCCCTATCCGACATCAAGCTTTGCATTTTCAAACATATATTTTGTAGTTGCGCGTGGATTTTTTGAACTCCCAACCCAGGGTCTTGTATCGAGGTTTCATGTAATCTCATCACCATTTCCAACACTTCAGCCTGGGTAGAAACTTTCTGTTGTGACAGTGTTGTCCTCAAGTGCGGTGCTAGAGATGCTACAAACCATGTGCGATGCTATCCATTGTCAACATCATATTGGCTTTGCGGATTGTACTATGCATCCATTGATCTAGATCCCAGGGAGTCTCGCCTGGGAGCATCACGATTTCTTTAAACCCGATGATTGATTGTGTTTCTAACTTTGGCCTGCTAAATTCCCTGTTTAGCACGTTCTAGATCTCCTCTATCCCTGTGTTTGGGTGGTCGTTAGAGTGCTTGATGTACCATGATAATGCACAATCCTATAACGTGCTCACCAATGTAGCCTTCTTAATATTGTTGTCCATGACACCTTGTGCTTCCCATACTGCTTTTACCATGAACTAGAATTGGTTAGATCCTCATTCCATACCCCTCTGAATACTGGTAATTTGATGGCACTCGCCATACTGTACTGTGGAGGCGGTGGAGGTGGAGTGGGTGGAGATGGGGGTGAGGGAGGTGAAGTGAGTGGTAGTGTGGGTGGAGGTGTTAACCACAGAATGCTCTGCCTTATCAAACTGACCGTGCTTCTTGCTGAGACCTTCACGAACTCTTCCTTGCTCTCTTGCGAGGGTGAAATCAAGGGGTTGTTTTATATTCTTCGCTACCTTTGTAGATCTTTTTGCTCTGCGTAGTCCCAAACATTAATATCTTTGCATGACCCTTTTCTCACACAATAGAATATTAATCTAAGTATTCAAAGATTTAATATACTTACCTCGTAGTCCTTTGATAAAGCGTCACTCTGCCTCACTGTAACTAATAGTCGTGTCCACCAAGAACTCAATGATAAATCCTCCTATTATTCGATTGAGCCAATGGTCCATAGCTTGCGCTATCTTATCTTCTAAGGCTTCTAGTCTGTGCACTAGTTCCAGAGTCCACACTATTGGTTTGCTGAGCCTACACCTTCCTTCATTGTCTACTAACTTCGCGATCCACTCATACAGCTCCGACAGAAAATATGCAAAGAAAATATCATGGATTTCTGTATATGCATAGTGCTCCAACCAGGTTTCCTCAGATACTTGCGGAGTTCTATTTTCTTATGTCGTGAACTCATGAATCTTCTTGACCAACCACTCTTCAATTTCCTTCTTTGTTGGGTTCCAGTAGCACGACATTAGACATCCCTTGTGCAGATCCCAGTCTCGGCAACGGAACCATTTGTTGGCTTAGTGGGGCTTAACCAAGGTTTGGAAGTGATTTAGCCAAGAAAATCCTGGTAATACTGGCCCTTTTGGCAACAGTCTGTGGAGCGTGGATTGAGGTCTCACCCGAAGTAGTATGGGAGGGTGCTAGAACCAGGTTTCTACACCCTAGGGATGTCTGATATGAGGCAATTGGTATGTGGTCCAACCTTTGTACTCACTGCACTACACACACCTGTGGTACCCTGCGCCCTGTGATACTATCTTCGTACTATCTTAGCCGTAGCACGACCCATGTTATTTACCCAGGTCTTCCTTAATTAGTCTTTGTTAGCTGATTACTTAGATTAAATTCACATATAGGCTTATATATGAGTTTTCATCAAGTGCACATAGTAAATAAACAGAGTAAAAGTAATGTACAACATCAAAATAAGGATTCAAGAACATATGCATAGAATAAACATCTCTTTACTAACTTTCAATCCCAAGTACAGACCTGACTCTACCCTGCGCACTCAGCTGCAGGGGTCCACGCACTTAGCTACGGACTCTACTAGGCCTCTGTGCACCTAGCTGTAGAGCCTTTTCCTACTACTACAACTCAGTACACTTCAAATTCCACTCTATGCTCTAACCATGCCTTCACTATTCTATCTATCATTGACTTAGCTAGATGACTTTACAATTTAGAGCCTCACTCTATTTATACAATCCCATGGTCTGCGGACCATGGGTAGGCTGGCACAACTTTACGTTAAATTACAATATTTTAAGGCAGATAACCCTATGACTCATCCTAGACTTTGTGCTCCGTGCCCGCAATTCACGGAGTCTTACAATACAATTGACCAAAACTTGGGCTTTGAGCCCCAAAACTTGCTGCGAGGGATCCCATGCCCAACAATCCGTAAGTGGTTTTCTGGGGCACCTGAGATGCCCACTTGTTGGCCATGTGTCCTCAAGACTTCAGGTGAATGTTGTCTCCACATGAAGGGAAAAGGATTTTAGCAGAGTATATTCATATTGGTTCCCCATATAGCTATCAGACCCTCGAACTAGGAACCTAATAAAGATTCTTTTGCATATCTTCTTTAGGTTTTGACCTTCCATGCTAATGAGAGAATTCCACACTAATCCCTACTCAAGACACCCAGGATATCAAAAGACCCTTACAACCATCAAATGATGTTACCACTAGCCAAACTTTAATAAAGAAGTAGAAAAATTCATGGAAAAATGCATGTAATTCCAATAAGTGAAGGTTGAATGCAAGGATATGAAAGGATTACTACATCCTATCCCTATTCCATAATGGACATGGGAGGTAATGTGTGTGGATTTCATTACAAGACTACCTAAACAACAAAGCAACATTAGAAAATCATGGTAGTGGTGGTGAAGCTTAGCAAGGTAGCTCAATTCGTGGTGGTCAAATACACCCATTCTACTAGTGAAATAGCACAAATTTGCATAAGAGAGATCATGAAGCTACACAAGATCTCGAAAAATATCATGTCTACTATAGATGCTAAATTTTAGTCTAGGTTTTGGAAGGAACAATTAACAGGCTTGGGGATAAAGTTAACATTCAACACCACCTATCATCCATTGACAAACAAGAAAATGGAGAGGACCAAATGGATCCTTGAGGACATGCTAAGGATGTATGAGATGCTTCATCCAAATACTAGGAAGAGTGTCTACCACTTGTGGATTTTTCATACAAAAATAGATACCAAAAATCCATAAGGATGAGCCTATTTAAAGAATTTTATGGTAGGAAATGCATTACTCCTATTAGCTGGAGTGATCCAGTTAAGATAGTTCATGTAGGACTTGATATGCTTAAGGATATGGAATAGCATGTTCAAATCATAAGGAAAAATCTAAAGGTTTCATAGGGTAGACATAAGAGCTATGGAAATAAGCATAGGATCCACAAGGAGTTTCAATTTGGGGAACACTTTTATCTAAGGGCTAAGCCCAAAGGGAGTTCCGTAAGGATGGGGACATGTGCCAAGCTAGCATCATGATAATTTGTGCCATTTGAAATACTTGAAAGAATCATTAGGGGAATTTTGAGGTCTAAAATGGGCCTCCTAAGGAAATTATGAAATAATAGTGGAAATAATAAAATAAGATTAGATTACATCATCAAATTTTAGAAGAAAAAAGGAAAAAACTATTTTTTCAACTCGTATTTTAAACTTATCTCACTATGGGTTTACTCAAATTTCAAGCAGAAACACTCATTGGATGCAACATTTGATTCCTCATCCAAGGAGTACATGCTTCATACTTTTGATGGACCCTACTACATAAAAAATTAGAAATACATGAAAAACATGATTACAATCACGTGTTTTTCATGTATTTCTCATTTTTCGTGTAGCATGGTTCATCATAAGTATGTAACATGGGTACTCCTTGGATGATGAATTAAATTTTTCATCCAAAGAGTACTCCCGCTTGAAATTTGAGTAAACCCTTAGGGAGAGAAGTTGAAAATACGAGTTGAAAAAGTAGTTTTATTATTTTATTATTTTTTAATTTTTTTACTTTTTTACTCCAAAAATGGTGAATCATCCCCCATGGTTGACATCACAGTCTTGAATCATATTGGTTCTTATAAAGTTTATTTTGGTTTTACATTTTTCTTAGGAGGATCATTTTAGACCTCAAAAGATCCATAATTGAGACTAGCCTTACCTACCTCCATTATAGTTCATGATGTTTTTCATGTTTCTTTACTTAAAAATTATGTACAAGATTATAATCATGTGATTGATTGGTCTATGATTTTGGTGGAACTAGATAGAGAGTTCCAACCATATCCAATGTGACTTCTACACTAGAGGAGTCTCATGTTATGGAATTGATCTATAGAGCAATTCAAGGTGCAATGGAAGCACTTTGGGGTAGAGGATGTGGGAAATGAATGATGCCATGAAAGCTACTTATCCCATCTTGTTTGATGGTTAAAAAAAGTATGTATAAATATCCACAAAAAATTATATGTTTCATCTTGATTGTATGATTGTACATGGAAAATTGAACATCGAGGATGATGTTCCCTCAAGGGTGAGGGTACTATGACAATCCCACCCAAAGTTCTCATGGAAATGGCATCGTAAACATATTGTATGGTGAATTGAAATCAAAATGGGGACTAACTTATGGGACATAGATTACAAATTTGGGAAGGGAGTCACTTATTTGGGATGTCATGGTTTGTTGTGCAAGGGATAAACCTGAAACACGAGAGAGCCATTAAAGATTGGTTGGTGTGGGAATTGAAGAAAAGGAATATTAAAATTAAATGAATGAAAAAAAGAGGTACACAGGCCCATGTCACTTGGGAAGAAATCACAAGAAAGAAAGGATAGGAATTTATCAAGGGACAAAGTGGTACAAGCAAGGAAGGAAACAATAGTAAAGGGCAGCTAAGGAAGCAACCAAGAACAAGGTTGACTACAGAAGAGAAAAAAAAAAGGAGGAGAAGAAGAGATAGTGAAGAGTGGAAAAAGGGAAAGAGTGTAACATGAGCTCTCCGCAAGCAGCGCTGAAGAGAAGATAAGAGAATGGGACTGGTTCTTGATCATTGGAGGCTATAGGTTGAGTTGCTAGTCTTTAGATCTCTGTAATGGCTTGGGGTCCCTGGAGGTTGTGGGTTGAGAGAGAATCCCTGGAGCAATGTAACTATAGGTTTTAACCCCATATAGAAATTACCTACATATGATTCTAGAACACATAAAATAAACAATGCGAGAGCATAACACATAAAACACATATACAAAGAGATTTCCCTTGGATCCCAAAACTGGGACAACCAAATTGATTTTTCATTATGTTCCTTCCAATGTTACAATACATATTTATACATGTCAAATCATCCAATACCATGGACCAAAAACCAAAGCGTCCAAAACCATGCACCGAAAACCATCGCATCCAAAACCATGTGCGAAAAACATGCGCAAAACCATAAGTAGGTCTTCCCAACCTAATATAGGGTCCAAAACCAAAATTTTCTGGGGCGGTGCCCCAAACCCCATAGAGTGGGGTTACCTACACCCCTCAAACCCCCTGTGACTCCCCCTGCTACGTAATCAGAGCAACGAAGGGGGGGCTCCACCCCCCTTCTAACGCCCTGGTTAACTACGTGAGCTAGTCGTGGAACGAATATAACACAACCAAACTTTCTCCCACTTGTTGTTTCATTTACACAGGGGGCCACAAGAGAGCTTAGTCATTTATTCGGACCTACAATGCCCATTGTTCCTCTACACCAAGAGAGCTTCTCAGAGCTCACAGATTTTGTCAATGCATCTGCAGTATTCTTCGAAGTGTCCACCTTTACCAGCAACACCTTTTTGTCTTCTATCATATCCCTCACAAAGTGATACTAAACATCAATGTTCTTTGTCTTTGAATGATATATGCAAGGTTCTTTGCCAAGAAAATTGCACTTTGGCTGTCACAATCTATCCTTATAGCTCCCTATACTAACCCCATACTTGAACACAATCTCTACAACCAAACTGCTTCCTTTCTTGCATGTGTGGCTACCATGTATTCTGCCTCTGTAGTTGATAGTTCCACTAAATATTGTTTCTTACTAATTCAACTAATTGCACATCCAAATAGGTTAAACACATACCCACTTGTAGATATTCTCTGATCCAGGTCTCCTGCCCAGTCTGCATCAACAAAGCCACGAATATCCAACTCTCTGTCCAATCCTGGTCTTCCTTGGTAGCACAAACCATAATCACGAGTCCCACACTAATACCTAAAAACCCACTTCATTATTGTCCAATGCTTCTTCCCTGGTTTTGACATAAACCAGCTCAATACTCCCACTGCATGTGCAATGTCTGGTCTAGTACAGACCATCGCATACATCAGGCTACCGACTACACTTGCATATGGAGCACGGGACACGTCCTCTTCCTCTTCTTGTGTCTTGGGACACTATTCAGCAAATAAATTTACGCCTACATGAATAGGAACCTTCATCAGTTTACTGTCCTTCATATTAAACCTCTGCAATATTGTCTCCACATACTTCCTTTGGTTTAACTAGAGCCTCCTCTTTGTCTGATCTCTTTTAATTTCCATGCCCAAAATATAGTTTGTAGCACCAAGATATTTCATGTCGAATTTGGAGGACAAATGGATCTTCAAATCCTGGATAATTTCTTTTGTCATTTCCAACCAGAAACATATCATCCACATACAAGACTAGATAAATAACACAGTCACCAATTAATTTAAAATACACACAGTGATTTGCTTTACTTCTGGTGAAGCCAAGTCCCCATATAAATGTATCAAATTTCTAATACCACATCCATGGTGACTGTTTTAACCCATACAAAGACTTCTTTAACTTGCATACCAGTTCTTTCTTACCCTTCACCGCAAAGCCTTCAGGTTGCTTCATGTAGATCTCCTCTTCTAGATCTCCGTGAAGAAATGTTGTCTTCACATCCATCTGTTCTACCTCAAAATCAAAAGTAGCAACAACAGATAAAAGTAATCTAATAGAAGTTACGTTGGCAACAGGAGAAAAAATATCACCAAAATCAATTCTCGGCACCTAGGAATAACCTTTTGCTACCAACCGAGTTTTGTATTTCTCCACCTTTCCTTCTACATTTGTCTTCTTCTTGAACACCCATTTGCTGCCAATGGGTTTCCTTCCAGCTGGTAACTCCACCAGATCCCAAGCCTCATTTTTGTGTAAAGATGCCATTTCATCAACCATGGCCACTTTCCAGATTTTTCCATCCTCTGAATCTATGGCTTCCTTCACAGTTCTGGGATCATCATCAGTAATAGATAAAGAAAAAATTGAAAAGAAAGCAGATGGACTATATCTTTCTGGCTGCCTTCTTTCTCAAACTGATCTTCTCACACTCGGAGTTTGTGTCTCTTCATCTTCTAATTCCTCCTCTCCTGTAGAGTCTGATTCTTCCTCCTTTAACTCAAACTCTCTCTTCTCAGGTTCCTTTGGTTGGACTTCATGTTTAATAACATCTTTCACCTCTCTAAACACCACATCTCGGTTGTACAAGACAGGGTTTCTTACCAGTCCATACCTCTTGTGGAGTATTATCCTCCAATGCTAATGAAGGTGATCTCTTGACCAGGTAACATGCTGTCTCCACCGCCTCTGCCCAGAATTCTTGTCCTAACTTGGCACCACTGAGCATGCTTCTTGCCCTTTCCATCAACGTCTTGTTCATTCTTTCTACAACTCAATTTTTCTCATGTGTGTATGGATTAGTCTTCTGCCGTGCTATATCACACTTCTTACAGAATTCTTCAAATTCCTTACTGCAAAAATATCCACCATTATCTGCAGGGAGAATTTTAAGAACCCCCTCTAAATTTACATGTATAATAAATGGGCGAATCTCCATGGTATATAGGAAAAATGGAAGGCGAATTTGTCAATAATATGATATGTATATATAATTTTTTGGCGAATCTCTCACCAGGCATGGCGAATATTTTACTGAATTATAAAATCTTGTGTTTATTGAATACACAAATGAAATCATTGCATTTCTTTAAAATATCTTTTGAAATCAAAATTACTGAAATTACATATCGATAACCTAGTGGGTGTAGGATAAAATTCACCTGTGCCATTCACAGAAAGCATGAGAAAAAACCTAATACTATATATAAAACCAAGAAAAATTCAAATTCATCACTTCTAGGGACCTCGTAACCACCCTGCCAATACACAAGTATGTTCTTGTTTGCAATTAGAAAAATTACCCAAATTACAATCTATTTACTCCAACATATGTTGGAAAGTTATAGAAGGACGACTAGTGCAATCAATCCATTCCTTTTAGCCCTGGATTTGTTTCAATTTAAAACAGAAGTATACAAATATACTTGTCCAATGTCTATGCTTTAACCATTCACCTAAGATGTTTTTACAATATAATTTCCTAAGTCTATTTAATATCTTCATTATCATAAAAACCAACCTATATCCATCTTAACTCCACATCTACCACTCTTAGGGGGATGAAATCTAGTTATCCCTCTGAGCACTTGGTAGACCCAGAATTAAGATGGATCTAAGATGATAGAATTTCCCCTTTAAATAGTCTATGCTCACATGAATACCATGGTATTACCATGGGTCAATACCATGGGTTATCATAAACCTGGAGCTTAAAAAATACTATTAGTAATTTATAAACTAATAAAATTAATAGTTGATTTTTATTTTATTTTTTATTTTAACCAAGCTAAAATGTTTAACATACATTAAATTACAACATCCATTTTTACTCTTGATCGTATCAAATATTTTTTCACTCTATGCTAGTTTGCATATCACGATATCTGATACCTCTCGGGGGTTAGTAGATCTAGAGTAAAGATGGATCTATGCTGGTTTAATTCCCCCATTTAAATAGGCTACATTCCAGGTGAATACCATGGGTCAATACCATGTGCCATTTTGGTGAATACCATGGGTCAATACCATGTGCCATTTTTATTTTTATTAATACTAATATTAGGGTTAATAATGTGTTTTTGCATGGTATTAATAACAATCTAGTCCATGGTATTTGTCCCATAGTATTTTTCCCATAGGTTTCACCTAAATATAACACATTTTTTTGAGTGTTTGTAAATATAAGGTGACTTATGGAGTAAATATAAAAAAAATGTTTTATTTGTTTACCATACCTCTCTTTTATTTATATTTTTATTAATTTACCATACCTCTTTTACAAATATGGTATTTGGCCCATAGGATTCACTTAAATAAAACCTCTTTCTTGAGCCTTCATAAATAGAATGAGGGTTATGGACTAAATATGAAAAGAGGTTTTATTTATTTACCATGCGTCTAGTTTATTTATATTTTTATCTATTTACCATACCTCCACTTTACTTATATTTTTATTTGTTTACACCCTTGCATGTATATAAGGTGACTTATGGAGTAAATATAAAAAAATGTTTTATTTATTTACCATACCTCTCATTTATTTATATTTTTATTAATTTACCATACCTCTTTTATAAATATGGTATTTGGGCCTTTGCCCATAGGATTCACTTAAATAAAACCTATTCTTGAAAATGGGCAAATGGATTCACTTAAATAAAGCCTATTCTTGAAAATGGGCGAATGGAAAGTTGTAACTCCTAATTTCAAGGGCTAAATTTACCTTTTTTACCCTCTCCCTTAAAATAAGGTGGGCTATTTGAGGTGATTTGTAAGAAAGCACTATGATACAAAATATTTGCCCACTAAAAATGTAAAACCCCTTAATTTCGCCAAAGGGCGAACATTCACCCCTAAAATTTTCTATGATTATCTGTCCTCAGCACCTTTATCTTCTTCTCTGTTTGGTTTTCCACCAGAGCCTTAAATTCTTTAAACCTGTCAAAGACTTCATATTTTTTCTTAAGGAAATATGTCCATGTATTCCTTGAGAGGTCATGTATTTAGGATATATACTACACGGACTTACCCAATGATGGAACCTTCACAAAGCCAACATCACTATGCACAAGCTCTAATATCTGTTTCACCCTCTTACCACCAAAGGGGAAACTCACCCGATTCTGCTTCCCATATACACAATTTTTACAAAAATCAAAATCCAGAGAGCTATTATTCATACCTTCTACCATACCTTTACCATGAAGTATTCAAAGGCCCTTATCTCCAATATGTCCAAGCCTTTGATGCCACAACATGGTCTTCTCTCTAGAGACCACTATATTTTTTGTTCCACTTTCAGGAACCACAGAACTGTTGCACCCATCAACAACAGTGCTACCTTGTAGCTTGTACAGAGTTCCAATCCAAACTCCTCACATCAATACCAGTGCCCCCTAAACCATCTTGTAGGTATCCTTCTTGAACACTATTTTTACACTTGCATCATCTAGCTTTCTTATAGAAATCAGATCTCTAGCCAATGCAGGAATATGTATAACACCCGGAAGTTTTCTAACCCTTCCACCTTGCAACTTCAACTTTACTTTTCCGTGATTAATGATTCTAGCCTTCATATCATCCCCTAAGAAGAAATCACCACCATCATATTTCTCATACTCGTAGAACCACTCTCTATGGGGAGTGAAGTGAAAGGATGCACCTGAGTCAATCAACCATGCCTCATGATCTACATGTCTACTTGAAGAAGCCAAGTACACATCCCCACCTTCATCTGAGGTGGTTTCTGCCTCTATAGAGAGAGCATCATCAAATCCATTTCCTTTATCAGGAGCTTTAGATTTACAGTCTCTTTTGCAGTGTCCTTCCTTTCCGCATTTCCAGCACACCATCTTTACAGGTTTTCCTAGAGATTTAGATCTCCCTATAGATTTAGATCTCCCACTCGATGACTTATTTTTGTTTCCGTTTTGGGACTGTCCTCATACAAACAAGGCATCACCATTCTGGCTCTACATATTTTTCCATCTCATCTCCTCTGTCAGCAAGGATGAGACTATTTCATCAAACTACAAGGCTATTGTATTGCTACCTATTTGTTTCTAGGAAAACTAGTGTCTCTTCGATCGACTGGCCCTCTAGATTTGGCAGCTACCCTAGAAATAGCAGTTCAAAGTAATTCAACGATTTCTTCTATGCACAATAGATAAGAGAAAGATGAGAGGACCAACCTGGAACTTCCACTTAATCCTTTGCTTGATCTTTCGCCCCCTTGACAGATCTTGCAACTCCTCTCCGTACTTATCCCACTTGAAGAGTACCTATAGAAACACAGTACCAAAGAACCATCAAAGCATCTTGATCTATTGAATCATAAGCATTACAGAATTAAATGTATAATGAACATACAATGGCATTCACAAATAATAACATTTACAAGTGCACAATTATATGGAAGAAAACTTGAAGAACTTTATTAAATAGAAGGGAGAATTACAACCCAGTTGTCTGATCCAGCATCATCCTCCCAGCATCAATCCCACTTCACCTCATGAAATAGCAAGATCACACCAACAATACAAGGCTCTTATCTCAAATACAAACTATCAGCACTTCCTTGCAATTCACAATATTCTAGCCCCCAGATCTCTCAGATGAGGGATCCATTTATAAATGTGTGCAAGGGTGTGAGTCATCTCTAGGTTTTTGATTAGTGTCATTCCACTTCTTGCATTTGGTTCCACTTGGATATTTCTTGGATCTCTTACTCATCCCTGGGCGAATTCAGAGAGGCAAGTGTCATAGGAGAAGTTTCTAGAAGATTCCTTGAGAATCCACTTAGAAAACTGTCTCGGCCATTTGTCCATCCTTGCTCATCGCACCCTATAGAAGGCCTCATCAGTATGCATCACACTTGGCTAGTTTAGAAGTCAGTATGCATCGCACCCTGATAGTGGAGCAGTCAATATGGTCCAATTTAGGCCAATTCTGGATGGTTTTTTAGGTGGAACTTTTGGGGAATGATGTAATCAGTTGACCATGTTCTTTTAGGGTATGAAACAACACTTTTAGGGGTTGAAAAGCCCTAGTTTATTGACATATAAGATTGGGGTTGAAGTGCCCAAATATGTCTATAACAGTTGCCTCCTAAAGCATGAAGTCATAAATCTTTGATGTCGGGTGAAATGCTTTATCATGAGGATTCAAGGTTTCGGACTGGAAGGTGACCTGTAAAAGATACAATACAATACATCATCAATAATATAATTTTCATGATCTAGCTGAGGCAGCATTCCCATGCTCAACTTTATAAATTCATTTCATGTACATAGAAAAGATAGTCATCTACATATGTAGACTAGTGATTCTTCAAATGTAGAGTCATCATCCTTGGCTCAGATGACCATTTGTGCAGCTTCTTTGTACATTTGATCTCTTTATTTCCCTCAATATATCGCAGCTCGGATGGATGAAACTAGATCTGGGCTCTTCAAACTCATTCAATCTTCACCTGATGTACAAGTCAATCCATGTGAAGAGATGTTCTGAAGTCGAACATGGAAAGACATCGCCTGATTACCAGCCAATAATGTGAGCTATTAATAGACACGAGAGGAATCACCGATAATGATAATGACCCTCAAGGTACTGTAGTACAATTCACGTGCTGTGAATATATGATCCGATGTTGAACACCATGCAAAATATTTTGGTTGAAGGCCATTGATGTCAACCTGTCACCGGAAGTGAGAAACTTGCCATTGAGGCATGCAAGCTTCAAAGTACTGAAAGGGGTCTTTCTAAATCAACTTCTTGGATAATGAGATGATGTCGACAAGAAGTGACCCATCGTAGGAGGGCCTTAATGTATCTCACATCTATGACACGAAATGAAACAAATGATTTTCTAGAAGTGAAAACGATCTGACGACACAAGGTTCAGGAATGGTGGTCATGAAAAATGAAGGTTGAAGGTATTGCAGTGGATGAGGCATTAACTGGATTGTGGTTTCTCAACTAAATGAATTCTCTTGAACATATCGGCGACACTGAGATGGATTGGTAGCATTAACCCCAACAGATGGATGGTGTGGAAAACCAATGGTGAAATGACCGGTAAACGGAATAACCCAACCCAACTCAATCAAGGTGATGGAGTGAAATTGTCATGTTCAACAGCGACCTGCTACCATAAAATTCTTCAAGTTTTCTTCCTTTTTTCCAGAGTCATTGCCGGCTAGTACCTCTTTATTTTTATCAAGCTTGAGGAGGATAACATATGCTTGTTCTATAAATTTCCCTCCAGGAAAGACCTGTCGCTATGTTTTAATGAGTCTGGCGACAGTGAAACTCGCTCTTGTCTAGAATGGAAAAGTTTGTCACTATTGCTTTAACGAGTTTAACGACAAAGATAACTCAGTCATTTTCATGTTTAGAGAGTTTTAAAAAAGACAAAAAGGAAACTCTGTCTCGTTTAGGACGAGTTTGTCGCTATTCTTTTAACGAGTTTAACAACAAAGATAACTCGATCATTTTCATGTTTAGAGAGTTTGAAAATGGATGAAAAAGAAACTCCATAAGTTATCTTTTGTAGCATAATCCCTTAATTCTAAAAAAAGAATAAAATAATACAAATGAGATAACTTTTTGATCACTTTAACGAGCCAGAAAGACAAGCGCTCAAACTTTTTTGTGAGTTAATCCCTCAGGTCCTAAAAATATTAAAATATACAGGAGGGATGGCACTTCTAATCACTTTAACGAGCTGGAAAGGCCAATTGCTCAACAATCTTTTCATATTTAACGATTCTGAAAAGAGTTTAAAGGAGACTCATTTTTGAGGAACTAGTGGTGTCTAGGGTAGCAAGTTGTTTCGGGTAAGCTTGGAACTTCTCAAAACATGGTGATGTGAAGAGGTTGGCTAACAAGACCACTTGTCACAGCTGTTCCTAAAAAAGGGTAAACAATCAAGTGGAAGCGTGTGATCAACCAAAAGAATGGAGGTGATGGGAGGAACACAACCAAGGCTCAAAATTTTGATAGCATGGCAATCACAAAGGTTATTTACTGAAGGTGGGTTCATGTTTTAACGAGCTTGAACCGTGGGGGAACTATGCTCGATGGTGGGTTAATTTTTTAACAAGCTTGAACCATGGGGAAACATATGCTCGGGTGTGGAAGATGTTCAAATCACTGTTTAGCACATTAGATTCTTTCGTCGGTCATTCAACCTGCTCAATTACTCCATCAAATTGATTAGAAATACATATATATGTATGAAAAATGAATTAAAACTAACATTTTACTTGAAGTACATGAATAGTGAACATAAAAAGTAGTTCTACCTTTCACTTTCATCATTTCATTTCAAATTTGGGATTTTGGAGCTTGAGTGGTTTTCCCTCCCAAATTTCACCAGTTGATTTTGGGAGATCTGGTGGACTATTCTTTGCACTGTCAAGACTAGGTAGGAGCTAACCTTAAGCTCTTCATTTTCATTCCATCTTTTCTTGATTCTGAGCTAGTTTTTCCATATTTTTGTTGCAGTATTTTCTTGATGCTTGGGATCTGATTGACTAGGTCTTCCAAATTAGAGGCAAATCTATTCCATTGATGGTGAAGGATATTTACTTTCTAACGGGGTTGTCGAGGCTTGGTGCCCCTCTTTCACTATCAAGATTTTCTCGTGGAGGTGAATCCGTGAAAGACTATATTCATCAGTTCTGCAGAGATGGATCTCAGCCCAGCAAATATGGCAAGATCAATATCCGAGATGTCACTGATCAGCCCTTAAGGACCATTTTATTTACCTTTGCTCGATTGGCTGGCAAAGTACCTCTTCATTTGGCAAATAGATCTTACATGTGGTATGCCCTAGAATGCTTGGAACCGAAGGTGTTCAACTGGTGTGAGGTGGTACTTCCTGTCATAAAAGAACAACTCTCCAAAGTAAATAATGGAAGGACCAAGAATTTTGGCTACAGATCCATATTGACTGCTTTTGCTTTGGAGAGAATTCCACTGATGTAGCCTCAGAACATTTCATTGGGATTGCCAGCACCAAGGGAACCACGAATGCAGAGGTGGGTTGATCTCATGGCTAGACATGCTGGCCAGTCACAGATTTCCTTCTCTGATGCCTTTTTTGAGTGGTTCCATCGGCAAGAGATGGTATTTGCAGAGTATCCATACGTTGGGATGGATTTCCGAGGCAACCCTGATTTGGTCTTACTAGCTGGCGAACAGTGGAGTGCTATAGGTAGAATGATTCAACCACATCTTTGTTTATTAGTTTTATAATGTTTTCATGTTTTCTAAATATTGCCAAGACTAATCAAACTTATATGTGTTTGCAGATATTGGACCAGTACGACCAGTGGTACACCCACGGGTAGCAGGAGAGGCTGTAGGGAGGGCCATCCTTTAGGATCTGGACATATCAGAGACCCTGGCAGTGCTACAGGATTAGATCGAGGGCCTCACTCTCGGTATTCAGGATGTCAGGATCGATGAGTTACCTTTGAGGTTATAACACCATAATACTAGCGTGCCAAGTCGATGGACTAGGCTCCTGCGCATGATAGCATAGGTGGTGACATGCTATTACCAACATCATTAGTCTAGGATGATTTTCTGCATTCATTTTGAGTTTCTTGGTCAGATGAATGATTTTGTCTTGGACACAAAACATTTTGTAAAAACTATAAACAGTTATATATTTTTTATTTTTCATAGTTTTATTTTGGTTAAGTTGCAATCCTAATGCAAATGTTAATGGAAAATGCTTTTCTTTACGAATGTTGTAAATGTCTATCTAACACATAGTTTACCAATGAATCAGTCAATGTGTTTAAGTTTCTGGAAATGTGTTGATATTGAATGGAATCAAACTGTCTTTCCAAAATCCTGACTCTTAGGAACATGCAATAAATAGCTGGGTTCCGAACGGAATAAATGCCAGTAAGCTGTAGAATGGCGAGTTGCGAATCTAGCCTGACAACGAGTTAGCATATGCCATGTGAGATGGCATCAGAGAGAAGTTCAATCAATGCGCTATACTCAGTGATGTTGTTTATCGATCGATCAATACATACCCCCCTAAAACTCACTAACTCACCGCTTGGAGCACAAATGGCCCAGGCTGCAAAAGATAGGTTCTGCATAATATGACGAGCTCCGTTGGCATACCCAACAAATGGTTCCAAAAAATCTGATATCTACAACAAATGCGAAGTGGATTACCTAACCAAAATGATGACTCTAAAAGAAAAATAAAAATGCAATGAAAGCATATATACAATAAGTTTACTATACTTAATCAAGCATAGTAACATTTAAGATACAATCTGTTTCGAGGCTGTGACAGTGGAATCCCATCATAATCGATCAACTCGTAGGCTTCTTTTGTCAATACTCATTTAACACTGTAGGGGCCCATCCATAACGGCTCAAATTTACCTGCTCCTAATTTTTCAGAGTGATGATCATAAAGTAAGACCAGGTCACCCTGTGAGAAGACACGAGGCTTGACATTTTTGTCATATTGCACCTTGACACATTTCTTATGTGCTTCGCTAGCCAGCATGGCATTACGATGGGTTTCATCCAAGTGGATTAGTTCCAAGAAACGAGCCTCTTCTTCAGATGTTTCGGGAAGCAGATCAATTGCAAGCTTGAGGGATGAGATTTCACACTGAATTGGTAAGATAGCTTCCAGACCATACACCAACTGAAAGGCTGTAAATCTGGTCACATTTCTCACTGAAGTCATATATGCCCATAGAGCTAAGTATAGGATTAAATGCCAATTCTGTTTGTGGACTCCAATCATTCTTTGTACAATGCGCTTAAGGACTTTGTTGATTGCCTCAACCTATCTGTTAGCTTTCAGATAATATGGAGTAGAACTATCATGGGACAGTCCTAATTTGGCAGTCAATTCGATCATCATGTGATTGCGAAAATGTGACCCATGATCTGTGATTATAGCCTGTGGTACACAAAATGTAGAAACTACATGATTAAAAAAGAAAAGAGCAGCCGTTTCACCGCTGTTGTTTAATGTAGGCATCGCCTCGGCCCATTTTGTAAAGTAGTCGACAACAACTATTATATACCCATGCCCCCCAGCCAAGGTGGGGTTACATGTCATGAAATTAATGCCCCATTTAGTGAATGGCCCAACAACAACTACTGGATGTAGTGGTGCAGGTGGTAATTTGGTTTTGCAATCAAAAGTATGACAAGCATGGCAACTTCTGACTGCAATTACACAATCTTTGAATATACTGAGCCAGAAGTAACCAACTCGTAAGATCTTTTGTGCAGTAGCGTAACTAGATAGATGCCCCCCATAAGCACCTAAATGACAATCATTCAAAACTTTTTTGGCCTCCTCATCTGTGAGGTGCCTTCGCAGAACCGTATCGACACCACGATGGTAAAGTGTATCACCAACGATCAAGTAATCCCTGGCTTGGTATCGAGTACGTCGCTATTCAAAGTGAGAGGTGTTAGGCCTAAAAGTTTGGGTTTGGAGATGGACCAGTATATCCCCATACCACGGATCATTTGACGATATCAGAAACAGAGTCTCATCCACGATTGATTCTTTGGATGTCAAATCATTGGATGGTGAGGGAAGGTCACAAAGTAACTTTGAAAAGATGAGAGATTTATTTGATTTGGATTTACTGAATTCTAGATCAAACTCTTGCAAAATGGCTATCCATTTGGAATATTTTCCCCCGTGTAATTGACACGACAGAATGTAGGTCATAGGGTTGCAATCTGACACAATGGTAGTTTTGCAAAAGAGAACATAGTGTCAAAATATCTGTACTGCTTGAACAACTGCTAAAGCCAACTTTTCAACACAAGAGTACTTGCTTTCTGTATCATTAAGGTTGTGACTTAAATATGTTCTATTCCATTATCTTCTTCTACTAAAACCATGGCGATGGTTGTATCTGCGGTGACGTGATATAGGTTAAAGTCTTTTTTTTATAGTCAGGAGTGTATATTAATGATGATTTTATCAAGGAATCTTTTAAAGCATCAAAGGAAGCTTGCACAACTTGATCCCAGTGGAAGGGTACTCCTTTTTTCAAAAGATGTGTATAACCTTTAGCGAGTTTAGCATAATGTGGAATGAACCTCCTTAGAAAGTTAGCTTTCCCTTGGAGTCTCTGAATCTGAAGAAAATTTGAAGGTGGAGGCATGTCAAGGATTGCCTGAACCTTAAATGGGTCGAGTCGAATTTTGTTGTTAGAAACTATGAAACCAAGTAATCGACTAGAACCAACACAAAACACACACTTGTGTGGATTGATTCATACCTTGTAGTGTTGGAAACATAGTAATATGGCTCTCAAATGCTGCAGATGATCAGTCTACTTTCGTGAATGAGCCAGTAGATCGTCGAGATACGGTTGAACAATGTGTTTGATTTCATGGAAGGCATAATTCATTGCCTCTAAAATGTTTCCCCTGCGTTCTTCAAACCGAAAGGTAATTTATGATATGCGAATGTGCCCCATGGACATATAAATGCAGTCTTCGACTGGTCCTGTGGGCGGATATTGATTTGATTGTATCCGGAAAATCCATCCATAAATGAAAAGATTTCTCATCTAGCACATTCATCAATTATCTGGTCGATGAAGGGTGTAGGATAGTTGTCTTTTGGACATGCTTGATTTACATCCCTATAATCGATGCACACCCTAATCGTTCCTTGTTTTTTCATTACAGGAAAAATATTCAATACCCAATCAGTGAGAAGAACAGGGTAAATAAAACCAACATGCAAAATTTTTTCAACCTCTGCTTTAATGGCAATGGCTTTCTTCAGATGGATAGGTCGAAGCCATTGTCATACTAGTTTGACATGTGGATACATATTGATTTCATGTTCAACAATTCTTGAGTCAATGCCTGGCATTTCTTCATATGACCATGCAAAGACTTCTTTGAATTCGTGAAAGAGAGCGCAGTAAATTTCCAGTTCTAATGGAGAACAATATTTGCCAACATGAGTATTCTCTACAAAATTAGGTATGGTCGAGATATTAATGGTGATAGTTTCTTCAATATTGGACAGATTTTTCTCGGAATCTACTTTATTTATAGTATTCGATATAAAATAAAAAACTGAAGGATGATTAAGGTTGCTTGAATAATCTTCATTGTTATCTTGAAGGTGGGAATGATGGTGACTGGATGATTCGTTCGTCTGTAGAATGTATATGAGACCAAGGATCAGAAGAGGTACCATACTCTAGAGACATAACTATCCAAACACTCGTCGAGTGCTAATTTGGGTTTGTCTCCCACGCCCAGAAAATTGATTGCTACAAAGATTCTATGGGGCTTGGGGGGAACACCTCACGGTGATCCACACTATCAAAATGGTCAAAGTTCTTCTTAATCTTAGATGATGTAGAAGAGATCATATGATAGGTTTCCACTGTGGCCACCTCCGCAAGTCCAGTTGGAGGTGGGAGGGCAAAAGTACCCATTAAGGATGGGTCTTTCAGGAGACCTACTCTGATATTTTGAAGTGATTGAGAACTTCCATGGATCAATGGAATGCTTCTAGTAGCTTGTGAACTGTTAGGAAAAAAGGCTAGTTGGTCAACAATTGTACTTCCACCTTGGAAGGGAAATGCAATCTTTATAAAATATGTAGACAGAACGACAGCCATAGCATAAATCTAGGGCCTTCCCAGTAAGATATTGTAGTCAAGGTTTCCATCAATGACCTCAACTTCAATTTCTATTGTCTTGTCCCCCAGTTAAACTTGCAAGTTACTTAAAATCACATACGGCGTGTATTTTCTTCCATCGAATACTTTTATTGTCATTGATGATCGTGACAAGGGTGGTGAACCAAGATTTTTCCAGCAACTCATTAACATAATACAGGTAGATGCCCCCTCATCAATGATTGTTCGATGAACAGTTTTATTGAGGGCTTTTACTTGTATAAGGAAAGCGAGTTGGGCCGATAACTGAGGTGCGTATCCTTTATGATTAAAGGCCACAAGATTGGAATCCATTGGATCAATCCCACCTATTGTTGACAACAAAGCCTGCTTTTGGGAGGGGCAATTTTGCAGTACTTCAAGCATCGACATACCAATGGCAATTGAGCCAGGTCCTCCACTATATTATAATTCTGTGCAACTCGAGCACGAGGATTAAATGTCAATTCATGTACGATTCCCTTTGGTGGCTTTATAGTTAATTCAGGAATAATGGGTGGAACAACTTCTAGCGAAGTCGTTGTCGAACTACTAGGTTGATCTATAGCCTAGTTGTTTGACGATGTTGGATTCCCGTAATCTTTGTTCCTTGTTGATATCAAAGCATCATTTTCTTGTTTTGAGATGGATAGCATAAGCACTAGGGATGTGAAAGCATGATCGATAGCAACCAGATTAGTTTCTGGGTTTGGAAATGGATCAAGAAACACCGTTGAGGTACTTGAAGTCTTTAAAAATTTTGCAACCTCAGCTCGATGAGGACAATCTTTCATCCAATGCTCCTCGTTACATATGTAACATGGATAACGAGGAGATTTCTTTGGCCCAGTAGGTTTCTCAGAAGATTTTTCAGGAGTTGAATTCTCTCATTTCTTCTTATTATTTTTCCCTTTCTTCTTGCCCCCTGGTTTCTTTGGATTATTGCCCTTGTCAGATGACATGGCATTAATCTCTGAGGCAAGAGGTTTGTCATTTTCATTTTGACTAGAAACAGCAAGAGATTTACCAGATGGAGCCCTCACGGTTTTTGTGCTTGAGGCACCGATCACGTCGTCACGAGCATGAGAGTCCATGTTCGATTTAGGAAGGGGTGGAATGGAAAATTCTGGTCTAGGAGCATCAAGAATTTTGTCATAGAGTGTGTCAGACTGAGTATAGATCAAATCTAAATATTGGGCATGAGCAATGACTTTCTCTTCAGTGACAACTCCTCCTTTTGCCATGTCCTCAGTGATAGAAGGCAATAAGGACTTAATAAACCACTCAACTAAAAGCTGATCAGGAACATACATCTTTACCATTCGATGGTGATGTCTCCACTCATGAATATGATCAGATATTTGAGTGGTCGTGGTCTATTTAAAGTTGGTAAGGAGTTCTGTTCCCATTTCGTACCTTATGGGTAACTGAAAGTGTGTTAGAAAAGTAGTGGCAAGGGTGCTGAAGTTATCAAATGAAGCTCTAGGCAATTCAATATACCATTTCGCTTTCGGACCAGTGAGCATTCTCTGAAAAAGGTGAAGCCTAATCGAATCATCATTTAGGGTGTTAGATGAGCACCACAAATGAAAAGTCATTACGTGATTCGATGGATATTCACCTCGGTTTCCATTGAATTTAAGAATATCGGAGGGAAGTTTATGAGGAATCACTGGCCACTAAGGGGTGTATGCAATTGGATCATTCGTCAGCTGGTTCAAATCTGGTAATTCTAGAGTTGCCACGAAAGGAAACTATTGATTCAGGTTAGGTGAAGCATACCTAGGATAAGATGGAATCACCTCAGCAGTAGGTCTTTACATACCAACATAATGTGTCTGATGCTGGTAACTTTGATAAGGTTGTTGGACATAACCAGTATAGTGTGGTTATTAATAACCATTTTGAAAATGAGGCTTTCCATTACCTATAAATCCTTGTTGCTTAGGTCCTTGGTATGTTTGATATTGACTAAGCCCAAACTAAGGTTGGGTTTGCTGGAATTGCGGTTGTTGGTATTGCACCAGCCATGGTCGTTGGACCATTTGCTGTTGCCCAATACTGGAAGATTGACCAAGATGCAGAGTGATAATACTCGTTTGAGCCCGAGTCGTTCTAGGTAAGGAAGCACTAACCTGAGGTTGAGATTGACGTAGAGACAAGAGGCTGTTGAATTGCAACCTGAGGGACTTGAGGTTGAGACACAACAGGCAGTGCTTGTACTTGCGACACAGTCACAATAGTAGGTGTAGTGTGAATATTCAACACAGGTTGGATCGGTTGCATTGACCATACAACCCTTGGTTGTTGTGGCAATATTAGTTGATCCAGGTGGATGATGGTGGCCACCCACCTATCCCATTTGGACCCCCACAACTGTCTCTTTCAGTCTTTTTAGTTTCCTAAATTGTAGCACAGTTTACTATTTTTAGCAGTTTTTCGGGTCCTGAACTTCCGGAGCCGTTTTGAGGCCCTAAATGACGGTTTTTTGGGAATCTGGGGCAACATGGGTCCATGGACCGATGTTGCCTCCCAAAGTGGTAGTACTCGGATAGATCTTTCTAACGAGCTATCGTACGCGTCAAACGGAGATCGTATGCCAAAGTTACGACCCCGGGAAATTGATGTACCAATTTACCCAAACGGGGCCCACAATTTGGCGTTTCATCTTCTAGGGCTAGGTTTCGGGATGTGAAGGGTTTTCCATTGTTTCTCAACAATAAATAGGCCTTCGAGCCTCATTGTAACACAGTTCGGAACAGTTCAGAGGCATGTAGCCACACATCTCTTCTCAGAGATAAGCTACCATCGCCCTAGCTGGTTTTATTTCCATTTCTGGTTGTAAGCATATTTCAGTACTTTCCATTAATGAAATGAAGCATTATTTCCGCTGCATCTCTGTGTTTATGGTTATTGCATCTCTGTATTTATGGTTATCTCTGTAATCTATTGCGTTCCCATTTAAATCCGGATCAGTGGTATTAGAGCGGTCTGCTTTTTCTCTGTTTTTCTTTGCATGTCCCCAACGAGGTCGGGATATAAGGAGTTAGGGCTTGAACTGGTCGAACCTTTGCAAGACCAGCCTCGAAAATCCCGACGGCCTCCCATGGCGGATGAGAAGAAAGACGAGGGGGCAGGAGATCCTATCAAAATCTTGCTCAAAGAAGCGCTCGAGCGGCAAAGGAACGCAATGATGGATAGCTTTGCGCAGATCCTTCAGCGGCTACCCAGAGACGACGCATCGGCTTCCAACAGCGACTCTGGAAATGCCACACCGTTTAAGGTACAAGTTAATTTTGAAATCCCCATCTTCGAGGGTCAAATAGACGCAGATGCCGTAGATAAATGGTTAAATCTGCTAGATGGGTATTTTTTTGTTCATGAATTTTCAAGTCGGGAAAAGATTGTTTTCGCTCTTCTCAAAGCAGCCCCCCACGTCAAGGACTGGTGGGAAACCTACTGCGAGCAGAAGGATGAAAGTACAGGCTCACTATTTTCAGCCGCACCCACTTGGAATGACTTCCGGGATGCCATCAAAGAGCAGTACTACCCTGTCGGAAGCTATGAGGACAAATACATCAAATGGACCACACTGCGGCAGGGACGAGACCAAGATGTGCCGGAGTTCACAAACATTTTTCATACCCTTCGCACACAGTTGGGTATCAAAGATTCTGAGCTGCATCTGGTACTCAAATGCCGCGGCTGCCTACACAGATACATCCAGGAAGAGATGGGGTTCTTGAACATCCCCTCACTCGGCACAGCATACCGATACGCTGTCAAAATCGAGCAAAAGTTCAAACAGAAGAAGCGAGACTTTGGATCTGCAAATCCGAAGCCCAAAGGACAAAGCCAAGGCGGGGTGACCCAAGACAACCCGTCGAAGCCGCAAGAAAAGAACAACACCACGAAGCCGAAGAAGGACACAGGAAAGTGGTGTGAGTTCCACAAGAGTCCCACTCATAACACAAGTGAGTGTCGGACCAAGCAGTCGCTGGTGGCTGAGTTTGAAGGCTTCCGAATTAGATGCATGTTCCGACCCTGAGCCAGAACCCGACAAGGGGAATGGCAAAGGGAAGCAGATCATTGATGCGGATCCCAGCGCCACTGTTGCCACTGCCAAGATCCAGAAGAATGAACTTGCAGATCCAGAGGAAGGGGAGCGTCTTTTCCACTCACAGATGTGGGTGAAGGGTTCGCCGCTACAATTCATTGTCGACAGTGGCAGCCAAAAGAACCTCGTTTCAGCAGAGGTCGTGAAGCGGTTGGGCCTACCGACTACACCACATCCACAGCCGTACAGTATCGGGTGGCTTCACGAAGCAAGAGATCTGAAAGTTCGCCAGCAGTGCCGCCTTCCCTACAGCATCAAACCCTTCACAGACGAGGTATTGTGTGATGTTACACCTCTGGATGTTTGCGATGTATTATTAGGCCAACCATACTTGTGGAGGCGACATGCTGTGTATGAGTCAAGGCCTCGTGCTGTCATTATTTCTTTGAATGATTCATTATACAGGATACCGGAGGTAGCCCCACCTACCGCCACATCTTTGATCACTACCAAAAAAGGCAGCAAGCTCATATCACAGACCAGGAAATTCATCTGTCTGGTTCACTCCCAAAATAAGGGGAAGATTGTTGCTACATCCATGACCCCTGTAAATGGTTCCTCCATGCAGCAGCAGCAGCAAAGGGATACGGTCATGACAAAACACAGGAACAACTTCTCCTCACCCACATGGGTACCACACAAGTTTCAGGTGGGCAACAAGGTCTGGTTGCATCGACAGAAAGAACGCCTTACCAGAACCCATCAGAAGCTCAGATCACTCCGACATGGTCCTTACAGCAGTACCAAGGCTATGGGGAACAATGCTTGGGAGCACATCATTCCTCCATTCCTTCGCCTGCACCAAATGTTCAATGTGGACCATCGTCGACCATGCTTCCCACCATCACTGGACACATCAGAGATTGCAGGACAAGTTCAGCAGATGGAGGAACTCAACGCAATGGGGACCATTGCTTCCTAAGGGGGGAGGAATGATCCAGGTGGATGTTGGTGGCCACCCACCTATCCCATTTGGACCCCCACAACTGTCTCTTTCAGTCTTTTTAGTTTCCTAAATTGTAGCACAGTTTACTATTTTTAGCAGTTTTTCGGGTCCTGAACTTCCGGAGCCGTTTTGAGGCCCTAAACGACGTTTTTTGGGATTCTGGGGCAACATGGGTCCATGGACCGATGTTGCCTCCCAAAGTGGTAGTACTCGGATAGATCTTTCTAACGAGCTATCGTACGCGTCAAACGGAGATCGTATGCCAAAGTTACGACCCCGGGAAATTGATGTACCAATTTACCCAAACGGGGCCCACAATTTGGCGTTTCATCTTCTAGGGCTAGGTTTCAGGATGTGAAGGGTTTTCCATTGTTTCTCAACAATAAATAGGCCTTCGAGCCTCATTGTAACACAGTTCGGAACAGTTCAGAGGCATGTAGCCACACATCTCTTCTCAGAGATAAGCTACCATCGCCCTAGCTAGTTTTATTTCCATTTCTGGTTGTAAGCATATTTCAGTATTTTCCATTAATGAAATGAAGCATTATTTCCGCTGCATCTCTGTGTTTATGGTTATTGCATCTCTGTATTTATGGTTATCTCTGTAATCTATTGCGTTCCCATTTAAATCCGGATCAGTGGTATCAGAGCGATCTGCTTTTTCTCTGTTTTTCTTTGCATGTCCCCAACGAGGTCGAGATATAAGGAGTTAGGGCTTGAACTGGTCGAACCTTTGCAAGACCAGCCTCGAAAATCCCGACGGCCTCCCATGGCGGATGAGAAGAAAGACGAGGGGGCAGGAGATCCTATCAAAATCTTGCTCGAAGAAGCGCTCGAGCGGCAAAGGAACGTGATGATGGATAGCTTTGCGCAGATCCTTCAGCGGCTACCCAGAGGCGATGCATCAGCTTCCAACAGCGACTCTAGAAACGCCACACCGTTTAAGGTACAAGTTAATTTTGAAATCCCCATCTTCGAGGGTCAAATAGACGCAGATGCCGTAGATAAATGGTTAAATCTGCTAGATGGGTATTTTTCTGTTCATGAATTTTCAAGTCGGGAAAAGATTGTTTTCGCTCTTCTCAAAGCAGCCCCCCACGTCAAGGACTGGTGGGAAACCTACTGCGAGCAGAAGGATGAAAGTACAGGCTCACTATTTTCAGCCGCACCCACTTGGAATGACTTCCGGGATGCCATCAAAGAGGAGTACTACCCTGTCGGAAGCTATGAGGACAAATACATCAAATGGACCACACTGCGGCAGGGACGAGACCAAGATGTGCCGGAGTTCACAAACACTTTTCATACCCTTCGCACACAGTTGGGTATCAAAGATTCTGAGTTGCATCTGGTACTCAAATACCGCAGCTGCCTACACAGATACATCCAGGAAGAGATGGGGTTCTTGAACATCCCCTCACTCGGCACAGCATACCGATACGCTGTCAAAATCGAGCAAAAGTTCAAACAGAAGAAGCGAGACTTTGGATTTGCAAATCCGAAGCCCAAAGGACAAAGCCAAGGCGGGGTGACCCAAGACAACCCGTCGAAGCTGCAAGAAAAGAACAACACCACGAAGCCGAAGAAGGACACAGGAAAGTGGTGTGAGTTCCGCAAGAGTCCCACTCATAACAAAAGTGAGTGTCGGACCAAGCAGTCGCTGGTGGCTGAGTTGAAGGCTTCCGAATCAGATGCATGTTCCGACCCTGAGCCAGAACCCGACAAGGGGAATGGCAAAGGGAAGCAGATCATTGATGCGGATCCCAGCGCCACTGTTGCCACTGCCAAGATCCAGAAGAATGAACTTGCAGATCCAGAGGAAGGGGAGCGTCTTTTCCACTCACAGATGTGGGTGAAGGGTTCGCCGCTACAATTCATTGTCGACAGTGGCAGCCAAAAGAACCTCGTTTCAGCAGAGGTCGTGAAGCGGTTGGGCCTACCGACTACACCACATCCACAGCCGTACAGTATCGGGTGGCTTCACGAAGGACGAGATCTGAAAGTTCACCAGCAGTGCCGCCTTCCCTATAGCATCAAACCCTTCACAGACGAGGTATTGTGTGATGTTACACCTCTGGATGTTTGCGATGTATTATTAGGCCAACCATACTTGTGGAGGCGACATGCTGTGTATGAGTCAAGGCCTCGTGCTGTCATTATTTCTTTGAATGATTCATTATACAGGATACCGGAGGTAGCCCCACCTACCGCCACATCTTTGATCACTACCAAAAAAGGCAGCAAGCTCATATCACAGACCAGGAAATTCATCTGTCTGGTTCACTCCCAAAATAAGGGGAAGCTTGTTGCTACATCCATGACCCCTGTAAAGGGTTCCTCCATGCAGCAGCAGCAGCAAAGGGATACGGTCATGACAAAACACAGGAACAACTTCTCCTCACCCACATGGGTACCACACAAGTTTCAGGTGGGCAACAAGGTCTGGTTGCATCGACAGAAAGAACGCCTTACCAGAACCCATCAGAAGCTCAGATCACTCCGACATGGTCCTTACAGCAGTACCAAGGCTATGGGGAACAATGCTTTGGAGCACATCATTCCTCCATTCCTTCGCCTGCACCAAATGTTCAATGTGGACCATCGTCGACCATGCTTCCCACCATCACTGGACACATCAGAGATTGCAGGACAAGTTCAGCAGATGGAGGAACTCAACGCAATGGGGACCATTGCTTCCTAAGGGGGGAGGAATGATCCAGGTGGATGTTGGTGGCCACCCACCTATCCCATTTGGACCCCCACAACTGTCTCTTTCAGTCTTTTTAGTTTCCTAAATTGTAGCACAGTTTACTATTTTTAGCAGTTTTTCGGGTCCTGAACTTCCGGAGCCGTTTTGAGGCCCTAAACGACGTTTTTTTGGGATTCTGGGGCAACACAGGTCCATGGACCGATGTTGCCTCCCAAAGTGGTAGTACTCGGATAGATCTTTCTAACGAGCTATCGTACGCATCAAACGGAGATCGTATGCCAAAGTTACGACCCCGGGAAATTGATGTACCAATTTACCCAAACGGGGCCCACAATTTGGCGTTTCATCTTCTAGGGCTAGGTTTCCGGATGTGAAGGGTTTTCCATTGTTTCTCAACAATAAATAGGCCTTCGAGCCTCATTGTAACACAGTTCGGAACAGTTCAGAGGCATGTAGCCACACATCTCTTCTCAGAGATAAGCTACCATCGCCCTAGCTAGTTTTATTTCCATTTCTGGTTGTAAGCATATTTCAGTATTTTCCATTAATGAAATGAAGCATTATTTCCGCTGCATCTCTGTATTTATGGTTATCTCTGTAATCTATTGCGTTCCCATTTAAATCCGGATCAGTGGTATCAGAGCGGTCTGCTTTTTCTCTGTTTTTCTTTGCATGTCCCCAACGAGGTCGGGATATAAGGAGTTAGTGCTTGAACTGGTCGAACCTTTGCAAGACCAGCCTCGAAAATCCCAACGGCCTCCCATGGCGGATGAGAAGAAAGACGAGGGGGCAGGAGATCCTATCAAAATCTTGCTCGAAGAAGCGCTCGAGCGGCAAAGGAACGCGATGATGGATAGCTTTGCGCAGATCCTTCAGCGGCTACCCAGAGGCGATGCATCGGCTTCCAACAGCGACTCTGGAAATGCCACACCGTTTAAGGTACAAGTTAATTTTGAAATCCCCATCTTCGAGGGTCAAATAGACGCAGATGCCGTAGATAAATGGTTAAATCTGCTAGATGGGTATTTTTCTATTCATGAATTTTCAAGTCGGGAAAAGATTGTTTTCGCTCTTCTCAAAGCAGCCCCCCACGTCAAGGACTGGTGGGAAACCTACTGCGAGCAGAAGGATGAAAGTACAGGCTCACTATTTTCAGCCGCACCCACTTGGAATGACTTCCGGGATGCCATCAAAGAGCAGTACTACCCTGTCGGAAGCTATGAGGACAAATACATCAAATGGACCACACTGCGGCAGGGACGAGACCAAGATGTGCCGGAGTTCACAAACATTTTTCATACCCTTCGCACACAGTTGGGTATCAAAGATTCTGAGCTGCATCTGGTACTCAAATACCGCGGCCACCTACACAGATACATCCAGGAAGAGATGGGGTTCTTGAACATCCCCTCACTCGGCACAGCATACCGATACGCTGTCAAAATCGAGCAAAAGTTCAAACAGAAGAAGCGAGACTTTGGATCTGCAAATCCGAAGCCCAAAGGACAAAGCCAAGGCGGGGTGACCCAAGACAACCCGTCGAAGCCGCAAGAAAAGAACAACACCACGAAGCCGAAGAAGGACACAGGAAAGTGGTGTGAGTTCCACAAGAGTCCCACTCATAACACAAGTGAGTGTCGGACCAAGCAGTCGCTGGTGGCTGAGTTGAAGGCTTCCGAATCAGATGCATGTTCCGACCCTGAGCCAGAACCCGACAAGGGGAATGGCAAAGGGAAGCAGATCATTGATGCGGATCCCAGCGCCACTGTTGCCACTGCCAAGATCCAGAAGAATGAACTTGCAGATCCAAAGGAAGGGGAGCGTCTTTTCCACTCACAGATGTGGGTGAAGGGTTCGCCGCTACAATTCATTGTCGACAGTGGCAGCCAAAAGAACCTCGTTTCAGCAGAGGTCATGAAGCGGTTGGGCCTACCGACTACACCACATCCACAGCCGTACAGTATCGGGTGGCTTCACGAAGGACGAGATCTGAAAGTTCGCCAGCAGTGCCGCCTTCCCTACAGCATCAAACCCTTCACAGACGAGGTATTGTGTGATGTTACACCTCTGGATGTTTGCGATGTATTATTAGGCCAACCATACTTGTGGAGGCAACATGCTGTGTATGAGTCAAGGCCTCGTGATGTCATTATTTCTTTGAATGATTCATTATACAGGATACCGGAGGTAGCCCCACCTACCGCCACATCTTTGATCACTACCAAAAAAGGCAGCAAGCTCATATCACAGACCAGGAAATTCATCTGTCTGGTTCACTCCCAAAATAAGGGGAAGATTTTTGCTACATCCATGACCCCTGTAAAGGGTTCCTCCATGCAGCAGTAGCAGCAAAGGGATATGGTCATGACAAAACACAGGAACAACTTCTCCTCACCCACATGGGTACCACACAAGTTTCAGGTGGGCAACAAGGTCTGGTTGCATCGACAGAAAGAACGCCTTACCAGAACCCATCAGAAGCTCAGATCACTCCGACATGGTCCTTACAGCAGTACCAAGGCTATGGGGAACAATGCTTTGGAGCACATCATTCCTCCATTCCTTCGCCTGCACCAAATGTTTAATGTGGACCATCGTCGACCATGCTTCCCACCATCACTGGACACATCATAGATTGCAGGACAAGTTCAGCAGATGGAGGAACTCAACGCAATGGGGACCATTGCTTCTTAAGGGGGGAGGAATGATCTAGGTGGATGTTGGTGGCCACCCACCTATCCCATTTGGACCCCCACAACTGTCTCTTTCAGTCTTTTTAGTTTCCTAAATTGTAGCACAGTTTACTATTTTTAGCAGTTTTTCGGGTCCTGAACTTCCGGAGCCGTTTTGAGGCCCTAAACGACGTTTTTTTGGGATTCTGGGGCAACATGGGTCCATGGACCGATGTTGCCTCCCAAAGTGGTAGTACTCGGATAGATCTTTCTAACGAGCTATCGTACGCATCAAACGGAGATCATATGCCAAAGTTACGACCCCAGGAAATTGATGTACCAATTTACCCAAACGGGGCCCACAATTTGGCGTTTCATCTTCTAGGGCTAGGTTTCGGGATGTGAAGGGTTTTCCATTGTTTCTCAACAATAAATAGGCCTTCGAGCTTCATTGTAACACAGTTCGGAACAGTTCAGAGGCATGTAGCCACACATCTCTTCTCAGAGATAAGCTACCATCGCCCTAGCTAGTTTTATTTCCATTTCTGGTTGTAAGCATATTTCAGTATTTTCCATTAATGAAATGAAGCATTATTTCCGCTGCATCTCTGTGTTTATGGTTATTGCATCTCTGTATTTATGGTTATCTCTGTAATCTATTGCGTTCCCATTTAAATCCGGATCAGTGGTATCAGAGCGGTGTGCTTTTTCTCTGTTTTTCTTTGCATGTCCCCAGAGAGGTCGGGATATAAGGAGTTAGGGCTTGAACTGGTCGAACCTTTGCAAGACCAGCCTCAAAAATCCCGATGGCCTCCCATGGCGGATGAGAAGAAAGACGAGGGGGCAGGAGATCATATCAAAATCTTGCTCGAAGAAGCGCTCGAGCGGCAAAGGAACGCGATGATGGATAGCTTTGCGCAGATCCTTCAGCGGCTACCCAGAGGCGACGCATCGGCTTCCAACAGCGACTCTGGAAACGCCACACCATTTAAGGTACAAGTTAATTTTGAAATCCCCATCTTCGAGGGTCAAATAGACGCAGATGCCATAGATAAATGGTTAAATCTGCTAGATGGGTATTTTTCTGTTCATGAATTTTCAAGTCGGGAAAAGATTATTTTCGCTCTTCTCAAAGCAGCCCCACACGTCAAGGACTGGTGGGAAACCTACTGCGAGCAGAAGGATGAAAGTACAGGCTCACTATTTTCAGCCGCACCCACTTGGAATGACTTCCCGGATGCCATCAAAGAGCAGTACTACCCTGTCGGAAGCTATGAGGACAAATACATCAAATGGACCACACTGCGGCAGGGACGAGACCAAGATGTGCCGGAGTTCACAAACATTTTTCATACCCTTCGCACACAGTTGGGTATCAAAGATTCTGAGCTGCATCTGGTACTCAAATGCCGCGGCTGCCTACACAGATACATCCAGGAAGAGATGGGGTTCTTGAACATCCCCTCACTCGGCACAGCATACCGATACGCTGTCAAAATCGAGCAAAAGTTCAAACAGAAGAAGCGAGACTTTGGATCTGCAAATCCGAAGCCCAAAGGACAAAGCCAAGGCGGGGTGACCCAAGACAACCCGTCGAAGCCGCAAGAAAAGAACAACACCACGAAGCCGAAGAAGGACACAGGAAAGTGGTGTGAGTTCCACAAGAGTCCCACTCATAACACAAGTGAGTGTCGGACCAAGCAGTCGCTGGTGGCTGAGTTGAAGGCTTCCGAATCAGATGCATGTTCCGTTCCTGAGCCAGAACCCGACAAGGCGAATGGCAAAGGGAAGCAGATCCCAGCGCCACTGTTGCCACTGCCAAGATCCAGAAGAATGAACTTGCAGATCCAGAGGAAGGGGAGCGTCTTTTCCACTCACAGATGTGGGTGAAGGGTTCGCCGCTACAATTCATTGTCGACAGTGGCAGCCAAAAGAACCTCGTTTCAGCAGAGGTCGTGAAGCGGTTGGGCCTACCGACTACACCACATCCACAGCCGTACAGTATCGGGTGGCTTCACGAAGGACGAGATCTGAAAGTTCGCCAGCAGTGCCGCCTTCCCTACAGCATCAAACCCTTCACAGACGAGGTATTGTGTGATGTTACACCTCTGGATGTTTGCGATGTATTATTAGGCCAACCATACTTGTGGAGGCGACATGCTGTGTATGAGTCAAGGCCTCGTGCTGTCATTATTTCTTTGAATGATTCATTATACAGGATACCGGAGGTAGCCCCACCTACCGCCACATCTTTGATCACTACCAAAAAAGGCAGCAAGCTCATATCACAGACCAGGAAATTCATCTGTCTGGTTCACTCCCAAAATAAGGGGAAGATTGTTGCTACATCCATGACCCCTGTAAAGGGTTCCTCCATGCAGCAGCAGCAGCAAAGGGATACGGTCATGACAAAACACAGGAACAACTTCTCCTCACCCACATGGGTACCACACAAGTTTCAGGTGGGCAACAAGGTCTGGTTGCATCGACAGAAAGAACACCTTACCAGAACCCATCAGAAGCTCAGATCACTCCGACATGGTCCTTACAGCAGTACCAAGGCTATGGGGAACAATGCTTTGGAGCACATCATTCCTCCATTCCTTCTCCTGCACCAAATGTTCAATGTGGACCATCGTCGACCATGCTTCCCACCATCACTGGACACATCAGAGATTGCAGGACAAGTTCAGCAGATGGAGGAACTCAACGCAATGGGGACCATTGCTTCCTAAGGGGGGAGGAATGATCCAGGTGGATGTTGGTGGACACCCACCTATCCCATTTGGACCCCCACAACTGTCTCTTTCAGTCTTTTTAGTTTCCTAAATTGTAGCACAGTTTACTATTTTTAGCAGTTTTTCGGGTCCTGAACTTCCGGAGCCGTTTTGAGGCCCTAAACGACGTTTTTTTGGGATTCTGGGGCAACATGGGTCCGTGGACCGATGTTGCCTCCCAAAGTGGTAGTACTCGGATAGATCTTTCTAACGAGCTATCGTACGCGTCAAACGGAGATCGTATGCCAAAGTTACGACCCCGGGAAATTGATGTACCAATTTACCCAAACGGGGCCCACAATTTGGCGTTTCATCTTCTAGGGCTAGGTTTCGGGATGTGAAGGGTTTTCCATTGTTTCTCAACAATAAATAGGCCTTCGAGCCTCATTGTAACACAGTTCGGAACAGTTCAGAGGCATGTAGCCACACATCTCTTCTCAGAGATAAGCTACCATCGCCCTAGCTAGTTTTATTTCCATTTCTGGTTGTAAGCATATTTCAGTATTTTCCATTAATGAAATGAAGCATTATTTCCGTTGCATCTCTGTGTTTATGGTTATTGCATCTCTGTATTTATCGTTATCTCTGTAATCTATTGCGTTCCCATTTAAATCCGGATCAGTGGTATCAGAGCGGTCTGCTTTTTCTCTGTTTTTCTTTGCATGTCCCCAACGAGGTCGGGATATAAGGAGTTAGGGCTTGAACTGGTCGAACCTTTGCAAGACCAGCCTCGAAAATCCCGACGGCCTCCCATGGCGGATGAGAAGAAAGACGAGGGGGCAGGAGATCCTATCAAAATCTTGCTCGAAGAAGCGCTCGAGCGGCAAAGGAACGCGATGATGGATAGCTTTGCGCAGATCCTTCAGCGGCTACCCAGAGGTGACGCATCGGCTTCCAACAGCGACTCTGGAAACGCCACACCGTTTAAGGTACAAGTTAATTTTGAAATCCCCATCTTCGAGGGTCAAATAGACGCAGATGCCGTAGATAAATGGTTAAATCTGCTAGATGGGTATTTTTCTGTTCATGAATTTTCAAGTCGGGAAAAGATTGTTTTCGCTCTTCTCAAAGCAGCCCCCCATGTCAAGGACTGGTGGGAAACCTACTGCGAGCAGAAGGATGAAAGTACAGGCTCACTATTTTCAGCCGCACCCACTTGGAATGACTTCCGGGATGCCATCAAAGAGCAGTACTACCCTGTCGGAAGCTATGAGGACAAATACATCAAATGGACCACACTGCGGCAGGGACGAGACCAAGATGTGCCGGAGTTCACAAACATTTTTCATACCCTTCGCACACAGTTGGGTATCAAAGATTCTGAGCTGCATCTGGTACTCAAATACCGCGGCTGCCTACACAGATACATCCAGGAAGAGATGGGGTTCTTGAACGTCCCCTCACTCGGCACAGCATACCGATACGCTGTCAAAATCGAGCAAAAGTTCAAACAGAAGAAGCGAGACTTTGGATCTGCAAATCCGAAGCCCAAAGGACAAAGCCAAGGCAGGGTGACCCAAGACAACCCATCGAAGCCGCAAGAAAAGAACAACACCACGAAGCCGAAGAAGGACACAGGAAAGTGGTATGAGTTCCACAAGAGTCCCACTCATAACACAAGTGAGTGTCGGACCAAGCAGTCGCTGGTGGCTGAGTTGAAGGCTTCCGAATCAGATGCATGTTCCGACCCTGAGCCAGAACCCGACAAGGGGAATGGCAAAGGGAAGCAGATCATTGATGCGGATCCCAGCGCCACTGTTGCCACTGCCAAGATCCAGAAGAATGAACTTGCAGATCCAGAGGAAGGGGAGCGTCTTTTCCACTCACAGATGTGGGTGAAGGGTTCACCGCTACAATTCATTGTCGACAGTGGCAGCCAAAAGAACCTCGTTTCAGCAGAGGTCGTGAAGCGGTTGGGCCTACCGACTACACCACATCCACAGCCGTACAGTATCGGGTGGCTTCACGAAGGACGAGATCTGAATGTTCGCCAGCAGTGCCGCCTTCCCTACAGCATCAAACCCTTCACAGACGAGGTATTGTGTGATGTTACACCTCTGGATGTTTGCGATGTATTATCAGGCCAACCATACTTGTGGAGGCGACATGCTGTGTATGAGTCAAGGCCTCGTGCTGTCATTATTTCTTTGAATGATTCATTATACAGGATACCGGAGGTAGCCCCACCTACCGCCACATCTTTGATCACTACCAAAAAAGGCAGCAAGCTCATATCACAGACCAGGAAATTCATCTATCTGGTTCACTCCCAAAATAAGGGGAAGATTGTTGCTACATCCATGACCCCTGTAAAGGGTTCCTCCATGCAGCAGCAGCAGCAAAGGGATACGGTCATGACAAAACACAGGAACAACTTCTCCTCACCCACATGGGTACCACACAAGTTTCAGGTGGGCAACAAGGTCTGGTTGCATCGACAGAAAGAACACCTTACCAGAACCCATCAGAAGCTCAGATCACTCTGACATGGTCCTTACAGCAGTACCAAGGCTATGGGGAACAATGCTTTGGAGCACATCATTCCTCCATTCCTTCGCCTGCACCAAATGTTCAATGTGGACCATCGTCGACCATGCTTCCCACCATCACTGGACACATCAGAGATTGCAGGACAAGTTCAGCAGATGGAGGAACTCAACGCAATGGGGACCATTGCTTCCTAAGGGGGGAGGAATGATCCAGGTGGATGTTGGTGGCCACCCACCTATCCCATTTGGACCCCCACAACTGTCTCTTTCAGTCTTTTTAGTTTCCTAAATTGTAGCACAGTTTACTATTTTTAGCAGTTTTTCGGGTCCTGAACTTCCGGAGCCGTTTTGAGGCCCTAAACGACGTTTTTTTGGGATTCTGGGGCAACATGGGTCCATGGACCGATGTTGCCTCCCAAAGTGGTAGTACTCGGATAGATCTTTCTAACGAGCTATCGTACGCGTCAAACGGAGATCGTATGCCAAAGTTACGACCCCGAGAAATTGATGTACCAATTTACCCAAACGGGGCCCACAATTTGGCGTTTCATCTTCTAGGGCTAGGTTTCGGGATGTGAAGGGTTTTCCATTGTTTCTCAACAATAAATAGGCCTTCGAGCCTCATTGTAACATAGTTCGGAACAGTTCAGAGGCATGTAGCCACACATCTCTTCTCAGAGATAAGCTACCATCGCCCTAGCTGGTTTTATTTCCATTTCTGGTTGTAAGCATATTTCAGTATTTTCCATTAATGAAATGAAGCATTATTTCCGCTGCATCTCTATGTTTATGGTTATTGCATCTCTGTATTTATGGTTATCTCTATAATCTATTGCGTTCCCATTTAAATCCGGATCATTAGTACCCAACCACTAGATGTAATTCCAATTTGACTTGAATTTTGTTGTAAACTCTCATATGGTTGTTCCCCAGGAGGGAACAATGAAAAAGCATATTGCCCTCCATATGGTGGTAGTCCAATGTTCAAAGGATATATCAGTATTTGAGGATTGGTCTGCCCAAATTGATACTGGCATGCATGATCAATTTACTGAGTTTCAACATAAGAAATACCAGATGGGACTCCGGATGAATACATAGGAGCAGACCATGTTGCCGAAGTAGCCTCTAAGTGGACTCCCACTAGTGATTGATAACTAGCTAGAACATATGGTATACCAGTAAACATTGTAGGAATGGTAGCAGGAAGCTCTGTCGTAGCTGTATTAGTTGACATAGTCCTAGATTTTGATGGTTGCTTAGACCTGTTTAGTCTATCCAAAATATTTCCTAGCGATTCGAAAGGAAGTTGCGATGAAGGATGATTAAAAGAACTAACTTCAGGAGTAGAAGGATATAAATGAATCCCAGTTCCAAAATGTAATGGGGTACTGGATGTAGGATCTTCTACTATCTTCTATATAGCAATCAGACCAGGTGGAAGAGGTAGACCGTTAGGTTTGTAAAAGATTTCTGGAGCCGAAGAAGGTATAGCTTCTGCAGTGACAGATACTGGAGGGGTGACACCTTCTGAATTCTAGAACTCAACTTCTAGATGTTTAGGTAAGTGAACTTCAGTCTCTAGATCAACTCTAGATGGAGTTGTTTCAGGTATAGAAGTGTCTACTATTACACTAGTATTAGTTCTAATGTCCTCTTGTAACTGCGAAACTTCTCCTCTAAAGGTAGATGTACCAGAAATGATCAGAGTAACTATACTCTTTGACGACATTGAAATAAAAGTTTCAAATAAACCAGATGAATTGGACTCAGTTAAACGAGACTGTTTTGCCCAGAATGGCTTCATTTCCAGAGTCAAATATGGTTGACTCGCTAGTCTCCGTGAATGACGGGGTTTTGATTGAATTTCTTCCATGATTGCGGATTACTTGATCAACTCAAAATTAAGGGGAAAATGATGTTATTTTGAATTAATAAATTTTAATGACGCTTTGACACAACTTTTCTTTTTCAATTTTTAAGAGTCGAGAAAAAGCTAAATATGACTCTAGTCCCCTTCTATTTTTAATGAGCCTGAAGTGCCAAGTGCTCAGATGGACCTTTTCTTTTAAAGAGTCAAGAAGGAATGAAAGTGACTACTCTAGAAATCTAGACAGAGGGAATACCAAACCAATCGCAAAATTGTAATATACACCTTAGTGATAAATTAAAGAGAAATTACAAAGGACTTATGTACGGCAGTCAATCTTCCTGAATGCTGTGTTCAGTGCATTGCGATCGATAGGGTGATAGACACGACTTCCTATGGATAAAGGATATAAGCCTATTTTGGTCTCCCAATATATACGTGACAGTACGAGGAGCACAAGTCTGTGCTAGCACTTGTCGTATCAAAGAGGAGGAATCACCCAACCTTCAATGAAAACAATAGTTACTAGTTTTTACGACGCTGGAACACATCTCTAGCCTAGACCTCTAGATGTGTTGCATTAGGTTCCAAAGTGTTGTTAGGTTCATCGAGATTTGTTTTAGAGTTGATCTTGTTAAAAATTTTCCTTTCAATGGTTCACCGCGTGATGTTGATTCGAAATTCCTAAAAATGCAATCTACAATGATAAACAATCGTTATTTATTTTGATCAATGAAAATCGTAGCTACTAGGGAAAGAAGATTACAATTCTTTCAAACAAAGAGCAAAGATCACACACTAGTGCATTTTCCTAAATCATTTTTCACACACAAAATAAATGCAAATGCAAATGCATGTATTTGTTTTCATACCCTTAATGTGAAAAATGCCAAAAAGGAAAACTAATTGTAGCAAAGATCTGAAATATTTTACTCAAAGCAACATTTCAACAATTTCTTTTTCGAAATGGAAAGGAAGACTAAATGACACTTTTCAATTTCGAATAAAAAAAATGCTTTCGACACTTCGAATAAAGACAAATCAAACCAAATAATTGAATAAAAGTTTAATTGACTATTCAAGGAAGGAAGACTCAACGACACTTCTCTTTTTGACACAAAATGATAGTTACGACACTTTTTATACCAAGAAGATAGATCGATTTAAGCAAATTTTCGACAAAGGATTGTAAATGATGGAAAAATATATAAAAAAATTTACTAATCCTAATCAATGGAGGCTGATCTATGTGATGCAAGCAGGCTTCAGTAATGAGGCACTGTTCATAAGCAGCAAAACAACTAAACATAGCTGAAAACAAGGACAAAAACCGCAAATTTATAGCATGGGAATAGGTTCAGTCAGTCATCACACCTAGGCTTCATAGAAACAAGGATGAATCGCACCTACTACACTAAGGAAGTGTGATGCATATTGGTTAACTGTGACAGACAATGCGATGGGCCAAGGAGCGCAACTGAAGTGGGTTTTGGCTTAAATATGTAGCTAATTTCAGTGAGTTACACTGAGCTATGATGGACAATAAAGAGAAAAGAACAAAGGAATGATTTTGAGAGGTTACTGAGCTACCAAAAGGGCATCTATAATGCTTGTAAGTCAAATGTTTAATTTATAAACTAAACCGGAGATTGACTGAAGCAGCATTCATCTACTATGAAATTGCATAGAAAGAGCAGTTCGAAGGCTACCTGGCTGACTTCAGGCTCCATCTACAGTTTATAAAACAAACAAAAACAAAAAACAAACATATATTCGTTCCCCCAGTGGAGTCGCCATTTTGTTTCTGGGAAAACTAGTGTCTTTTTGATCGACTAGCCCTCTAGGTTTGGTAGCTACCCTAGAAACAACAGTTCAAAGTAATTCAATGATTTCTTCTATGCACAATAGATAAGAGAAAGATGAGATGACCAACCTAGAATTTCCACTTAATCCTTTGCTTGATCTTTCTCCCCCTTGACAGAGCTTGCAAATCCTCTCCGTACTTATCTCGCTTGAAGAGTACCTGTAGAAACACAGTAGCAAAGAACCATCAAAGCATCTTGATCTATTGTATCATAATCATTACAAAATTAGATTTATAATGAACATACAATGGCATTCACAAATAATAACATTCACAAGTGCAAAATTATATGGATGAAAACTTAAAGAACTTTATTAAATAGATGGGAGAATTACAACCCAATTGTCTGATCCAGCATCATCCTCCCAGCATCAATCCCTCTTCACCTCATGAAATAGCAAGATCACACCAAAAATACAAGGCTCTTATCTCAAATACAAACTATCAACACTTCCTTGCAATTCACAATATTCCAGCCCCCAGATCTCTCAAATGAGGGATCCATTTATAGATGTGTGCAAGGGTGTGAGTCATCTCTGGGTTTTTGATTAGTTTCATTCCACTTCTTGCATTTGGTTCCACTTGGAGATTTCTTGGATCTCTTACTCATCCCTGGGCAAATTTAGAGAGGCAAGTGTCATAGGAGAAGTTTTTAGAAGATTCCCTGAGCATCCACTTAGCAAACTGTCTCAGACATTTGTCCATCCTCGCTCATTGCACCCTATACAAGGCCTCATTAGTATGCATCGCACCTGGCTAGTGTAGAAGTTAGTATGCATCGCACCCTGACAGTGGAGTAGTCAGTATGGTCCAGTTTAGGCCAATTCTGGATGGTTTTTCAGGTGGAACTTTTGGGGAATGATGTAATCAGTTGACCATGTTCTTTTAGGGTATAAAACAAAAATTTTAGGGGTTGAAAAGCCCTAGTTTATTGACATATAAGATTGTGGTTGAAGTGCCCAAATATGTCTATAACACTATTACAATAACCATACTATCCCACGAATCTGGTAAAGAACACAACAAACTGATGTACATATCTTCATTTGAAATTTTAATATCAACAGATGATAACTGGCTTACCACAGTATTAAACGAATTTAGATGCTCTATCATCTAGTCTCCATCTTTCATCCTCAGGTTATACAACTTTTTCCAAAGGAATAGTTTGTTCACCAGAGACATAGATTGGTACAAAGTCACTAACTTGTCCCACAAAGTCTTCACCATAGTTTCCCCTGATACATTCAGCAATACTGAATCTGAGACACACAATCGTATTGTGCTCTTTGCCTTCCGATTCAACTTCATCCATTCTTCCTCGAACACTCCCATTGGTTTAGTACCCAAATCTACCATGATCCACTGACCTTTCTCCACCAACAGATCCTCCATCTTGAGTTTCCACAACTCAAAACTCTGACCATTAAATTTCTCAATCTCTATCTTTTCACTTCTCGCCATCTTCTTTCACCACCAGAATTGATCTCATAGATCTCCCACTGAACAGGGTCTACCACAGGCTCGAGCGAAACCCCTCAGCCACAAAGGCATCCCCTTGAAGCCAAAACAACTCTGTTACGAAATGTAGGTTTTAACCCTATATAAAAATTACCTGGATACAATTCTAGAACACAAAAAATAAACAATGTGAGAGCATAACACATAAAACACATATACACAGAGATTTCCCCTAGATACCAAAACCAGGACTTCTAGCTTGCTTTTTTATTATGTTCCTTTCAATGTTACAATACATATTTATACATGCCGAAGCATCCAATACCATGGACCGAAAACCATCGCGTCCAAAACCATGTGCAAAGGACATGCACAAAACCATAGGTAGGTCTGCCCAACATAATATAGGGTCCAAAACTAAAATTTTCTAGGGTGCTACCCCGAACCCCGTAGAGTGGGGTTACCTGCACCCCTCAAACCCCCTGTGACTCCTCCCGCTACACAATCATCGCAACGAGGGGGGGCTCTGCCCCACTTCTAACCCCCCAGTTAACTACATGGGCTAATCATGGAAAAAATATAACATAACCCAATAGTAACAACTTGAGCCCCTAGAGTCTATGCATTGAGACAAAGGTCTATGGAGCCCTGTAACAACTTTAGTCCCTAGAGGATGTGGATTGAGATAAAAATTTTGGAGCCCTGTAACAGCTTGGGTCCCTTAGAGCCTATGGGTTGAGATAGAAAAGTCTAGAGCCCTATAACAACTTCGGTAGAGGCCATCCTAAAGTAGAAGATGAGGAAGACTAGAATGAAAACTAATGGTTAACGCTTGCATGGCATAGTGGATTATGGACCTCCTAGAAGGGGTTGAATCATTGTGTGAGCACTTGGGGTGCGATTGGGCACCTATGGAATCCTAGTGTTGACCAAGTAAGAAGTCAGTAGTTGGTGGGATTGAGGAAGGAAATCCTATTGAGTCCCAAAATTAGTGGAAGATTGGTGTGTTATTCCCTAAAGCAAGCACTCCCCCTAGACTTTGGAATCTAGCTCGGGGATGACGACTACAAGTGCAGTTGTAATTGTCTACGGTTGGATGAAGAGTCCTTATTCCAAACTCAAATTCTCTACATATTCCAAGGTAAGTAACTTTGTATGATGTTTAATGTATGATTAATGGTGTTACCATGTTATGGATAATGGTTTGAACTTAGGGACTGCAATATGTTGATGAGACTTTCATATGTGTTACATTCCTTATGGGATGTGAAACTGGATTTGTATCCATGTATGTGTATGACCTAAATATACGCATGAATGTGCTAGAAATCTGAAAGTGAAATATGTCTAACAACTACTAACTGAATGCATGAAATATTTGGAACATAAAAACATATTAATCACATGTTAACTAAGACCAGGTCATAATATAGCATGAAGCCATGAAAGGTCAAATTAAATGTTGAAGAATGGTGCGTTCTGAGACCCTTTTACTAATATAAGATTGCATAATATACCTTCCACATAGCAGGGTTTGTACTCATTTGTGAGTCATCCGTGGTCACGTTACAAGTTGTTGTGTCTCTTGATGAGCACAACCTTAACATCGAAGGGATTTTTTCTTGGTATTAGTTGATCCACCAACTTTACTTGAATGTCCTTCAACCTGTCATTTTTTGCAGGCTATATATTTATTGTTGGCATCATAAAGTGATGGCCAAAGCACTTGACAACTCTGCATATCCAAATGGAGAAATTTGTAGGACCGACATAAGGTTTTGGCACTGTCGATGTGTGGTAGCTGAGGTTGGAAGCTTCCCGAAATCTACAGCAAGTCTATGGTAGGTAATCCACGTAGGAGCACCTATGCCTCCGATGGTGGAATTCCATCCCCGTGGGATGGGAAGACTCATGGGATAGGAAATCACTGCAGAACCAATCACCGAAGCTCCAGAGAGATAACTTCATAAATCACCTTATGCAGTCAAGAGTATCGCCATGAACCTGTAAAACGCATGTGGAAGTCTACTAGACTCTTGAGGAAAGCTATAGATGACAAGGCTAGTTCAGAGAATTATGAACAATGGTAGAGCTTGTAGCGAGGAGGGCTATCAAGTTCTCCATGTAAGGAATTTCTCAATACATAGTCAGAAGCCTTCAAATAAGTCATGGAAGGAAAGAGTAGGAAGGTCTTGTTGCAGCTCAGAGGAAGGAGGCCTTGAACTTATAGAAGAAGTGTGCTAACCTTATCGTCAAAATAGTCAAAACCCTATTCAAAGGGTATTTATGAGTGGTGGAGCGAGATTCCCTTCATGAGATTAGTGCGAATGATGGGGTATAAAGCCATAGATTGGGAAGACGAAAGGTGATTTAAATTAAGAATCAAGGAATTGGTGGCAAAAGAGCACCGATATTCTTTCAAGAGACGGTAATAGAATTTTTTCCATTACCATGACTGTCAAGCAAGGGAAGGCTATCGTAAAGGGGCCATCTAGGGAGCTCAAAAGGTCAGAAAATTGGGAAGCTTTGAAAAGTACTCTTTATTATTTTTCATGTTTGAGGTTTCGATCACTAAATGGGGAACCATAGCAAATCCAGACTACTAAAGGATTGTTCCCTTTGCATGGAGACACCATTGGAAAAAAGTATTGAGGACACGTCGTCAATAGTTGGGCATCTCTGGTGCCCCAGGGAGCGACTTATAGATGACACATGAAACCTTCTAAGGATGCCATCAGGCATGGCTAATGTCAGAGTGACATCACTCAGGAAATGGTTAGGCCCTAGAGGTTGGAAATCTCATAAGGGCGAAATGTCGCAAGGAAAATCCTAAACTCTCTGTTTACATAACAGGGGTTGATGGAAGCCCTATTGTTATAGAAATTTTTGGGCACTGCAACCCCAAGCATAAATGTCCATAAACCAAGCACTCCTAAGTCCCTAAAGGTGTTGTTCCAACCCCTAAAAGAACAAGGTCAACTGATTACAACATCTCCCAGAAGTTCTCCATGAAAAACTATTCAGAACTGGTCAAAACTGGACCATTTCACCTGCTCCATAGGCAAAGTGCATTGCATCCCACCTGAATACACACAGTAGGTGCGATGCATGTCTAAAAGACCTTCTATGGGGTGCGATGGGCAAGAAGGGACAAATGGCAGGGTCAATCCGCAAGGTGGAGGAGCATGGAATCTTCCAGAAGCCTCTCCTATGACACTTGCCTCTCTGAATTCGACCAGGGATGAGTAAGAGATCATCAATCTCCAAGTGGAATCAAGAACTATCAGAGAGAAGACACTAATCAAATCTCTAAAGCTGACTCACCTCCCTTGCAGACATCTATATATGGATCCCTCATCCCAGAGATCCAGGAGGCTGGAATTTTGTATCTTGTAAGGAAGTGTTGTTGGTTTCTTGGTGCAATATCATAGTGTTGGGTGATCTAAGCTTTTCATGAGGTGAAGAAGGGCTTTCTGACTGAGAGGATGATGCTGGGTCAGAACAATTGGTTGTAATCCTCTTTGCTCTTTCTTGATTATCAATAAAGCTATTCAATTTTTCCTCCACATTCTTGTATGATTGATGATTTATGCATTTGTGTGGTCAATGTACATCTGATCCTATATTGTTTATGATAATAGATCTATGTTCTTGGATAGTGTTATGCTTCTTTGATTCTACAGGTACTCTTTGAAGCCGGGTAGACAAGGAAGTGAGTGGCAAAGACCTACCAGAAGAGAGAGGAATCGAGCAAGGAACCAAGCTCAAGACAGAGGTTGGTCTCCTTATTCTTTTCTTATTTATTTCTCATAAAGGAAAATGAAAGTAGTTTTTAGTGTGTTTGTTTCTAAGGTAGCTACCAGCCTTAGTGGGACTAGTAGTTCTGTATAGACACTAGCTTTCCCGATAAAAAAATGGCGAATCCACTGGGGAGCGAGTAGATTGTTTGTTCATCTACATTTGTTTACTTTATAAACTTACAGACGGAGCCTGAAGTCAAGCCAGCTAGCCTTCGAACTACATTTTCTATGTAAGTGCAAAGTAGATCAACGCTGCTTCAGTCAATCTCTGGGTTTTGTTTATGAATTAAACGATTGATTTACAAGCTTTCTAATTGCCCTCGTGGTGGCTCTAGTAACCTCCTTAGATCTACCCCTGTGATTGATTTACTAATTACCACTTGCTCGGCCTAAATCCCTGAACTGAACTACAAACTGTGACCTGGAACCCAATCAAAGTCTCGTCCATGGTCCAGCGCACTGTCTGTTCTGTGAACTTCAAATGCATCGCACTTCCCGAGTGTAGTAGGTGCGTTGCATTTCAGTTTCACTGTGTTACAGGTGCACTGAACAGACAAGGCCTTGTTCCTAAATTTTGGTTTCTATGTTCACTCTTTTTAGCTCTATTCAAGAGTTTTGCTGCCTGTAGTCAGTACACCTCTGTTTGAAACCCCTTTCCTTGCTGTTATTCCACCTCTATTGTGCAAAGAACTGTAAGTGTTTTTATGTATTTTTGAGTCATTTTCAGTTCTCCTTTACAAGGAAGTAGCGTAATTGTACTATCCTTTCTTGATTTGAAAGTGTCGCAAGTGTCATTTTCAGTCATAGAAGAGAATCTGATTGTTCTTGATAGTCGGTTACACTGTTACTCTTGTATTTGATTTGAGTTAGTAGTTTTTCAAGTGTCGAAAGCAAGTTTTCAATTCCAAATAACAAAGTGTCATCATTGAACTCATTTTGTTTTGAAAAGAAACTTGTTAGTAATCGCCGCTTTGGAAAATAATTCAGATTTGCACTTAGCTTTCCTTTTATCATTTACACATTAAGAAGGCTGAAAAAAATACATGCATGTGCATTTTCATTTAGACTGTTTGTTGGTTTGATTTAGGACAGTGCATATAGTGTGTGCTCTTTGCTCTTTGTTGAAAGAACACCATCTCTCCTTCCTTAGTAGCTAGGATTTTCATTTGCAAAAAGAAGATTAAACAACTATTTATCATCTTAGATTGCATTTTAGGAATTGTACATCTATAGCACGTGGTGAACCTGAAAGGAAACTTTCTTAATCAAGATCAACTATAAAATAAATTTAATGAATCTAAAAATGCTTTGGAACCTAACGCACAACATCTAGAAGTCTAGGCTAGAGACGTATTCCGGCATCGTAAAGCCTGATAACTATTGTTTTCACTGTTGGTTGGGTGATTCCTCCACTTTGAGACGATAAGTGCTAGTACGGACTTGTGCTCCCACGTACCGTTGAGTATATTTTGGGAGACCACAATAGGCTTTATCCTTTATCCATAGGAAGCCGTGTCTGTCGCCCTATCAATTGCAATGCACTGAACACAGCATTCGGGAAGATTGACTGTCGTACCACAAAAAGTATTCTGCAGTTTTACGATTGGTTTGGTAATCCCTCTATCTAGATTTCCAAAGCAGTCCCTTTCATTTCCTTTCAGGCTTCTTAACGGAAAAGGTCCATCTGAGCACTTGTCACTTCAGGCTCATGAAAAATTGAAGGCGACTAGAGTCATCTTTTGTTTTTTCTCGACTCTTAAAAATTGAAAAAACAAGTTGTGTCAAAGCGTCTAAAATTCATCTAATTCGGAAACATACTTCCCCTTGATTTTTAGTTGATCGAGTAATCCGCAATCGTGGAAGAAAGTCAATTGCAACCCCATCGTTCGTGGAGGCTTACGAGTCAACCGTCTTTGTCTCTAGAATCGAAACTATTATGGACAAAGCGAACTCGTTTAACCGGTTCCAAATCCCCTGGTAAAGTTAGAACAAGTGTTCCAACACCATTCGAGACTCCGGTTACTCCAAACATTTCTGGTATCCCTGCCTTTACAGAAGAAGTTCAGCAGCCACCGAAGGATAGTAGCACTGATCCTAGTGTGAGGGTAAACACTTGTATTACTGAACCAATTCCATCTACAACTGATTCGGAGGGGGTTATTCCCCAAGAATCTGTCGCTGCAGATTCTATACCTTCTTCGGCACAAGAAATATTTTACGGACCAGACGGTCTACCTCTTCCACCTGGTCTGTTGCTATAGAAGAAATTGTGGAGGATCCTCCATCTAGTACTCCATCACAATTTGGAGTCGGGATCACTCTGTATCCTTCTTCATCAGAAATTAGTCTACCGCCATCGAAAGCTCCTGTAGAATCGCTAGGAAATATTTTGGATAGACTAGAAATGTCTAAACAACCGTCAACATCTAGGACTACATCGTCCGACACAGTGATGGCAGAACTTCCGGCTGTCACTCCAACAATGTTCGTCGGTATACCATCTGTCCCAACTAGCTCTCAATCACTAGAAGGGGCCCACTCAAGGGCTATTTCGACAGTATGGTCCGTTCCTATTTGTTCATCCGGAATAGTATCTGGGAACTCTTATGTTGAGTCTCAGCAAATTGATCCTTCAGGGTGTCAATTTGGGTAGTCTGATCCTCAAGGGCAAACAATTCCTTTAAGTACCGTATTACCGCCGTATGGGGGGCAATATACCCTTTCATTTTCTCCTCTGGGAGGACAACCATATGGGAGTTCACAACAAAATTCAGGTTATGCTGGAATTACATCTAGCAGTTGGGTGGCGATACTGCCTCAACAACCAAGAGTTGTATATTCGATGCAACAATGTTTACCTATGTCAAATATACCAACTACGCCGGCTATTGTGACAGTGTCACAAGTACAAGCGCTGCCTGTTGTATGCCAACCTCAGGTTTCTCAGGTTGTAATGCAACAGCCTCTTGGCCCTGCGACTCAACCACAATCTCCAACTAGTGGAATGACACAGGCCCAAATGGGTACAATTACCCCTCATCTTGGTCAAACAGTTAGTATTGGACAACAGCACATGGCTTCGCAACCGTGGCTGGTGCAATACCAACAACCGCAATTCCAACAGGTATACCAAGGATCTGAGCAACAAATCTTTGCAAATAGTGGGTAGCTATACATTCAAAATGATCAAAATCAACCATTCTACAATGGTTATGCCCATCAACCTTACCAAAGTTACCAGCATCAAATTCATTATGCTGGTATGCAAAGACCAACTGCTTAGGCGATTCCATCTTATCTTGGGTATGCTTCGCCTAACCTGAATCAACAGTTATCATTCGTGGCAACTTTAGAGTTACCGGATCTAAATCGGTTAATAAACGATCCAATTTCTTACGCCCCTTGGTGGCCAGCGATTTCGCATAAACTTCTGTCAGATATTCCTAAATTTAATGGAAATCCGGGTGAAGATCCGTCGAATCATGTGATGACCTTTCAGCTGTGGTGTTCATCAAACACCCTAAACGATGATTCGATTAGGCTTCGCCTTTTTGAGAGGACGTTAACAGGTCCGGTAGCAAAATGGTATATCGAGTTACCCAGAGCTTCATTTGACAACTTTAGTACCCTAGCCACAACCTTTTTAACCCATTTTCAGTTACCAATAAGGTAGGAAACAGGAACAAAACTTCTTACCAATTTCAAGCAAACAACGACCACTCACATATCCGATCATATTCATGAGTGGCGACGTCATCGTAGAATGGTAAAAACGTATGTTCTTGATCAGCTTTTAGCTGAATGGTTTATTAAGTCTTTATTACCTTCCATTACAGAAGATGTGGCAAAAGGAGGAGTCGTCACTGAAGAGCAAGTTATTGCTCATGCGCAATATTTAGACTTGATTTATACTCAGTCTGGCACACTCTACGATAAAATCCCTCACGCTCCCAGACTAGAATTTTCCGTCCCCCCTCCTCCTAAATCGAACAATGACTCTCATGCTGGCGATGGCATGATTGGTACGACAGACACGAAATCGACAAAGGCTACATCTAAAAAGGCCCGTAAGATTTCCAGTCAAAATGCAAAAGAAGAACTTCTCGCCTCAGAAGTAAATGCCGTCTCGACAGATAAAGGCAAAGAAACCAAGCAACCAGGAGGCAAGAAGAAAAACAAAGGGAAGAAGAAGAAATAGGAGGAATCATCACCTGAAAAATCTTCTGCAAACCCTACTGTAAATAGGAAACCAAAAAATCCATGCATAATATGTGATGAGGATCATTGGACAAGAGACTGTCCATTTAAAGCTGAGCTTAAAAAATTCTGCAAGAATTCAAAAACCTCAGCAGTAATGACTGATCCGTTTCCAAATCCGGGAACAAATGTAGTTGACAACGGAAATGCTTCCCCGTCCCAAGTGCTGATGTTGTCGGTTTCCAAACAGCAAAATGATGCTTTGATATCGACAAGGAACAAAGATTACAGGAATCCACAGCTGTCGAATAACAAGGATAAAGATCAACCTAGTAGTTCGACAACAACTTTGACAGAAGTTGCGCTGCCCATCATTCTAGAGCTAACAATAAAACCGCCAAAGGGAGTAGTACACAAGTCGACATTTAATCCTCATGCCAGAGCAGCACAATATTATAATATAGTGGAAGATCTAGCCCAATCGCCATCCGCTATGTCGACACTTGAGGTACTACAAAATTGCCCATCCCAAAAGTAGGCTTTATTATCAGCTATCGGTGGGATAGACCCAAAGGATTCTAATCTTGTGTCCTTTAATCATAAAGGATACAATCCTCAGCTACCAGCTCAACTAGCTTTCCTCATTCAAGTGAAAGCCCTCAACAAAACTGTTCATCGAACAATTATTGATTAGGGGGCATCTACATGTATTATGTTGATGAGTTGCTGGAAAACTTTAGGATCTCCAACCTTGTCGCGATCCTCGACAACATTAAAAGAATTCGACGGACGAACGTATACCCCATATGGTATTCTAAGTAACTTGCAAGTTGAACTAGGGGGGAAAACAGTAGAAATAGATGTCAAAGTAATCGACGGAAACCTCGATTACAACATCCTACTGGGAAGACAATGGATTTATGCTATGGCTACTGTTGTGTCAACCTACTTTAGGAAGATTGCATTTCCCTTTCATGGAGGGATTACAATTGTCGATCAACAAACTTTCCTCCCCAATGGTTCCCAAGTTACGGGACGCATTCCGATGATCCATGGAAGCCCCCATACGCTTCAAAATATCGGAGTAGGCCTAATAAAAGACCCTATATTAATGGGTACTTTTTCCCTCCCACCTCCAATCAATCTGGCGAAAGTGGCAGCGATAGGAACCTGCAATATGATATCTTCTATTAACAAGATCTTAGAAAATGATATAAACATGGATCATGTGCAGGTATTGCCTCCAAGCCCAAAAGAAATATTGTAGCAATCAATGTTTTTGGCATGGGAGGCAGACCTGAATCAATGCTCATCAAGCGTTTGGATAGATAGGTCTAAGGAATATGGCACCCCTTCAGATCCTTGGTCGCAAGTGCATTACACCGACGAAGGAATTGTTCAATCAATGGTAATTGAAGGAACGCCATGGGAAGATTACCACCATCATTCCCATCTTCCGAATTGTAAAGAAGATACTCCTGATAAACTTCATCATCCTTCAGTTTTTGATTTCCTATCAAATATTGTAAACACGGTGGATTCCGAGCGAAACTTGTCCAACATTGAAGAGACTATCTCCATAAATATCTCGACCAAAACAGATGTTGTAGAGAATATTTATGTTGGCAAATGTTGTTCTCCTTCAGAACTGGAAATATATAATGCTATTTTTCGTGAATTTAGAGATGTCTTTGCTTGGTCATATGATGAAATGCCAGGCATTGACTCGAGTATAGTTGAACACGAAATCAAGATGTATCCAGATGTCAAACCAGTATGACAACGGCTATGACAAGTGCATCCCAAGAAAGCCACTGCCATCAAGGCAGAAGTTGAAAAGCTTCTCCATGCTGGTTTCATTTCCCCGGTTCCTCTAACCGATTGGGTATCGAACATTGTTCCTGTTATGAAAAAACAAGGAACAATCAGAGTGTGCGTCGATTATAGGGATGTAAATCAAGCTTGTCCAAAAGACAACTACCCTACACCCTTTATTGACCAGATAATTGATGAATGCACCGGATGCAAAATATTTTCATTCATGGATGGATTCTCTGGGCATAATCAAATAAATATCCGCCCACAGGACCAGTCAAAGACTACATTTATTTGTCCGTGAGGCACATTCGCATATCGCAAATTACCCTTTGGTTTAAAGAACACAGGGGCAACGTTTCAGAGGGCATTGAATTATGCCTTCCATGACATCAAAAACATCGTTCAACCATATCTCGACGACCTTCTAGCTCATTCGTGAAAGCGGACCGATCATCCGCAGCATTTGGGAGCGATATTTCTACGTTGTCGACACCACAAGATACGACTCAATCCACACAAATGTGTGTTTTGTGTCAGTTCTGGTTTTTTACCTGGCTTTGTAGTCTCAAAGGATGGGATTCATCTCGACCCATGTAAGGTTCAGGAAATCAAAAATTTGCCTCCACCTTCAAATTTGCTTCAGATTCAGAAACTCCAAGGGAAAGCAAACTTTCTGAGGAGGTTCATTCCAAATTACGCCGAACTTGCTAAAGGTTATACACGTCTATTGAAAAAGGAAGTGCCCTTCGTCTGGGATCAGGTTGCGCAAGCCTCCTTTGATGCCTTAAAAGAATCCCTAATGAAAGCATCATTAATGTACGCTCCTGATTATCAAAAAGACTTTAACCTGTATCTGGCTGCAGCGGATACAACCATCGCAATGGTTTTAGTTCAAGAAGACAACGGAATTGAACATCCTATATATTATTTAAGTAGGAACTTAAATGATACAGAAAGCAAATATTCCTATGTTGAAAAGCTGGCACTTGCAGCTGTTCAAGCGATACAGAGATTTCGACACTATGTCCTCTTTCGAAAAACTACCATTCTATCAGATTGCAACCCCATGACTTATATATTGTCACGAAAGTTGCTGGGGGGAAAATATTCAAAATGGATAGCAATTCTATAAGAGTTTGATCTGGAATTTGTAAAATCCAAGTCAAAGAAAGCCCTGGTTTTCACGGAATTACTATGCGATCTCCCATCGTCGTCCAACGATGAAACATCCGAAGAAACAATCGTGGATGAATCTTTGTTTCTGATATCTTCAAGAAATCCGTGGTATGGAGATATAATCATCTATCTCCAAACCCAAAAATATAGGCCTAATACCTCCTGCTCCGAACAAAAACGTATTCGATACCAATCAAAAGACTACATGATTGTCGGTGATACGCTTTACCGTCGTGGTGTCAATACAGTTCTGAGGAGGTGCCTCACCCATGAGGAAGCCGAAAAAGTCCTGAATGATTTCCATTTGGGCGCGTGCGGGGGGCATCAATCCGGTTATGCTACGGCGCAAAATTTTTTACGAGCAGGATACTTCTGGCCAACAATGTTCAAAGATTGCATAACCATAGTCAGAAGTTGCCATGCCTGTCAAATTTTCGATAGCAAAACCAGAAGACCACCCGCACCTCTGCAGCCAATAGTTGCTGTTGGGCCATTCGCCAAATGGGGCATTGATTTCACGACATGTAACCCCACCTCGACCCGGGGGCATGGGTATATCATAGTCGCAGTGGACTATTTTACCAAATGGGCCAAGGCGATGCCTACATTAGATAACACTGGTGAAACAACTACCCTTTTCTTTTTCAATCATGTAGTCGCCAGATTCGGCATTCCACAGGCTATAGTCACAGATCATGGATCGCATTTTCGCAATCACATGATGGCCGAATTAGCTGCCAAATAAGGGTTGTCTCACGACAGCTCTACTCCATATTACCCGCAGGCCAATGGACAAGTTGAAGCAATCAACAAGGTCCTGAAGCGCATGCTACAAAGGATGATTGGAGTCCATAAAAGGAGTTGGCACCTGATCCTGTACTCAGCCTTGTGGACATACCGAACATCGGTAAGGAATGCAACCGGGCTTTGTTGAGCTAATTTGTGTACCTAAATTAACACAATTATTTCTTATCAATCCGGGTTGTTTATGCTTTGAGGCAAGTTCACTATATGTGAAGATCAGATGTAATCAAACCTTGAAAGATAAGTTATTCAAAAGCTTAAAGTAATACATCCTACAACTCTAATTCAATTAGTTTAAAAGAGGAAAAACATTGAAATGGTTCTTGATTCAAGAAGTCCACTTTTGCCTCAATTACCACTTAATGAATCAGAGGTTAAAACCAAGAACTTAAGATGGATAAATTATTAATGAAAGAACCTCTTAACTTAAGAGACACATAAGGTATTTCATCATAATCCATTCATCTCAATATTAAAATCTCAATAAGAAACTACTTGCATGCAAACAAAGGAAACTAGTTTTAATTCATCATTTTAGTAGAAGGGATGCTCAACTTGAACACTTGTTTTTCCAACTTGATAAAGTGATGAATAAGCTAAGAACTAATGAAATCAATCACCATGCATGAACCATAAAGTAATCTGAAATAAAGCTTTGAAAAACCAGTTCTACAATAACCAGATTACAAGAAATAAAACTAGTTAACAAGGAAGTGTACTTAGCTTGGAATGGGGGCCCTCCACCCTTGCCTTGCACACTTGAGAGGTGATATTAGAAGCTTAAATTCAGTCACACATCCATAGCATTGAACAGCAAAATAATAATAACACAAGTCTTCAAATTAACTCTTCAATCCAAAGGTGTCACAGCATAAAAGTATAATAAGTCAATACATAAGCCATCAAAGTTTTGGCTTTTAAATAAGAAGTCTCATGAAAAAAAATGATCTATATTCACTCAAACAAACCCATATACTCTCATCCACCTATCTAAGTCGAATTCATTACTCCCATCCCAAGAAATATGACCAATCCTATAGAATCTCAAAACTGCCCTATTTCTATGGGATTTCTGAATGACTAGTCATGATTGACTAGCACCAAATGGGCCTAGTAAAGCTTGTTCTGTTCGAACTAAGCATAGCTAGCTTAGTCCTAGTTCCCAAGCTGTCCATCCATGCATTCAATTCGTGCTCAAGTGTCCTGCAACCATATCAACCATAGAGCTATTACGAGAATTTCTAAATCTGCCAATTTTGCATTAAAAACCAAACTTTCATAAAAACTTTAGAAATTGAAAAATTAAAATTAAATACCTAAATGGATATCAAATATACATCAAATTGGGATGAATGAAGGGAAAATGGATGGCAAATAGATGGATTAGTAAGTTTCTTAGAGCAAAAATAAGACCAAAACTAAGGCCCAACATCTCTCCCTGGCTTATCATCAAGCATGTCCCCATGCTTGCTTACTCCTCTTTGATCTTCTTCTCTCTGTAGTAGATGTTGTACCTGTAGATGCTTCCTGTTGTGCTGCCCTGACCAAACAATCCAAACCTGTGTCATGTATTTCCCTGAATAAAGCTGCCTTTACTTTCTGTTTTTCATACTTTGCCTGCCACATATTCTTTTCCTTTAGCCATTTAAATGCTTGCTTAGAAAGTAGATCATTTTTCCATTTCAGTCTCCCCAACTCCTCGTTTAACTTTTCATTTGCCTTGACCAACTTAGCATTATCTTTCTTATTTGCCTTGTTTTCCTCTTTTAACTGTTTTTCCAAGATTTTGCTAATTTCCAATTGGTCAGTTAAGTCCCTGATTCTTCCCAAATTGATTTCTTTTTCAAAATCTTGTGTTGTTTTCATTAATGATGCTGCTGCTGCATCATCATATGAAGAATCCATCTCAAATACTTCTTGTGCAATGTCATTTTCTTCTTGTTGTCTTGGGGAATATGTTTCTACTTCCTTGTCTAAGTCAATGGGACTTTTATTCCTAAATCTTCTAGGAATAGACATAACAGATGTTTCATTTTCCTGCATGGCCATGTTATTCTGCTGTTTAGCTCTTGTTCTGGGATACAAGGGTGAATTCATCAATCCTCTGTTTTCCTGCTCTATTTTATCCTGTACTTCATTAATCTGTTCAATGAACTGATTTTTAGACATGAACTCTCTCCATACTATGCCTTGTGACCTCACCTAATACTCAACTAGGATTTTGATCAATCCTTGGTGGTAAATCTGTCCTGCTTTAGGCCTATGTTCATGTTTTACTGTTTCAATCATTCTCAAGAGGTTCCTATATAGGAAATATGGCAAGTTAATCCTATCCTCTCCCTTAATATGATGTAGAACCCTGACATGATACAAGTGGGCAACGCTATATCCTCTATCACAAGTCAAAAACTTCTGGATGACCAAAACCAACTCACCCCATGTTTCATTGAACCATTCCCTTGGTATCCCTTTTGTTCTATCAAAAGTCCCTTTCCGGTTCTTCTCAAGAAAGAAAGTCTATGCTTTCTCCTTGAAGTGCAGGCCTTTGTAATATTTCTCACCTATCATGGGTAGATCTAAATCTTGGGAAAGATATTCCTGAGTTACAGGAATAATAACATCTCCTACCCGTGTCTGGTCCTGACTGAAATTATTTACTTAGTCCCTGGTTATCTATTCAGAGTGGCCATCAAATTTTTGTAAAAAGCCTATCATCCCCGCTTGGTAAAGTTTTTCTATAGTTTCCTTCCCCCAGCTCTCTATCTGAAATTTTGGCTCTACTCTGGCTGACATTGTTTCTGAAAACCAGTGAATGTATGCCTCTGCTGTTACTAATTTCATCTTGACTATAAAAATTTATAACTATTGTTCTTTTTCAAAATGAAATTTTGAAAGCAAAGAAGCTTACCTTCCTCCTCACAACAATTTAACTCTGATTTCTTTAGCCTCTGTTTACTCTTTCTCTGCAGCAACACTGTTTTAACTCCCTATTCAAACACCTGTATATCCCTGTCAATTTGCTAATCTCTGTTCTTGTAAACAAAATACATATGAAAACAATTTTTCATACTTTTCCATGTATGCTCATTACCCTACACTGTGTATACTGTCACCAAAATCAAGCCATATTTTCACTGTGTATGTACAATCATTAAAAAAAAGCAGTGTTTTGACTAGCAGAGCATGCACATGGCTCTCGGCCTCATCATAAAAAATTTTAAAATTGCCAAAATGCTCTCGGCCTCAAAACAAAAATAAAAAAATAGCGCATTTAAAATGAGTTCTAAATGGCTCGGCCCTACTCCTTTTGGCATTCGAAGCTCGGTCTTAAACACATTACATAGCAACTAAATCGCACAGCTCTTCGTTTGAACATGACATGGCTCGTTCGGCCCACATAAACTTCAATCCCTTGTTTTGGTCAAAACAAAAACGCGCAGCAGCAAGGGTTAATAACAGAGACACATGCCTTAAGTTTGTTTACCATTCGACCATTTCCATGCATATGATATATCAGTGATATGAATGAGGACAGCACGCAATAAAACAAAATGTGAAATCAAAACAATGCACAGTTAAACAATGGTGCGCATTTCAACCAACAACGCGCATTCAACCAACAGTGCCATGCAAAAAAGAGTGCCATTCAACCAACAGTGCCATGCAACACAAACACGCCACAAAAATCACGTTTTGGTGCTTCCTCTGTTTATAGATTTCGTTGTGATTTACAACACTGCACGTCGTTAAAACTTCACATACGATTCCATACCCTAACGTGTTATCCATGCAATGAGTTTCCATTTAAATTATGCGCAATTCACTAGTGTTTTATGCCATAATTTACGCAGTGAATCAACCGACTAATTGCTGTGGTTTCAGCGTTACCTGGTTGTCAACGAGCATTGAGGAATATTAACCGGTGCTCCAAATCCCTGTTCAATCGTTCAACTGACTGGTGGCAAGGGCAGAATAATTTAACCATTAATAACAGACAATTCACAACTATACTCCACTGTTTTCCGAGCTTAAACAAACTATTCCATTACCTGAATGAATCCCGAAAATCGGTGATCACTTGTCGTTAAAGCCGGGATAATTTTCCTTCTTAAATCTGCCTAAACCCGCTTCACTCTCCTTTTCACTAGTTTGCAGCTCCAAGCACCATCGTTCTGAGCTATTCGGCAATGAGGAATGAGGTTAAACAGTGCAAGAACCATCGGTCGGTTCATGACCGTTTCATGGGTGTACTGTGCGCTTCTTGTTTATTGGTGTTACAGTGCGTGGTTGGTATGGGTGTCCTATTTGACTAGTCGCCCGACTGTGTCATGAGGATGGCCGAATCATCGTTCTAATTTGAAAGGCATGCGCATAACTCTTGTACAGTGCACTGTCCAATGACAAACAGTCACCATGCCACGGTGTTTACCCCGTACCTGTGTGCTGACCGGTATTTGTCGTTTTGGTGATGTTGTTTCAGTCAGTGCTTAACCTTTGGCTGCATACAATATAATTGCCACCGTTGTGTATTCATTCCCGTGCTCCTCATGCGTTCTCATATGCAATGATATTCAATCATGCGTTTGTATTGCAATGAGTGTGATATGCAATTACCATTTAAAAAATACCCCGCCACAATACTCCTAACTTATATGCGCAGTCGTGCCATATGGTTTGCGCACGGCCTTCCCTTCATACACCATACCTTGTATTATATGCGCCCTTCCTTTCGTGCCCTAAGTTTATACCATATATATATATGCTTTAACTTATATCATATATATATGCACTTTGGGTTATGATATATGTATGATTATAGCGCATGCAAACCATTTGGACTATGGAATATAGTTTCATATGGTATATATTTGCTTTGATTTTCATATAGCGCATGATTTTTGTTTGTTTTGATTATATAGCACATCTTTATGATTTTAAAATGACCATCTTGGGTCATATTTAAAATTATCACCATCACTAATTCTTGAGTTGTATGTGCAGGTGGAAAAGTTGTCCCAGTTTGGTCTTTTTAAGCTTCTAAAGAAAAATACGTAGGGGTTAATGATCATGAAATAAATAGGGAATATGTATGGAGATGAAATGGAATATGATGTGTAAGGGTTGTAGGGTATGTATAGGGAATATAGGATATGAAATGATAATGAATATCCTCAGGTACTAATTTCAACTTAACAAAGACTAAAAATTTCTAAGAAAAATTTGAATTTTTAAGCACAAAATGACTATACATATACTCCCCTGGATGATATCTGTACAAGTGGGATGAAATCAATTGATCAAATGTTGTAGATGGATTAAAAAGTAAAATTTATTGCTGCTCCTTGTTCTTCATGCTCTGGTTCTTGATTTGTTGTTCAGGTGCCTCTGTAATGATTTCTTGTTTCAGGTCCCTCTGCAATGCTTATGGAATATGTACATGTTGTTTTGACATTGGCGGGTCTTTTAGGTCCCTCTGCAATGATTTCTTATTTCAAGTCCCTTTGTTGACAATACAAGTTCCTTCTATACTTCAGCTTTCCAGCTAAAGATCTGATGCAATTCTCCCCCTTGTTTAGGATGTGACTTGTCCTCAAGTCAGTTGTTTGTGGAGAGTTCCTGCATTGAAATTATGTGAGAACAATAGAACAAGAATAAGGAATTCATAGAGTCCAAGTTGCCCTAGTTTTCCCCTATGAATTCGTGTTTGCTAAGTGCCAATTTCCTGGTTTTCACTAGCAAACAAATTTTTTGTTTTTTTTTTTATATGTTATATATATATATATATATATATATATATATATATATATATATATATATATATATATATATATATATATATATATATATATATATATATTTTTTATTCAACTACAAGATTGGAAGATGGCTGAGCCTGGTGTGCCATGATTTCCAGTTCTGTATCTTCTATCAGTTGTTTCATAAATGCTTCTTTACTGGTAGGCCTATTATAAACTTTGAGCCTATGTCCATTCACTATAAATGAGGTGGAGTCTTGGTCGATTGTTCTGATCTTTACTGCTCCATTGTCAAAGATTTCGTCAATTTCATATGGGCCTAGCCAGTGTGTTGTGAACTTTGCTTTGAAGTCTTTGAATTTGGAGTCAAAAATTAATGCCCAGTCTCCCTTGTGAAATGTCTTTGTTTTGATATATCTGTCATGCCACTTCATTCTTTGTTGTTGCACCAATGTAGTATGTTCTATGGCTTGTTGACGATGCTCATCCAATTGATTCAGTTCCATGATCTGCTGCTGCTGTGCTTCAGTCAGGTCTAGTCCTAGCTCAGCTGCTAGTCTGTATGTTTGTATATGAAACTCTATAGGCAATAAGGCCTCTTTTCCATATACTAACTGGTATGGACTAAAACCAGTTGTATTCTTCCATGTGATTCTGTAGGCCCATAGTGCATCTTTTAATTTTTCAGACCAATCTCTTCTGTTCAGCTGTACTGTTTTAGTCATGATATTTTCTAGGACTTTATTTGTTGATTCAACCTGCCCATTTGCTTGAGGATGATATGGTGTAGATTTCCTGTATTTGATCTTGTATTTCTCTGTTAGATCTCTTACCAGCTTTGATGTAAACTGTGCCCCTTGATCTGTTACAATTTGTCTAGGTACTCCGTATCTGACAAAGATTTCTTCAAAGAGAAAGGTGACCACTGTATCTTCTGTTGCTCTATTCACTGCTTTAGCCTCTGCCCATTTGGTTACATAATCTGTACATACTAGGATGTACCTTTTTCCATTTTATGGTGGATTGATAGGTCCAACAAAGTCAAGTGCCCATTGCTCAAATGGTTCTATGAGGACCTGTGGTTTTAGCGGCATCTCATCTGATGTGATTGGTCTCCCTATTCTCTGGCAACTGTCACATTTCTTGACATATGCCTTAGAATCTCTGAAGATGGATGGCCAGTAATAGCCCAATTGCAGCACCTTATATGTTGTTTGTTTGTCTGCAAAATGACCACCACATGGTTCATCATGACATGCTCTCAGAATGTCTAATATTTCATCTTCTCACACACATTTTCTAATCATAAAATCTGAACCAGTATAAAATAAATCACCATTTACCCAACTATACCTAGAGCTTTCTCTAACAATTTTTCATTTTTGCTTTTTAGAGAATTGAGTTGGAAACTTTCCAGAAGATAAATAGTTTGCAATGTCTGCAAACCATGGTGTTTTTACTATTATGGCAAACAGGTGTTCGTCTGGAAAGTTATCTACAACCAGATTTGGATCGTTGGGTGAATGTATGCGGGACAGAAAGTCAGCCACTTGATTTTCCTTGCCTGGACAGTCTTGTATTGTGATATTAAATTCTTGCAATAACAGTAACCATCTTGTTATTCTTCCATTGGTGATGGGTTTATTCATCAAGTATTTGATTGCTGAATGATCTGTATGAATGAAAACTTGATATCCTATTATATAGTGTCTGAATTTGTTTACTGCATGTATAACGGCTAACATTTCTTTCTCTGTGACCGTGTAGTTCAATTCTGCAGGTGTTAGATTCTTGCTTATAAAGTATATCGCATAATTGAACAAGTTTTCTTTCTGCCCAAGAGAGGCACCTATCGTGGTATCAGATGCATCAGTTGATATATGAAATGGCAAAGACCAGTTTGGCCCACGGAGAATGGGTGCTACTGATAATTTTTCTTTAAGAATTTGAAATGCATTTTGACAGTCATTTGTCCAGTGAAATTCAATATCCTTTGCTAATAGTTTGAACAGAGGTTGGGCTATTTTACTGAAGTTTTCAATGAATCGTCTATAATAGCCTGCATAGCCTAAGAAACTTCTTACCTCTTTCTGTGTTGTAGGGGGCATTAAGTTAACTAGGACTTGGATTTTTGCTGGATCCACCTTAATTCCTGAAGCGGAAATATGGTGTCCCAGAACTATTCCTTCTGTCAACATCATATAGCATTTCTCATTTCTTAATGACAAATTTGTTTCAATGCATCGTTTCAGAACTTTCTCAAGGTTATTTAGGCAATCATTATATGTGTTTCCATAAAATGTGAAGTCATCCATATAAACCTCTACACATTCATGAATTAGATCAGCAAATATTGCAAGCACTGCTCGTTGAAAAGTTGCAGGTGCATTGCATAAACCAAATGGCAAAACATTATATGCATAGGTTCCCCATGGGCAAGTGAATGTTGTCTTGTCTTGGTCTTCTGTTGCTATTCTTATCTAGTTGTATCCGCTAAACCCATCCAAGAAGGAGAAAAATTTCTTTCCAGCTAATGAGTCTAGCACTTGATCAATGAATGGTAGAGGAAAATGATCTTTTAGTGTAGCTTTGTTTAGTTCCTGATAGTCCACACATACCCTCCACTTTACATTTTTCTTTGGTACAATAACCAGTGGAGAAACCCATTGACTATCTGAAATAGGATAGATGAATCCAACATTTAACAATTTTTGCAGTTCCTCTTTCACTATTTCTTTCATCATGGGATTCATTCGTCTTTGAGGTTGCCTTACAAGTTTGAGTTGATCATCTGTATAGATGTGGTGGATACATGTGCTAGGATGGATTCCTTGCATGTCAGTATAATCCCAGGCAAAATCTTTTGAATATTTCTGTAATAATGCAATTACCTCTTGCTCTTGTGCTGATTGCAACTGGTTTCCAATGTTTAAATGTTTTCCAGGATATACCTCAATTGTTTTTATTGTTGGATTGGAGATTGTGTTTACAGGAAAGATGTCTATAAAATATTTCCGCAAAGTTTGAATAGTACAAGTTTCCTGAAAGCATTGATTCAAAAGGTTACTTACAGCTTCATATTGGACTTATCTAAGCTGCTCTGAAATACTTGGTTCTGAAATGAAAAGATCCATTAAGTCTTCATTCTCTTCTTCTTCTATAAAATCAAAGAATTGATTTATACTTAAAACTGATTTAGTTTGTTGTTTTTCTTGAGTTTCAAGCACTGATTCTAAAGAAGTTGATTGTGCAGGTGAATAAAGAGCAATGTGTTTCCTTTCATCTCCATGTGAAATAATCATGCTTCCTGATCTACATCCTATGAAGGCATCAGCGGTAGCTAACCATGGTCTGCCTAAGATTAGAGGATGTCCTCCCAAATTTGTTTTTGGTTGCAAGATAAGGAAGTCAACAGGATAGTCCCATGAATCCAAAGAGACTATGATATCTTCTAATATTCCTTCAGGAACAACTTTAGATCTGTCAGCTAGTTCTAAAATTGTAGAAGTTGATCTAATGTTGTTTAAATGCAAAGTTTTCATTGTCTCCATTTTCATTACGTTTATAGCTGCTCCCAAGTCTATTAATGTGTTTGGTACTGAGAAATTATTTATTGATATAGTAACCATAGGGATACCAGGATCAATATATTTCTCTACTATGGTTTGTGTAGACATGAGGCTTGCTAGCTTACCAATGGCTTGGATTGTAGTAGGATCCTTCTTCTTTTTCCCTGATTTCTTAATGCACAATTCCTTTATTGTTTTAGCATATATCGGTATTTCTTTAATTGCCTTCAACAAAGGAATTTTTACATAAGCATTTTTTAACTCATCTAAAATATCAAATTCAGGAAGGGTTATTTCTTTTTGTTGTTCCACTAACCTTTCAGGATAAGGTGGCGTTTGTGTTGTAATGTTTTTTCCTTTCTAAATTTGTATCTTAGTTTGTGATGTTTTAGGTGATTCTCCTTGTTCAGTTGGTTCTTCTATGATTGGAGGAGAATCCTTTTTAAGCACTTTTCCAGACCTTAGATGGACATCATTAAGAGGAAGAATCGAATATGTGGGAAAACATGCTGCTTCCTCTACAGTGTATGCAGAATTGTCCACCTTATTATTCGGATTTGCCATTAGTTGGGCTGATAATTGAGTTGGTCTGGGTTGATTTGTGGGTAATTGTAACTGTTGTGGTTGGGTCAACAACGGTGGTGGATTCTGCTGTGGAAATGGCATGGATTGTGGATATACAGAATGTTGTTGTTGAAATGGTATGGATTGTGAATATTGTGGATATGCAAATGGCTGTTGGTATTGTTGCTGGTATTGTTGTTGATACTGTTGAGGTGGCTGGTTTCCATAACCATATCCTCTCCAACCTTGTGCAGGTTGTTGTGAATATTGTTGTGGAGGCCAAGCTTGCCATGGCATTGGAGGGGTCCAAGGATTTTGAGGTGGATAGAGGTAATTTTGTTGAGGGAATTGTTGTTGATTTTGTTGAGGCATCCTAGGTTTCCATGGTCTTTGTGGTGCTACATAATAAAAACCTTCTATTCCTGGCACTTCTTCCATTGAGTTCATTTGTAATTATTTCAATCTTAGACAACTTTCTGTGGAATGATTTTCTGTACAAAGACCACAAACCTGAATACTATCCAAAGGACATTCTCTCAATGGATGTTTCTTCCTACATTTGGAACAAAAGATTGCTAGAGCTTGTTCTTGTTCTTCTTTCTTCTTGTTTGCCTTTAGCACATGTACTTGTGTCCCTAATGTACTTAAGAGGTCTGTTTTGAAGTTTTCCAATAAGCTTCCTATTTCAGCTCTTGTTATCCCTCCTGCAGCTGACTTTGCTGCTTTTGAACTTGCTTCTCTTTTTCCTGTTTTTGATCTTCCTCTAGAATATTTTTGACATAACTCAACAATTTCTTCGAATGGTAGGTTTGAAATGTCTCCTTTACCCATCACATTCAAAATGTCAAGGTATTCATCCCTTACACCCTTGAGAAAGATTGTTCGAATGGTTTCTTGATTTAGAGAGTGTTGTTTAGATTTTTGTAGATTATATGCAAATCTTTCCAAATATTCTTCTAAAATTTCATCTTCTTGTTGTGTCATTCTGAAAACATCTTCCTTTGAATCTCTAGATCTACAATAAGCTTGATATTTTTTAAGGAAGACTGATCTCATATCATCCCAAGAAGCTATTGTTTGTTCTCCTAAACCCATAAACCATTTTAAAGCTACTGCTTTTAATGTTGCAGGGAAAAGACGAACTTTATGAATGTCATCAGTGTATCCATATGTTCTACATAGAATATCAAATTCAAACATAAATGCATCAGGATCTTCCGTGCACATTCCATAAAAATTTGGCAATACAGAAGGTGGAATATTTTTCATTTTCACTTCTTCTCCTAATATTGCACTTGTGTCTACTATTGGAAAGCCAAAGGTAGCCTCTTGATCATTACCATCTTCTTGTCTTTTCCGATCGTTTTCTATCTTTCTATCATTTTCTTGTTTTGCCTCCTCCTCTCTCTTTCTTCTCCATTCTCTTTGTTGTCTTTCATATTCAGCTCATTGTTCAAGAGTGAAAATAACAGATCCATGTCCCTCTTCTGCCATTGGTTGATTTGTTTCAATTTTGAGTGGAGTTTCAGGTTGTTGAAAGATAGGAGGATTTATGGATGGAAAGACAGGTTGTTTTCCTTTGATAATTTCTTTTTGTTTTCCAGAAATTGAAGATTTTTTTTGCTTTGCTTCCCAAGCTAACAAAGTTTGCCTCTCAATCAAAGTTAATCTTTGTCCAGTTCTTTGTTTTTCTGCCAATTCCTCAATTATTGGATTACCAGTAACTGGGGTGTTTGATGATCCTATCTCTATTTGTGGGGGGTTTTTAATAAATCTACCTTGAGGATCTCTATATCTAGGCATAAAGAAACATAACTAAAAAGGGATGTAACTAATGTTTTTGTTGTTTTGAAATTTATCTTTCTATTGACTATGCCGATATTTGCCTCCCCGACAACAGCGCCAAAATGTTGAGCTAATTTGTGTACCTAAATTAACACAATTATTTCTTATCAATCTGGGTTGTTTATGCTTTGAGGCAAGTTCACTATATGTGAAGATCAGATGTAATCAAACCTTGAAAGATAAGTTATTCAAAAGCTTAAAGTAATACATCCTACAACTCTAATTCAATTAGTTTAAAAGAGGAAAAACATTGAAATGGTTCTTGACTCAAGAAGTCCACTTTTGCCTCAATTACCACTTAATGAATCAGAGGTTAAAACCAAGAACTTAAGATGGATAAATTATTAATGAAAGAACCTCTTAAATTAAGAGACACATAAGGTATTTCATCATAATCCATTCATCTCAATATTAAAATCTCAATAAGAAACTACTTGCATGCAAACAAAGGAAACTAGTTTTAATTCATCATTTTAGTAGAAGGGATGCTCAACTTGAACACTTGTTTTTCCAACTTGATAAAGTGATGAATAAGCTAAGAACTAATGAAATCAATCACCATGCATGAACCATAAAGCAATTTGAAATAAAGCCTTGAAAAACCAGTTCTACAATAACCAGATTACAAGAAATAAAACTAGTTAACAAGGAAGTGTACTTAGCTTGGAATGGGGGCCCTCCACCCTTGCCTTGCACACTTGAGAGGTGATATCAGAAGATTAAATTCAGTCACACATCCATAGCATTGAACAGCAAAATAATAATAACAGAAGTCTTCAAATTAACTCTTCAATCCAAAGGTATCACAACATAAAAGTATAATAAGTCAATACATAAGCCATCAAAGTTTTGGCTTTTAAATAAGAAGTCTCATGAAACAAACTGATATATATTCACTCAAACAAACCCATCTACTCTCATCCACCTATATAAGTCGAATTCATTACTCCCATCCCAAGAAATATGACCAATCCTATAGAATCTCAAAACTGCCCTATTTCTATGGGATTTCTGAATGACTAGTCATGATTGACTAGCACCAAATGGTCCTAATAATGCTTGTTCTGTTCGAACTAAGCATAGCTGGCTTAGTCCTAGTTCCCAAGCTATCCATCCATACATTCAATTCGTGCCCAAGTGTCCTGCAACCATATCAACCATAGAGTTATTACGGGAATTTCTGAATCTGCCAATTTTGCACTAAAAACCAAACTTTCATAAAAACTTTAGAAATTGAAAAATTAAAATTAAATACCTGAATGGATATCAAATATACATAAAAATGGGATGAATGAAGGGAAAATGGATGGCAAATAGATGGATTAGTAAGTTTCTTAGAGCAAAAATAAGACCAAAACTAAGGCCGAACAGGCTTACACCCTTCCAACTGGTGTATGGCTTAGAAGCAATCTTACCAGTTCAGTGTGAAATCTCGTCCCTCAAACTCGCAATCAACCTTCTCCCCAGAACTTTAGAAGAGGAGGCTCGTTTCTTGGAACTAATCCAATTGGATGAAACCTGTCATGATGCTGCTTCGGCTAACGAAGCCCATAAGAAACGAGTCAAGGCGCAGTTCGACAAGAATGTCAAACCCCGTGTCTTCTCAGAAGGTGACCCGGTCTTACATTAGGACCAAGAATCCGATAAATTGGGAGCAGGTAAATTCAAGTCTTTATGGATGGGCCCCTATATTGTTAAATGTGTATTAGCAAAACGAGCCTACGAGTTAATGGATTACGATAGAATTCCACTGGCGCAACCCCGTAACGGGTTGTACCTTAAGCGTTACTATGCATGATTCAGTGTGGTAACCTATATGCTTTTGTTACATTTTTGTTTTCTCTAAGGGCAATCATTTTGGTCAAGTAAATCCACTTTTTATATTTGTCGCAGATGTCGAACCTATTGGAATCTTTTGTTGGATATTCCGACGGAGCAAGTCGTAGTTCACGGAACCTATCTTTTGTGGCCTGGGCCATTTTTGATCCAAGCGGCGAGTTAGTAAGTTTCAGAGGGGTATGTATTGGTCGATCAACGAATAACATCGCTAAATATAACGCATTGATAGAACTTCTCTCTGATGCCATCACACATGGCATATGTCAACTTGTCGTCAGGCTATACTCACAGCTCGTCATACTACAACTCACTGGTATCTACTCCGTCCGAAATCCAGCTATCTATCGCATGTTCCTAAGGGTCAAGATTTTGGAAAGGCAATTTGATTTTATTCAATATCAGCATATTTCTAGAAACTTAAACACATTAACTGACTCGTTGGCAAATTATGTGTTAGATAAACATTTGCAACATTTGTAAAAATAAGCATTTCATCAATATTTGCATTCGGATCATGTAACTTAACCAAAATAAAACTCTGAAAATCAAAAATATATATATAACTGTTTATGGTTTACATATAATGTTCTGTAACCAAGACAAAATTGGTCAAATGACCCAAAACTCAAAACGCTAGGGGGCACCCTAGTCTAATGATGCTGGTGATAACAAGTCACCGCCTGTGCAATCATGCGTAAAAGCCTAGTCCATCGACTTGGCACGCTAGTAGTATGTCGCTACAACCTCAGAGGCAGCTCATCAGTCCTCACATCTGGAATACCGAGAGTGAGACCCTCGACCTGATCCTGTAATGCTAAAAGAGTCTCGGCCACATCGAGGTCGCGAAGGATAGCCCTTCCCACAGCCTCTCCTGCTGGAGCGGCAGCTGGCACTCTCAAGCGTACTACTGGCCGAACAGGACCAACATCTGCATGAGCACATGATTTCTGATTAGTCTTGACAAAATAAAGCACAAGGACATTATGAAGAGAAATGATAAATAGAAATATGGTCAGAGAACTTACCAATGGTACCCCACTGCTCGCCAGCCAGCAGTACCAAATCCGGGTCATCCCGGAAATCCATACCAGCATATGGATACTCGGAATAAACCATCTCCTGACAATCGAACCACCTGAAGAAGGTATCAGAAAAGGAAATCTGAGATTGAACAGCATGTCTGGACATATGGTCAACCCATCTTTGCATCTGTGGCTCAGTCGGTGGAGGTAAACCAAGTGAAATATACTGTGGCTGCATCAGCGGGATCTTTTCCAAGGCAAAAGCGGTCAAAATAGAACCATATCCAAAGTTCTTCAATCTCTTGTTTTTCACCTTGGTCAATTGTTCTTTCATCACAAAGAGTACTGCATCACACGAGTTGATCACCTTCGGTTCAAGGCATTCTAAGTCATACTGCATATAAGACCGGTTGGCCACATGAAGAGCCGCACTACCAGCCATCCTACCAAAAGTGTACAGAATGGTCCTCAGGGACCTGTCAGTGACGTCTCAGATGTTGATCTTGCCGTCTTTACTCAGCTGAGATCCCTCTCTGCAATACCTGTGAATGTAATCTCTCATAGATTCACCCCCACGGGCCGAACCTGATAAGGAGATAGGGGCACCCCGCCTTGATAAGCCAGTCAAAAAATAGATGTCCATGATAGTCAAGGGGATGGATTTGCCCCTAATCTAGAACACCCAGCTCGTAGGATCCCATGCATCGAGCAAATATGCAACAAGTTGATTTGTTGCCTCATGCTATAAATGCGGAAAAACTTGAGCAAGCTGCAATTCCGCAGTGCATTTACCGTAACTGGATCATGTAAAGCAAGCATGTCCTCTTCTTCATACTCACCTTCTCACCATGTAACAGGCATTTTGCTCCAATGAATCTCTGAAAACAAACAAGAGAAGAGTTAGATCCTGATTTGGTGAAAAACAGGCAAAAATTTCCATTGAAATCTGTGCACAAATTTCCCTCCTTGCGCCCATCGCACCCCCAGCAGTGTTCTGGGTGCGTTGCATGCTAATTTTCCAGTGGGTAGGCAAACATGCAACGCACCTTTCGATATAGAAAGGGTGCGATGGATCCAGGGTGAGTTTTTCAAACCCCAGAGGCTCAGAAAAACTAGAAATCAGGCTCAGAATGCAAAATGGAAAAGATGAAATGAAAGAGCTCAGGTTTAGCTCCTACCTGGTCCAGACGGCGCCAAAAATAATCCACAGAATCTCCCGGAATCAGCTGGTGAAAATCAAGGGGGAAAGCACCTCCAAAGCTCCAACAAACCAAAGTTCAAATGAAATGGTAAAATGAGGGGTAAAAGCACTTTTAAATTACTTTTTACGTAATTCAAGTAAAAGATTAGTGTCTTAACTCATTTTTCAAACATATATTGTTCATTTCTAACTTTTTTGATGAAGCAATTGAGCATGTAGTACAATCTTTGAAGGAACAAAGTTATTAATGGTAAAGTCAAGAAATGACCATTATATCGAGCAGTTTTAACGCGGAATTCAAGCTCGTTAAAAAATAAACATAAGAAATGAGCAAGTGTTTCCCCCAGTGTTTAAACTCATTAAAAAATGAACTAATTTCTGGTAAATAACCATCGTGAATGTATTACTTCAGCCTTTGAAGCCTTGGTCGTGTTCTCATCATCAACTCCACTCTATATTGGCCGATCATTCACCTCCACTTGATTGTTTACCCCTTTTGAGGAACAGCTCCGAAGAGTGATCTTGTTAGCCATCCTTATGACATTGCCGTGATTGGAAAATTCCAAACCTTACTTGAAATCAGCTGCTACCCAAATCTATCACTCATTCCTCAAAAAACGAGTATCCTTTAAGCTCTTTTCAACTGACTCGTAAAATATGAAAAGATTGCCGAGCCATTGGCCTCTCCAGCTCGTTAAACTGACTGGAAGAGCTATCCCTCCTTTAGATTTTAATATTTTTGGACTTGAGGGATTATTACACAAAAAGATCGAGCACTTGTTTTGTTTGTCTCGTTAAAATTACCGAAAATTCATCCCTTTCGTATTATTTTATACTTTTTCGGACTTAAGGGATCAGATGATGAAAAAGGATTTCTGGAGTTTCCTTTACATTCCTTTTCAGACTCTCTAAAATTGAAAAGGACTGAGTTATCTTTGTCGTTAAACTCGTTAAAACCTAATAGCGACAAACTTGTCCATAACAGACAAGAACGAGTTTCACTATCGCTAGGCTCGTTAAAACATATCAATGGGTTTGCCCAAAGGGAAAATTATAGAACAAGCATATGTTATCCTCCTCAAGCTTGACAAAAATAAAGAGGTACTAGTCAGCAATGACTAGGGAAAATTGGGAAGAAAACTTGAAGAAACTTTGTTGGTAGCAAGTCGCTCTTAAACATGACACTTTCACTCCGCATCTGAGTCGGGTTGGGTTGTTCCATTCACTGGTCACATCACCATGGTTCCATCACACCATCCACATTTGGGGTTAATGCTATCAATCCATCATGTCAGTGTCACCGATATGTTCAAGAGAAGTCACTCAGAGAATTCACCTGTGTCTCACCCACTATAATGCATTTTCGCTCCATTCTTTCATGACTGCCACCCTGAACCATATATCACCAAATCATTTTCACCTCCATTAAAATCATTTGCTCCGTTCCATGTCATTGATGTGGGATTCACTAAGGCCCTCTATGACAGGTCGCTTCTTGTCGACATCAACTCATTATCCAAGAAGTCGATCTAGGAACAACCCTTTCAGTACTTTGAAGCTTGCATGCCTCAATGGCAAGTTTCTCACTTCCGGCGACAGGTTTACATCAATGGCCTTCGACCGAAAGATTTTGCGTGGTGTTGGACACCAAGTCCCTTATTCACACCACGTGAACTGTACTGCAGTACCTTGAGGATCATTATCATTATCGGTGATTCCTCTCGCGCCTGTTAACAGCTTACATCATTGGCTGGTAATTAGGCGATGTCTTTCCATGTTCGACTCCAGAACATTTCTCACATGGATCAACTTGTACTTTGAGTAAAGATCGGATGAGATTGAAGACCCCGTATCTAGTTTCATCCATCCGGGCTGCGATATATATTCAGGAAAATAGAGACATCAAATGTACATGATTGCTGCACAGATAATCATCCAATCTAAGGGATGATGGCTCTACCAGAATCATCAGTCTACACTCAGACGATTGTCTATCCTATGTACATGAAAATGAATTTATAAAGCTGAGCATGGGAATGCCCACCTCAGCTAGATCATGAAAATGATATGAAGATAATGTATTGTATCGTATCTTATTACAGGTCGCCTTCCAGCTCGAAAAAACTTCGGATCCTCATGATAAAGCATTTCACCCGACATCAAAAGATTAACGACCTCATGCTTTAGGGGGCAACTGTTATAGACATTTTTGGGCACTGCAACCCCAAGCATAAATGTCCATAAACCAAGGGCTCCTAAGTCCTTAAAGGTGTTGTTCCAACCCCTAAAAGAACAAGGTCAACTGATTACAACATCTCCCAGAAGTTCTCCATGAAAAACTACTCAGAACTGGTCAAAACTGGACAATTTCACCTGCTCCATAGGCAAAGTGCGTTGCATCCCACCTGAATACACACAATAGGTGCAATGCATGTCAAAAATCCCTTCTATGGGGTGTGATGGGCGAGAAGGGACAAATGGCAGGGTCAATCTGCAAGGTGGAGGTGTTAGCGCTCGAATCTGCCTTAGGCTGAGGAAGGCAAAACTCAAGGCAACATCAAACCAAGCTTAGCCTCGTAGCTAGCCCTACGAGGACAGGAGATGGCTCTCTCCGGGTCTATCTCGGCAGACAAGTCTTCAAAGGGGCTAAGATGACCGATAAGGAATATTGATTTTAGGCTAGTAAATTGATTGAAAGGGGTTTTTTGATAAATGATTGGGTTTTCTGGGCTGTGTGGGGCAAAGACAGCAAGAGCAGAGATTTAATCAAAGGCACAAATTACTCCATAAGGCAAGGTAGGCAAGAGCTTAAGCATCCAAACTGAAATTATATGAAATGGAAGGACTGTTAAGAAAGCTGAAAGGGGCATTAATGTATGAATCCCTTTCAGACAGAGGAAGAAACACAAAACATGAATGCTTCTCCAGGGCAAAGCAGTAAGCTGAATTTTACCCTTTTCACTCAGAAACATTCAAATTGAAAACGATTTATGAATGAAATGAAAAACATTACAAGATACATATGAAACAGAGAAAAACATATGCCAAATTTCAAGCCACAGGAATCTTATAAATCAGAGTTGTACTCTTCAATTAATCTCTGTCAAACAACTGTACAATAAAGCTCTCTGTTCTCCTCCACGCACCTCTCAGAACTCTCTCTCCCACAAATGATTTTTAATGCATTAAATAAACTATCCTAGGAGAAAACAGATCGACCCAAAACAAGGGCACTGTTTCCCCTGAAGTTACAAAAATAGAGATAAAGTCATCTCTTTATTCTAAAAACAGAAGATCGTTCCCCTTAAAATCCTCTGATGGCCAATTTAAAGACACAAACTGGAGCGCAGATCCATTTGAATCATTAACTGAAGTCTTAAATAGGAATCGAATCCTATTCTTCGGCTGTAGTAGGTATTCTTCTTTTACCTTTGGCATTTCGATCTTTAATTCGATCTTTGACTTTTCATCGTTGTAATAAAAACTGATTTTTAATACAAATGGCAAGGATTCCGTTTGAGGCACCATCAAGAAAAACAAAGAGCATAACAAGTGTACCTTTACAGGCCTACTAATATCATAGCCATTATAACACTTCCAAATCATTGCGGATTGCCACCATATCTGCACAAGTGAGGACGCCGTCCTAGTTGACAAACTATACAAACCAGCAAGAGATAGAAGCTATAATTCTCGGGCCTACCTTTCCATAGTGGTTATCATCTCCTGAGCTTGGCATGCAGCCCACTGATTCAAAATTCCAGATCGTCGTTTTCTTACAGTAGAAGACTCTGTCGATTCAATGCGCTGCACGCACTCCCAGTGCGTAGCGCGCTACATATGCGTAGCGTCCGTGTTATTTTGTAAAGACTGGGGATCCTATATGCGTAGCGCCCCTTATATGGGTAGCACGCCTTCCAGTTTTCAATTTTGAAAACGAGCTTTCGCCCTTCTAACCTGCAATTCGACCAGCACATTCAATATCACAATCAATCATAAAACGAAGTGCAAATAGAACATCGCTTCCATTGATAACTCTTCTAATGAACCGATGCCGTTTTTGGCCTTCATGTTATGATGAAGAGTTTCAGAAACTAATCGCACAGCCTCCGCCCCATTATAAACACATTCAACAGTGGTACCTAACCATCTAAGCATAGATTATGCAAGTCGTTGTAAAACAACATTGTCTTCAGCAACCAGAATATGCATGCCATCCAGTGAACTTAGAGGTCTCAATTTCTTGTTATATCTCGTGCATACTAACTGCAACCTGCTTTGATCTTGTCTATTGTCCAAACCCATTCCATTTTTATAAACGGATTCAATTCTTCAAGGTTCATCACTTGTTTGCTTCTGCTGCAAAACAGACGATGCTCTAACTTCTGAAGGTTGTAGCATTCTTTTCATAGTAAGGTCCTGTAAAAAGTTCCCAAACAGCATGAAGGCGAGAGCTATGAATTGGTTTATGTATTATTAGGTCGCACGAAACCATTCCACTCTTCAACTTCTCTAAATCCATACTTGAAGTATTTGTAGTAACTAACTAGACTACCTTGTAGTTAAGAATCTGTCCACCTCCATAAAACTTACTTAAAAGCATTGACATTTGTTCCATAGGTCCAACAATCATGTTGATGTCCAACAAAACTAAAAGATAAGTACCTACTCTGTCGATTTCTATTTGTTTGATAACCTCACCAGTTGAACCACAACCAACTGTAGGAGGTTGCTCAACACCATAACCAAGGCATGTATTACTAAAGTGATACTCTGGAGAAACCAACTCAAAAGAACTGGAAAATCTACAACTGTTGAAGAAAATATCATGTCAAGCATCGGAACAAGATCTTCCCATTGATTTAACATCCAAACCTGTACACCTCGTTGCTCCAACCATTTTTTCAAAATTCTTTTTCCTGCCTCCCCATGCATGGAAAGTATCGCACGGACACCTTTTATATGTGGAATACTTTCACGGAAATCTGGCCCTGAAATCCTAGCTGTAAAAGATTCAGACTTTAATCCTTGTTGCCAGTCTTGAATGGCAGATCTCTGCCACTTGAGCGAAATGTATCCTGAAGCAAGTCCGATGTTTCTCCAGGTTCATCTTTATCAATGATGTTGATATCTCCACTCATCAGATGCACCAATGATTTGAACAATGCCAAGACCCAAACCAGTTCCATCATGCATCGAAGATTTGTTGTAACTGCAGTCTCTGCATCAATGTCTAGCTAGCTACGAGCCACACATGGTTCACTTTCAAGATTATAACCTTCAAACTCCACCAAACAGCTAAGCGTGTTGTATAATTTAACATTTCTTGCATTTGGATGCAAAACTCTGTTTTGTTGATTTCGCTTTATCTCTGATTGCTGATGATGTTCTTTCTATTTGTGCTTTTGCAGGGATAGGAGCTGCTGAAACTGCTGCCATTTGAAGAGCTGGAGAATTTGAAACATTTTGACAAATTACATATTCTAAAAAACACATTTGATGATTTCTTCTTCAAAACAGGGTTTTGAAGAAGAATCAATCTCACATTATTGACGATGACATTCCTGAAATAAACACCTACTAAACCTTCCTCTAGCCTGCAGACATTATTCGACATGTTAGAAGACCAATGACGAAGGACTGACGGGATTGTGTCTAACATTGGCTCCAATGGGGATGGCAGCTGCCGCTTCTTGGAGGTGCCAAGAACCGCAGAGCTTTGGGAGAGCAGACAGTGCCTCCATCCATTGGGAAATGGAGTCATTATTTCGATCATTCATAGAAAATTTTGACTCATTTCTTAATTGAAACTGACTAAAAAGAGTGAAAAACTGGCTCAGCAAACTTCACACTAAAACTATAATGAAACTCAGAACGAAATGCTGCCTTTTGGCTGCTTATTTATTTACAAAATCTACCCTAATTTGCTGTAAAAACAATAGATCAGGTAATACTAAAATGCCAGATCAACCATTCAAGTAAACCTGAGAATGATGCTGGTTGAGAATGCTTCCACCAGGACACAGATGTAATTGTTGGCAGCCTTTCATGCACGTAATGAGTCTGATCATGTAAAAGATAGTTTGATTTGTCAGTCAAACTGAAAAACATTTCCATGTACATCACAATAGGATCGCGAAAGACAGACTCCGTTTGCTGCCCCAACTCCGCTATACATATTTCCAGCTGCACACTGTCAATGCAAACATCTGTAGGCAACTCTATTATTTCTTGTTTCGAAGGAGGAAGAGTTTCCAAGAACTTGTTGGGATCTCGGAAATCATATGACTGGATCTGCTCATTCAAATACTGAATCTCCTTCTCAAGTTTTTCAACAATTAACTGGCAGAAACCAGTTTTAGCTTCAAGAGGGAACTTTGGAGATTTCAAACATTGTAACATAGCAATCAAAAATCCTTCATCAAATTCAAATTTCCTTAACTGATCTCTAACTTCTTTTACAGCTTCACACAGTGCAGGGTTTGCCACATACCCTACCATTGCATGAATGGATCAACGAGCACTGGAATGTCTGGATCGGGTTGGAGTCGCCAGGTGAATGTTTCAGCCTTCAAATGTGTCTGACTGCTGTCCACCATCAGCATCAGATTTTCAACTTGATTTCATGTACCGGGGCTAGACAATCTTCAAGTCGAATGTCCCATCAACAACAAACCATATTCCCCAGTATGGTCGCCACTATGTTAGCGCTCGAATCCGCCTTAGGCTGAGGAAGGCAAAACTCAAGGAAACATCAAACCAAGCTCAGCGTCATAGCTAGCCCTACGAGGACAGGAGAGGGCTCTCTCCGGGTCTATCTCGGCAGACAAGTCTTCAAAGGGGCTGAGATGACCGATAAGGAATACTGATTTTAGGCTAGTAAATTGATTGAAAGGGGCTTTTTGATAAATGATTGGGTTTTCTGGGCTATGTGGGGCAAAGACAGCAAGAGCAGAGATTTAATCAAAGGCACAGATTACTCCATAAGGCAAGGTAGGCAAGAGCTTAAGCATCCAAACTGAAATTATATGAGATGGAAGGACTGTTAAGAAAGCTGAAAGGGGCATTAATGTATGAATCCCTTTCAGATAGAGGAAGAAACACAAAACATGAATGCTTCTCCAAGTCAAAGCAGTAAGCTGAATTTTACCCTTTTCACTCAGAAACATTCAAATTGAAAATGATTTATGAATGAAATGAAAAACATTACAAGATACATATGAAACAGAGAAAAACATATGCCAAACTTCAAGCCACTGGAATCTTATAAATCAGAGCTGTACTCTTCAATTAATCTCTGTCAAACACCTGTACAATAAAACTCTCTGCTCTCCTCCATGCACCTCTCAGAACTCTCTCTCCCACAAATGATTTTTAATGCATTAAATAAACTATCCTAGGAGAAAACAGATCGACCCAAAACAAGGGTGCTGTTTCACCTGAAGTTACAAAAAAAGAGATAAATTCATCTCTTTATTCTAAAAACAGAATATCGTTCCCCTTAAAATCCTCTGATGGCCAATTTTAAAGACACAAAGTGGAGCGTAGATCCATTTGAATCATTAATTGAAGTCTTAAATAGGAATCGAATCCTATTCTTCGGTAGTAGTAGGTATTCTTCTTTTACCTTTGGCATTTCGATCTTTAATTCGATCTTTGACTTTTCATCGTTGTAATAAAAACTGATTTTAATACAAATGGCAAGGATTCTGTTTGAGGCACGATCAAGAAAAACAAAGAGCATAACAAGTGTACCTTTACAGGTCTACTAATATCACAGCCATTATAACACTTCCAAATCATTGCGGATTGCCACCATATATGCACAAGTGAGGACACCGTCCTAGTTGACACACTATACAAACCAGCAAGAGATAGAAGCTCTAATTCTCAGGCTTGCCTTTCCATAGTGGTTATCATCTCCTGAACTTGGCGTGCAGCTCACTGATTCAAAATTCCAGATCGTCGTTTTCTTACAGCAGAAGACTCTGTCGATTCAATGCGCTGCGCGCACTCCCAGTGCGTAGCATGCTACATATGCGTAGCGTCCGTGTTATTTTGCAAAGACTGGGGATGCTATATGCGTAGCGCCCCTTATATGGGTAGCGTGCCTTCCAGTTTTAAATTTTGAAAACGAGCTTTCACCCTTCTAACCTGCAATTCAACCAGCACATTCAATATCACAATCAATCATAAAACGAAGTGAAAACAGAACATCGCTTCCAGTGACAGATCTTCTGATGAACCGATGCCATTTTTGGCCTTCATGTTATGATGAAGAGTTTCAGAAACTAATCGCACAGCCTCCACCCCATTATAAACACATTCAATAGTGGCACCTAACCATCTAAGCATAGATTATGCAAGTCGTTGTAAAACAACATTGTCTTCAGCAACCAGAATATGCATGCCAACCAGTGAACTTAGAGGTCTCAATTTCTTGTTATATCTCGTGGATACTAACTGCAACCTACTTTGATCTTGTCTATTGTCCAAACCCATTCCATTTTTATAAACGGATTCAATTCTGCAAGGTTCATCACTTGTTTGCTTCTACTGCAAAACAGATGATGCTCTAACTTCTGAAGGTTGTAGCATTCTTTTCATAGTAAGGTCCTGTAAAAGTTCCCAAATAGCATGAAGGCAAGAGCTATGAATTGGTTTATGTATTATTAGGTCGCACGAAACCATTCCACTCTTCAACTTCTCTAAATCCATACTTGAAGTATTTGTAGTAACTAACCAGACTACCTTGTAGTTAAGAATCTATCCACCTCCATAAAACTTACTTAAAAGCATTGACATTTGTTCCATAGGTCCAACAATCATGTTGATGTCCAACAAAACTAAAAGATAAGTACCTACTCTGTCCATTTCTATTTGTTTGATAACCTCACCAATTGAACCACAACCAGCTGTAGGAGGTTGCTCAACACCATAATCAAGGCATGTATTACTAAAGTGATACTCTGGAGAAACCAACTCAAAAGAACTAGAAAATCTACAACTGTTGAAGAAAATATCATGTCAAGCATCGGAACAAGATCTTCCCATTGATTTAACATCCAAACATGTACACCTCGTTGCTCCAACCATTTTTTCAAAATTCTTTTTCCTGCCTCCCCATGCATGGCAAGTATCACACAGACACCTTTTATATGTGGAATACTTTCACGGAAATCTTCCCCTGAAATCCTAGTTGTAAAAGATTTAGACTTTAATCCTTGTTTCCAGTCTTGAATGGCAGATCTCTGCCACTTGAACTAAATGTATCCTGAAGCAAGTCCGATGTTTCTCCAGGTTCATCTTTATCAATGATGTTGATATCTCCACTCATCAGATGCACCAATGATTTGAACAATGCCAAGACCCAAACCAGTTCCATCATGCTTCGAAGATTTGTTGTAACCGCAGTCTCTGCATCAATGTCTGGCTAGCTACGAGCCACACATGGTTCACTTTCAAGATTATAACCATCAAACTCCACCAAACAGCTGAGCGTGTTGTATGATTTAACATTTCTGGCATTTGGATGCAAAACTCTGTTTTGTTGATTTCGCTTTGTCTCTGATTGTTGATGATGTTCTTTCTATTTGTGCTTTTGCAGGGATAGGAGCTGCTGAAACTGCTGCCATTTGAAGAGTTGGAGAATTTGAAACATTTTGACAAATTACATATTCTAAAAAACACATTTGATGATTTCTTCTTCAAAACAGGGTTTTGAAGAAGAATCAATCTCACATTATTGACGATGATATTCCTGAAATAAACACCTACTAAACCTTTCTCTAGCCTGCAGTCATTATTCGACATGTTTGAAGACCAATGATGAAGGACTGACAGGACTGTCTAACAGGAGGAGCATGGAATCTTACAGAAGCCTCTCCTGTGACACTTGCCTCTCTGAATTCAACCAGGGATGAGTAAGAGATCATCAATCTCCAAGTGGAATCAAGAACTATCAGAGAGAAGACACTAATCAAATCTCTAAAGCTAACTCACCTCCCTTGTAGACATCTATATATGGATCCCTCATCCCAAAGATCCAAGAGGCTGGAATTTTGTATCTTGTAAGGAAGTGTTGTTGGTTTCTTGGTGCAATATCATAGTGTTGGGTGATCTAAAATTTTCATGAGGTGAAGAAGGGCTTTCTGGCTGAGAGGATGATGCTGGGTCAGAACAATTGGTTGTAATCCTCTTTGCTCTTTCTTGATTATCAATAAAGCTATTCAAGCTTTCCTCCACATTCTTGTATGATTGATGATTTATGCATTTGTGTGGTCAATGTACATCTGATCCTATATTGTTTATGATAATAGATCTATGTTCTTGGATAGTGTTATGCTGCTTTGATTCTACAGGTACTCTTTGAAGCCGGGTAGACAAGGAAGCGAGTGGCAAAGACCTACCAGAAGAGAGAGGAATCAAGCAAGGAACCAAGCGCAAGACAGAGGTTGGTCTCCTTATTCTTCTCTTATCTATTTCTCATAAAGGAAAACGAAAGTAGTTTTTAGTGTGTTTGTTTCTAAGGTAGCTACCAGCCTTAGTGGGACTAGCAGTTCTGTATAGACACTATTCCCGATAACACCTATGTTCCTAGGGTCATTACCTAGAAGGAATCAGATGGAGGTACCAGGGTGGTGGGGCCATGAGGACCCACAACAAATGGCATGAAGAGATGACATAGTTGTTAGTGGGGAAGTTGGAAGACTATCAGTCGATAGGTCAGGTTCTCGAGGGGAGCTCAACTTGGAAACTCGAAGCACAATGAGGGTCTTGGAGACATGACACGTTAGTTGAGTGGATCGTTTCTAGGGGGAAGCCAAGCGTTGGGAATCGGGGCATTGAGAGGACCCGAAGTTGGGAACAACATCTCTCTCTCTCTCTCTCTCTCTCTCTCTCTCTCTCTATATATATATATATATATATATATATATATATATATATATATATATATATCATATTGCAATATATAATGAAGGGAACAAAAGTACACATAAAAATATTTTACCCCATTCCTTGAGGGTAAAATGAAGGGGTCGGCTACATCACAAATATGGTAGAAATTTTGTAATGTAATATAATGTAATTTTTTGTAAACATTTTGACTCGATTAAAATAAATAAAAATAGAAATAAATAAAATAATTGACAAATATAGATCCATCTTAACCATTGATCTAGCATAGCTGAGAGGGATCAAATCTCTTGAAATTTTTTTAAAAAATTTCACTTCTCCAAAGATTGCAACCCTCTAGGTACTTGAGAGATAATGGTTAAGATGAATCTCTCTCTCTCTCTCTCTCTCTCTCTCTCTCTCTCTCTCTCTCTCTCTCTCTCTCTATATATATATATATATATATATATATATATATATATATATATATATATTAAAATGCATTTTTGAATGCATTATTGGATTGAACCTCTTGAAAATCCTTTGAATACATGGAATAAAATATATTGAACATGATGATACCTGAAATGCTATAATAATAACAATTTGATTTTTCAGTTACTCTATATATGTCATATCTCTAGATACATGTAATTACACACGGAATTCGTAAAAAATAATTATTAATTTATTTAACCATTCCATCAAGAATCCATTGGAAAACTAATTTTAACATTCATGAAACCAAAATATATCTAAACTAAACTCACTTCAAGATATGGAATAGTGGAACCAAATCGCCTCATGGGGATAGCCTATTTTCTACACTTCAGAAAGTTTTCTTTCTCTCAACACTTGAGGTAGTCGTTGACCATAACTATAAAATTTATTGCCTGTATTTTTATCAGCTCATTTTTTTGGCATTCCCAGATTTACCCTTCATATTTTATTGTGAGCACTTTTAGGTGGTGAAGTCGAAGATGGATGCCAGAAGATTGTGGTGCAACAATTTTTTTTTTATTGGATGCTGGTAGGGTGTGAAGACTCAAACAATATGTCATTGTTAAATAGCCCATCAATAAACTCTATTCATTGAATGGAAGAATAAAATAAGTAACTGTGCTAATTTTCTTTAATAGTTTGCATAGTTTATGCACATAAAAAGATAAGTTAATAATGTTATTTTCTTGAAAAGAGAATGAACATGAAACTTGCACATAAAAGATAATGAAGGCTCCGCTATTTTAATTGGAAAAGAATGCAGAGAAATTATTTGTGGAAAGCTAGATTGTTGTTTTGGAAATATCCACATAGTTTCTATGCATTACAATTATTGAAAAGAGATATATATTATATGAAGAAAATAATAACAATTGTGATAAATTTCTTGAAAATGAAATAGGTATTTATATGCACAAAACAATAGCTATTAGAATTCTTGAAAAGAGATATGTATTATATGAAAAAAAGAAGAGCTATTATAATTATTTAATAAAAGAAATATGTATTATATGCATGGAAAGAATGACTATGATATTAGGTTTCTTGGAAAAGAAATGTGCATTTGCAAAAACAATAGTTATCGTGTTAGTTTTTCCTAAAGAGAATATGAGTTTATATACATAAAAGATTAGCTATTATGTTAGCATTCTCAGAAAAGAGAAAATATTTATATGCATAGAAGTAATGGCTACTGTGTTAGACTTCTTGAGAAAGAATATGTGTTCATATGCAGAAGAATAATAACTATGGTTTTTTCTTCTTTCCAATACAAGAAATTATAGCTATTATGTTAGTTCACTTTTGCAAAACGAAATGTATTTGCATGCATGAATAATATCTAGTGTATTAGTTTTCTTTTGGAAAATAATATGTATTTGCATGCTAGCATTTGTTGGAAAAGAACATGTAGTTGTATGCATGCATAATAGTTATTGTAATATATTTATTTTTGAAAAACATATGTATTTTCATGTACATAGATAACATCTATTGTGCTAAGTTTCCTTTAAAATATATATGGGTAGTTTTGGTTGTTTATTCTTTTGGAAAATAGGGTGTTATTTTGCAAATAATATAATAGAAGTCATGGTGTTTATGTAGGGTGTAACTACTTACCTTTCTCATGATACATGTGAAAGAGGGATAAGTGAGCATGTCTTGGTAATGTTATGTATTTTACCCTATGCATGTAAATTATGGGTGGTCCAACATGTGCCATAATCATCCATGTGTAAAGATAAACAAACATGTTTTGCTAGTTATTTTATTTTCACTAATTCATGTGCAGTGCTAATAAAGAGTCATGCCTCAATAATTTTTTTATGGATTTTAATTATACACATGAAAATATTCTTTAAGAATAACTAGTAAAAGATTTATTATTTGGATGTTATATTTTTCTAATAGTAGTACTTGTAGGAAATGATTGTAAGTCATCTGAAGGAAAAATTATATTTAATGTTGTGGAAGGAAAATAACTAGTGGTCCATGCAAATTGAAGGAATGTCAACTACGGGATAATGCACTAATGAAAACAACTGGGCCACAAAGATACAATGTTCAAGGATTTGTGGGTAAAGGATACCATGATTAATGTATTAGATTTTAACTAGTTATATTGTATTTAAGATTATATTTCTTTGTAATATTTTATTACTATGGTCAAGGGATGGGCTCTCTTACATTCATTGAGTGAGGGGTGAAAACCCTCATGAGACGTTTAATAAAATTAAACATTTGTTGGTTTTTCCCTACGAGGTGTAATATCCCTAGAACCCTTTGGCATTGATAAAATATAATAATATTTATCTTAATTTACTTTAATCGGTTATGAGCCAATATTTAGATAGCGATTAGTTTAGTTGTAACTATCAATTTGATACACCTTTCTTGTGAAAATTAACTTTCATTGTTAAGTTGGATTCAGGGTGTATGCATGAGAAATATTCTTTCCAATTGGAATTTGGGAAATATGACTTCTAAACTTTTTTAAACTAAGAATGTGAATCATTATGCATCATCCACACCTTTAGTGAGTGATTTGGGTGACCTGGCAGAGGCTTTCACAAGGCCTATAAGAAATCGAATCCGTTCATTTTTTAGTCTCATTGGTTTTGCGTTGGCATAATTTATCTCACAAGCCTGAGTTCCAACTCAAACTAGGTCACAGGTTTGAAGCTCGTGGACATCATTTTATAGGAGAGGAATTGCATAAATGTTACAACATGGGACAAGACATGAGAATATGTGAATGCCCGTATGAGAATTCAAGAGTCAAATTATCAGTTAGAAAATATTGTAAGAAAATATTTTAAGGCCTACAAAGAACTATATTATTACCACTTAATCAAATCGAGTTTGGATGGGGCTCATTGGCTATAATGGCCACCAAGATAAGTAACCATGTTCCTTTAAAAAAATATTACATTTGCATCTTTTGCATGGAATCAATATTATTTTCATGGAAGAGAATATGGGTTCATATGCACAAGGTTAGTTTCTATTTTGTTATTTTCCTTGTAAAAATAGAGTATGTGTTTTCATACACAAGAACTGTAGCTATTACATAGTTTTATTGAAAAATAATGTGTTTACACGCTGAAAGATAAAAATTGAAGGGCTGGGTTCTTTTGGGTAAATATTAATGTTCGCATTAAAGTATAATAACTATGGTCTTGAATTTCTTGAAGATGAATATGTGTTTATTATTTATACATTCCTTGAGGAAGAGATAGGTACTTCATGCAGAAAGGAATGGTTAATTATGATGGGATTTCATATATATATATATATATATATATATATATATATATGCAAGCAGAAAAATAATAGTTAATGCGTTAGGATTATTGAGAAGAATATGTGTTCATATATGCAATCAATCATAGCTATTGTGTTATAAAAGTGTTTAATTGCATGCACCAACAATGATATTAGTTTTTTTTGGAAAGGAGTATTTTTTTACATGCCCAAAGATGATATTTGTTGGGCTAGTTTCTTTCAGAAGAATGATATGCGTTTGCAGGCAGAAGAATAATATCCATTGTGTTAGATTTATTTTTGAGAAGAATATGTATTTTCAGGAATAAAGATAACAACTAAAGTTTTAGTGTGTTATTCATCTTGGGAAATATTTTACTTGTGCGAAGAGATGGTGATAGCGATGGAGGTTCTATAAAATATTACCATGTTATTGTAAGTAGAACTAGATTGTAACTAATTCCCTTTCCGATGATACAAGTGAAGTAGGGATAAGTGAGAATTCTTTAGTAATCTTTATATTATTACCTTATGCATGAGACATATGGATGGACTGACATGTGTCATAATTATACATGTGTAAAGATAATTGGTAGTTATGTAGCTTTAATTAATGAATGTATAGTGTTGTTAAAAGAGAAATGTCTCAATACTTTCTTTCCATTTTATTTCTCCATATGAAAATATGTGTGAAGCGTCACTAGTAAACATTATTTTTTGATTAATATTTTTTCTAATCATGATATCAAGGTTTGCTGACAGTCGTAATGGCAGGGAAGGATGGTGACATATGCAAAGGATAGAAAATGTTTAACATTATGGCAAATAAAGAACTAGTGGTCCATGCAGATTGAAGAATGTTAGTTGCAAGATAATCCACTGATGGGAACAACCAAGCCACAAAGGCATAATGTCCATGGATTTGTGAGTAAATGATATCATGATTAATGTAATAGATTCTACATAGTCATGTGAATTTAAGATGATATTTATAATATTTTATAAAAATGGTCAACGGATGGACTCCCTTAAAACCACTAAGTGATGGATGAACACCATCACAAGATGTTTAATAGAATTAAAAGTTTGTTGGTTTTCCACCATGGGGTTTCAAGGGTATATTAGTTTCCAATGATGTGTTTTCCTTTGTGCCATTCTAATAATGTTGATTCCTTGCATGACATGACATTTAAACTATGAAGTGTGTGATTAACTAACATAGTTAATAGAAACATGAAAATGATGCCAGGTAACATAAAGAAGTTTATGATAGTATTCTACAGCAATGGTTGTTATGTTATGAAACTTATGATTCCATCTCAAAATTTAACTCTATGAATGGTGATGATTTTATCTAATGGTCAGTTAAGGAATTATGGAATAGTGAAGTCATATTATTACATGTTGGTACATATATAAATATTTTCTAATCCTATGAACTTTTACATGATGTTTACTAGTGGATGTTACAAGTGGTATTAGAGAAAAAGGTTGCAACATTGGCACCTTTTGGGAATTAGTAAATAGAGAATAAGTGGAGGTATGATTCTTTTAAATATAAAGCTCATGTATAATTCTAACAAATTACATAAAGATGTATGTGGTATACAACATTTGACATGAGACGCGTGATGCATGTTAATAACCACATTGAAGAATAGTAAGTAATAATGTATTCTTTAAAACTATGCTCATGGACTTTGAATCTTGAAGAGGATAAATAAAAATAAAAAAATTGTTCCATTTATTAACAATTCCGAGCAATCACTAGTGATAGTGTGGATTCTCTACCAACCATTTACATTCATATTATTCTGATAATGATTATAGTGCATTTAAAGAAAATGAATAAAGTTACAATGCACTGCACATAAATCATGAATGCATGTATTGTTCTATGTGATAACAAAAGAATGTAGAAGGTAGGGAATTCCCTTGAATAGGACAATAGTGTTGAAAATTGAACTAGGTTTAGTCTCCATAATGACTTAATTGTATCATGAAATTTTATATTCTTTATAAATAAAGAAAAAGAAAGAAAAACAAATTGTAGTTTATTTTCGAGTATGGCTTTCATACTCAAGTTTGAGGAAAAATCATGTTCTTTATGCTTTTAGGTTTTTATGTATTTTTAGGTATTTCTAGGATAAATAATAATATTGGTCATGTGTCATAATACCACTTGGAATCATCATAATAAAGGAAAATATTTATTTTTTCAAGAAAAAACCATGAATTTCTCCAGGAAAAAGTCAGCCCCAAGTTAAGGACAAGTCAACCTAAACAGGGGGCTATTTGACCCCTCAAGGAGGCTATAAATAGAAGGATATCAAACTCATTTGAGGCACTCGTTGAAGAAATGTTTGATTTGAAATGGAAAAGGAGAAGAAGAGACAGAAGGAAGAACAAAGGAAGGAAGAATCAAAGTTTCTTCAGTTAAATCTCTCTCTGTCCACATGTGCAAAGTTAGGGTTTTTGTGAAGTTGTAGTTGAAGGAAGAAAAAATTACAGGGCTGAAATTCTGGATGAAGTTGTAGTAGGTTGAAGTTTGGAAGCTTTTTGAAGAAGACTTTGCAGAGGGGCTAACTTGATGCTTGGGATAATTTTGGGTTTTGGTCATTGGGTCTTTTCATTATCTTTGTGAATAGACTCTATAACAAGAGAAGAATTTTTTTGGGTTTTCCCCTTGGAAGGGTTTTTCCTTGGCTTGGAGCCTATATCTTGTGTACTTTGTCTTGTTGTGATCTTCATTGTTTTTTTTTTTTTTTCTTGATGAAAAAAATATAATAAATCAATAAAATGCTAACGCACATCACCAGTAATTATTAGGATAATAAAAACTAATATAATCTTTAAGACTCTTAATTTTCCAACATGGGATCGGAGCTACGTTGTGAGAAGGAGACTGAAGATCACAACTTAGTTGGAACTATGACAAGGGTTTTGAGGAAGGGTTTCAAGGTTCTTAGGAATCTCAGTACATCCATAAAGGGTTACATATTAAATATCATCTCGAAGCTAGAAAAGAAAGTAATAGATGGAAGCTTGTTCTTTTCCTTATTCAACACTTTCAAGGAAGAGAATGTTTGGGTTATTGATAATGGTGCATCTAGACATATGACAGGAGAATGCAATCAATTTCATACATTGTTAAAAGGAAAATCATCTCACTCAATTGAACTTGGATACAAGAGGAGTTATCCAATGAAAGGGATTGGATCTACATCATTGGAGCTCGAGTTTGGTTGAAGTATTCACATCAACAAAATTTTATATGTTCCAGGTTTGAAGAAAAACCTACTTCATATTTCTTGTCTAGAGGGTAAGGGTGATATAATTTCTTTTGTTAATGGCAATATTTCAGTTTGGGGTAAGGGCTCTAGTATTGACAATGATAGGGTGATAAGATTCATGAGGGGACATTATATGGACGTTTTACACCTCTATCTCAAGCTCTAGTCCACTTATATGCGAGTCCTTCTAAGCTATGGAATAGAAGGTGCAAACACCTTCATTATAATTATTTTCCATCTCTAATTCAAATGGCCAATGGCATCCCTGAATTGAGTTAAGAGCATGAAGGGACCTGTAAGAGGTGTGCTCTAGGCAACAATGTCAAGAAACCATTTGCAAGATGCAATACCAGATCTAAGGATGTTTTATATCTTATACATTTAGATGTATGTGGACCTATGGCAGTAAAATATATTGGTGGAAATCAATATTATGTAACCATCATTGATGATGTATCAAGGAAAAATTGTTTATATCTCCTCAAGAATAAAGATAAGGTACTTGATATGTTTCAAGAATTTAAGAATGAATGGAGAATATGATCAAGAGAAAGATAAAGACTCTAAGGTATGAAAATGGTGGAGAATACACCTCCAAAGAAATAATAACATTTTGCACGGAAGCAGGGATTAAAAGGGAGCTTATTGTTCCTTATAATCCTTAACAGAATAAAGTGGCTAAAAGAAAGAATAAAAATATTGAAGAATGTGTCAGGCCCATGCTACATGATCAATATCTCCCTTAATTTCTATGGGGATAGGAATTTTTGACATTTGTTTACTTGCAGAATACAAGTCCTCACAAGATTCTCAACAACATGACTCCAAAACAAGAATTTACAAGAAATAATCTAAGCGTGGATCATCCTTTGATATTTCAGTGTCCTGTGTATATACATACACCCAAGGAAAAGAAAAAGAAGTTATATCCTACCAGCGTAAAGGGTATATTTTTTGTGTATAATGCTTCATCTAAGGCATACAAAAATTGTATTAAAGAGGATTGTTGAATTTAAGTAAGAATGGATGTCATTTTTGATGAAAGTATAGCATACAGGAAATCAAATGATGTTTCAGTTGAATCTGATGAAGAAGAGACACCTATATTCAAGGATATCTCAAGGGACAACGATGAGCAATATCCAACATCAACTCAAGAAGACGTTTAAGGTCCTAGTTAGCTTGCACAACAATGATTGTTCCTAAAAATAAAAAAATGCCTTCTTAGTTGAGAACTAATCTATAAGAAGCAGAAGGACATATAAAATCAGGGACCTTGAGGGAAAGTAAAATACCAAAAAGGTATTATGTGTATGCTTCATATATGACAAACCTTATTGAAGAAAAAGATTCCTCCTATGAAGATGCAACTACACATCAAGATTGGAGGAATTTAATGTAGGAGGAGTACTAGTTGATCATGAAGAGCAATCTCTCGGAAATTTTCCCCGGGTTAAGTGAAAAATACATAGTCACCTCAAAATGGATTTACAAGATAAAGCACATTGTATATGGGAACGTTGATAATTACAAAGAAAGATTCTAGGAAGAGGCTTATCATAGAAAGAAGGGATTGATTATGAGGAAACCTTTGTTCCCACAGCCAAACACACAATAATAAGATCACTTGTTTCGATGGCTAGTACTATGGGATGGAATATCCATAAAATGGATGTAAAGACAAATTTCCTGAATGGGAATATTGATGAAGAGATTTACATTGAGAAACATCAAGGATTTCAAATAAATCAGAGGGAAACTCATGTCTGCAGGCCGAGAAAAAATCTATATAGCTTAAAGCAAGCACCTAGAACTTGGTATGCAAGAATGGATGCATACCTATTGGGACCCAGTTTTACCCAAAGTTATGCAGATCCTAACCTATACATCAGGGTGTTGCAAGGTGAACTAGATATCATCCTCTTGTATGTATATGATCCACTAGTTACAAGAGTAGAGCATCAAAATTAGGAATGCAAGAAGTAGTTAGCAACCAAGTTTGATATGAAGGATCTTGGGATTATGCATTATCATTTGGGACTAGGAATTTCGCAGAAGCTACGTGAGATATATCTTGGTGAAGGTAAATATCAGATCAATATTCTTCATAATTTTTTCATTATGAATAGCAAGCCTATGACGACTCCTATGATTACCAATTTAAAGAAGTTGAGTAGTTGAGAGTCTAGTTTGGTGGATTTTACTTGCTACAAACACTTGATCGGATCCTTGATGTATTTGGTAATATAATACCAGGGATTTGTTTTATAGTGAATGTACTCAATGAGTTTTATATGGAGCCAAAACATGATCATTACAACCAAGCATGTCCTAACATATTTGCATGGGACCATACATCATTGCCTGTAGTATAAAAGTAATGTAATTCAACTCATGGGGTGTACAAATCCAAATTGGGGCAATAGGAAGACAAATGGTAGAAACACAATAGGTGGATGTTTCATCTTGGGATTTTCCATGGTCTTATAGATGAGCATAAAGTAAGATATAGTTTCTTTGAGTAGTGCTAAAGCTAAATATGTTGTTTCAAGTGAAGTATGTTGGGAAGTTCTTTGGCTCACAAAGTTATTATGGAATTTATTTGAAGAACTACTCATCACTACATGTATACATTTTGATGATGAAAATTTTATTATATTGACAAAAGAACCAATATTTCATGTTATGATGAAGCATATAAACAAAAAATATTGCTACATTAAAAGCTCATTACGAGATGGTGTCATAGAGCTACAAATATACCTACTAATGAATAGGTAGAAGATATTCTAACTAAAGAATTACCAAACAAAAAGCTTGAGTATTTGAGAGACAAGCTTGGTTTGGTAGATATCTCTCCCCTAATTGAGAGGGGCTGATGTTGGACAGTTCTTTTCTTTGTGGCTCAAGAACTAGAATAGGAATAACAATTGTAAGTCTTAGTGAAGACAATAAATAAAGAATGGAGCTTGGAGGATTGGATAAGCATCTGAGATTGGAACTTCTTATGGATCATAGAATCCAGGGAAAAAGAAGTTATTGACCGATTCTCTTTTAGGATGAGGTAGGGAATCCAAGATAAGAGTATTTGAAGAGGATCAATATTCTTTTAGGATTCAGGATTAGAAATACAAGATAAGAATATTCCTAAAAGGACATACACAATGAACATATGAATGGGTTATGTGCCCTAGAGGTAGTTTAACAGCTCAAGTAAAGCCTCCCTTCATAACGCTCTCGAATAAGGATGGGCTTGTCTAGTTAAGGCCTTCAAGGATAGTGTTACTTGTAATAAATATGTTTGACAATGATGGAGTATCAATCCAACTCTTCTTATGAGAATGTATCAATATTGATATTCCTTGCACCATGTAATGGGATTATGAATACCTCCCTAGTTAAGAGGGAGCGTTGAAAATTGTAACTAGGTTTAGTCTTCATAACGATCTAATTTTAATCATGACATTGTATATTATTTATAAATAAATATAAATAAATTATATTTTATTTTGGAGTGTGGGCTTCATACTCGATTTTTATTCAAAATCATGTTCTTCATGCTTTTTAGGTTTTCTATGTATTTTTGGGATAAAGAATAATATTTGTCTTGGCATAGTCCCATTTGGAATCATTTTAATAAACGAGAATATTTATTTTATCAAGAAGAATCCATCTATTTCTCGAAGACCAAGTTGACTCCAAGTTAAGGACAAGTCAAACTAAAGGGAGGGTTATTCAACCCCTCAAGGAGGCTATAAATACAAGGAGCTCGACCTCATTTGAGACACTCATCCAAGACAAGTTCAATCTACAATAGAAAAGGAGAAGAAGGGACAAAAGGATGAAGAAATGAAGGAAGAATAAAATTTTCTTGGGATATCTATCCACACGTGTGAATTTATGTTTTCTGTTAAGTTGTAGTTACAGGAGGCCAAAATTGCAGAGCTAAAAATCTGAGTAGTTGTAGGGCCAAAATTCTAGACAAAGTTGTAGTAGGTCAAATTTTGGAAGATGATTTGAAGAAGACTTTGTAGAGGGGTTGAATTGGTGCTTGGGAGAATTTTGGGTGTTTCTCTTTGGTTCATGTAAGTCTCATTTTGAACAATTTCTATCAGAAGAGAAGCATTTTTCTAAGTTTTCCCCTGACTTGGACCATATCTCTTATGTACTTTGTCTTGTTGTGATCTTCATTTTTTTGGTAATTGGTTGATGAACAAGATATAATAAATTAATAAAATGCCAACACACATCACAATTAATTATTAGGATAATGAAAATATATATAATGTCTAAGTCTCCTGATTTTCCAACGAATAGGATGTTGTAAAGGACATTGAAAGAACCCCTTTGGATGTTAAATATAAACAATGAGTTACTTGGTAGGACTTGAATGTAATGGTTAATTGACTATTGAGTCTTGTCATGGATTTTGATTGAATTTAATATGGTTGATAGCATTGATTATTTTTGCATGACTAACTAGTAAAACTTATATGCATGAATCATTTTTAATTCAAGGTTATTACAAGTTGTAAACAAAGTGATTGTGGAAGTTTACTTTATGTTGTTGGTCTATTGGTTACAATAAACCGTTGAATTGAGATTGATTGGATTACTACCATAATGAAAAATCATTTTTTTATATGATTAAAACTTATATAGGCTTTGATTCATATGTAAGAAATTGCAGTAATTGTGAAAATGGATACTTGTTTAACAATGCATACATATGACCGCAAGTTCTTGAATTATACAAAGTACTTAGAACATGATACGATAGTGTATTTAAAGAGATTTATTTACTGGAAATGCATTTTTCTGTCAGTGATTGAATCTTTTTATATGAACATGCATAAATAATAATTGGCAGGATGAGAGCAACCAAGATTATTTGATAATATTATAATATACTGAAATCCATGAAATAGAATTATGTATGTTATACTAGCTTAATGATAGAGCTAGTGGTAATCAAATGTCGTTGATTAGATTGTTTCTTCAAACTTCATAACTCTACAATTGATTATTCAATGATGATGTTATCTAGTATGCATCCTACATCTAAAAAATATGTCAATTTCTTCCTTTAGAAATTCACCTAGTGTGTGTGAATACCATGCTGACATTACATTAAATTTTATCAATTAAGTCTATTCTGATGTGGACATGTGGTGTCTTCGTAGGCATCACTAAACAAAAATATAGATGGTATTTTCAACCTATTGGCATTACTGATTTGTTTTATCAAGAAAAGTTTGTGTGATTGAATTGAATTTGGCAATGATGCATAATGGTTGTTGATTAGATACATATGCATAAATGAAGTGTCATTTTGCATGAATTAGTGACTGTGGTATTTTTAAAGGTTCTATTCCCTTAACTGTTGTTGTAAAACAACTTCATGGAAACTTTGTTCTAAATTTCCTTGGATATAGAATTTGGAAGATTTATCCTTATTTGCTATAATGCATGAAAATTCTTTATGAAAAAACATCAGGACAATTACCTTTCTATTTTGTTAAAACATTAAAAACATTGATGCATGTGAAAGTGAAATGCATCTTGAATGTATCTAATAAAATGATTTTTTCGTAACAATATTTTGTAGAAGGTATGGATTTATCAAAATAATATGTAACTAATGTTACACATGTTATTAAGAAGATTTATCTTAATGGCAACATAGTGATAGTCCAGTAATATGGGACATCAAACTCTGTGAAAGGTAAATTATTGCAATGTGATTTGCAACTACAAATGAGAAGGTATAATGCTATGATATTCAAGATATCGTAATTCTTTATAAATTTCATGATGGCTATTAAGTGGAAAATTTGAAATGAGTACCATCTATATGATATGAGATATCACTTACGAATTGTTGTCAAATTTACTTTCACAGATTATGGGACCCATGTTGACGGTCAAGTATGAATACATGATGTACATAAAAACTCTTTTTGATTTATTGATAATGTGTATATGGTAAATTATGTAAATTATGGTGGGAAAAGGTGTGTTGACGGTGTTGGAATCGCCAACATTCAGGGGGATCTCCTCGATATGAAGCACCAACTAGACCTCACATCCTTTGGAGTAGGAGTCCCAACAGTGGGTGGTAATGTAAGGCCTTGACAGTGGAGATGAAAAGAAGAAAGTATGCTAATTTTGGGTGAGAGAAAGTATGTGACCCTATGGGGAGTCAAGTGCGATGCATGAAGGTTCCAAACACACAAAGGGAAAAGGAAGTGCACCCCTTGGAAGCTTGTAATAGTGCACAACTTAAAAGCAACACACCATCAAAATGACATCACAACTAAAATGCAGAATAGTCCACCAATTAAAGTGATGAGATAATCCAACAACACACATTCAACAAGATTCATACAAATTAAAACAAAATAGTTCATAAGCATATGCATAAGTTAAATAACATACATTTTCAATACAACAAGAATAGTCCTACTATATTAATAGCATATGCATGAAAGCATGTTGGCTATGATTTTATTATTATAAGTGAAAGTTCCATCCATACATACACCATTGATGGACACTAGCCCCAATGGTGAAACATTACAATCAAGACATCTACTCCTCCAAATAAGTATACTTGCTCTACACTATGGAGAAGCCAAGGATCTTCACAATCGCCCAAGATCTTTCTAAGCCTAATCCTAGCTGAACATTTGGCTACCAAAATGTTGTTCTATTGATTATTAGGTTCTATTTATTACAAGAGGGGATGACTCTTCAACTCCCCTTTGTGAATTTTAAACTACCCTCATGACTCTTGAACTTCTTCAAAAAATGACACATTACATTACATGGTGAATTTTCGTATTCCAATATTGACAGTTGGAATTTCACTTACAACATAATTACAAATAACATTACATTATAAGAGAGTATTTTGGAAATAATCACATCAATGAGTATTTTTTTGACGTGTTTCGAACAAACCAGTGTGGTTCATCGTTAGGACAAGATGAAAACTCATATCATGGTAATAGCCTAAACAGATGGATAGATCGTTCCAACAACGACAAGGTAACGGATATAAAATTAGCTAATTTTGACTAGGGCGAGGAGGAATGATTAAAATAATAAGGTTAAATTTATAACCATAAAAATTAATATTATTTTTTAAATATAAATAAAATAATGTTTTTGATGATGATGATGATGGTGGTTAACGTCCACTGAGACCAAATTGGTCTATCGGACCTACAATTTAATTTTTACTTGTCTGGCTCCTCGTCTTTCTTGGCGAGATTGGTGTTGTAGCTTTCTTTTTTTTCTCTACGGTCTTCCAACTTCCTTTATCTTGCATCTCCTTCATCTCTTCTGGTTCTTGGAACATTGGTGTCTTAGCTTCGCGATCTATTGTGTTCGTTCTTTTGAAGATAGTCGGAGAAGAAGTTTGGTCTGGGAGATCTGCTTTGCTGTTAAATGAAGATTTATTTTCTGAGTTATTCGAATCCTCATAACTGTTGATTTGCTGGGGCGGGATTTCTTCTTGCTTGTCTTGAGAGTTGTTTATTTCTTCCCTGCTTTCTTGTGACTCAGAGTTTTCTCTAGAATATTCTTCTTTGATGACAGTGTAGTGTTCTTTTTGTGCTCCTTCCCACCATGTAGATCTGTGGTGGTTTTTTCTAGCAAAATTTTTCTCAGAGGCTTTTGGGCAATTTTTGGCTAGATGCCCTGTCTCAAAGCAACATCGACATCTGAAGAGGACACTTTCATAATCAAGTTTCTGGTTCTACACATAGTCTTTACTTGTTAGGTTTATTTCAGCTGGGAATCCGGCGCTGAAGTCCATTTCCACACAGATGCGTGCATAGGTGGTTCTGGCATATTCCTCTGTTTCTGGGCACCTGCAGTAAAATTTCCCAATTGCATTTCCGATGGCTTTTAGTGAGGAGAGATTCCAGAGATGCAAGGGTAGGCTTGGCAATCTCACCCAAACTGGTGCTGAGGTTATCACTGCTGTAGAAGGATCGAATGATGGGTCCCATGGCTTCATGAATAGGCCTGATTTTTCCCAAAACCAAGGGCCGGAATCTAGAATACATTGTCTGCTTTCAGGATTTTCAAAATCTACTATAAAGAAACCCCTAGCACAAGGGTAGATATTAATTTCATCAGAAATGACAGACTTCCATACCTCTAAAATCCAATTGTGGAGTGCTATCAGCCGCGGCCAAAAACCATTGAACCGGCAAATTAGGGCACTTTCGGAAAACTTCAAAGCTTCATCGATCGAGGCCTGGACCACTTGGATAGTGGGAGCTGGGGCTTCACTGACGATATGGGCAGGAGATTGCCCTCCAGAGGCGGGTGAGCCACCAGTGATTTTTGCGAATCTCGGAGCCATATTTTACTTGCCCGTAGAACCCAGCCTTAGAGAAGATAAGATCTAGATCTAGATCTAGATCTAAATCTGGCCGCAAAAAATGAGTAGCCTAGATCTAGATCTAACCATAAAAAATTAGATCTAAGTATATATATATATATATATACTTATAGATCTTTTTAATAATAGGTTAAATATTAGAAATGGGTGTGAAAACAAAATATAATTTTAGTAATTTAAAAAAAAAAAAAAAAAACTAAGAGAAGAGAAATCTACTTAGAATCCCATATTAATTATGGACTTGACAAAGAAATAAAATGTTCTTACGAAAAGAAAGAGGTGAAATTATAAATATAACAATATATATACATATTCATATATATCATATATCTATATATATATATATATATATATATATATATATATATATATATATATATCTATATATATATATATATATATATATATATATATATATATATATATATATATATATATATATATATATATATATATATATGTTGATGGTGTTGAACCTACCAACATGTTAGGGGATCTCTCCACTAAGAAGTCCCAACTAGACCTCAGACTATTTGGTGTAGGAGTCCCAGCAGTGGGTTAGTACAATATCTCCTTGACCACAGTTGCGCGCAGAGGTGAGCAAGATGTCCTTGTTTGTAGCAAGGGTGTGACATATGCAGCAAGTCAAGGAAGGTGCATGAATGGCTCTAACACATGGAACGTGCGTATGAGTGTGCCCCTTAGAAACCTGTGGTAGCATGTAGCTTGAAAGGGAACACAAGAAAAACAAAACATCACACGCTGGAAGGAAAGTTAGTCAATGATCCAAAGTGATGGTTAAACCATCAACACATCTCAATAAGATTCATACAAACATATAAAGAAAAGTCCATACATACATGCATAAACAACAACTACATATATCATTAGAGTGACCGAGATAGTTGAAATACAATAATAACATATGCATGAAATGTGTTGGATCTGTTATATTAATAAAGTGAAAGATCCAATCACACATACAACTATGACCAATCACTAATCCGGATAGTGGAACGTTATAGTCACTGTCACTTGCTCCTCCAAAGAGATATACTAGCTTTGCATTGTGTAGAAGCCAAGGCTCACTACAATACACTCCAATCTTTCTCTAAGATACACCTTTAGGGAGCTTGGCTCCCAAAAGCATGTACAATGAGTTATGAGGTTCTATAAATAGAAAAGGGTGGGGTGACCCTTGACATTTTGCTTTTTGATGCTTCACCTACCCTCATGCCTCTTCAACCACTACATGACCGTTACACTCTACTATCGACACTTGGTCTTTCACTTTTACAAGATGTTACATTGCAATCTACACATGTACCCATGTGAGACAAAATAGTTTTGAGTAAGCCATGTGTTGGGCCGTGCAATAGGTATAAATTTACCGTTGATTATGTTATCTTTTTCCCCCTTTTTATGCATTTTGTGCCATGACGTAATAAGGTTTTAATAAGATTTTGATAGAAAATGAATGAAACTACTTTTGATGTGATTTTACTAACAAAACTAACTTTCATTGTTTATTATGCAGAAATTCATGAAGGGAACAACTGTTGTTCAAAAGATTGAACAAAAAAGGCTAAACAGAGGAAATAGCACACGTCTTGTGGGATCAAATCAAGAAGCAAATCAGGAGGATCAGTGCAAGACAGAAAGATTGTCTAATAATAGCATTTAGTTGTGAATTCCTCAAGATCTCTTGATCCTAAGGAATCGCATTTATCTCTTTTCCTCTTTGGCTATAAGAAGGGAAAGACGCATAGAATAAGGGAGAACTTTTTGCCTTTTTACTTCAGTTGTAATTTTAATATACAGAGTGTTATTCTGAAAGACATTGTGCTGTAATGACATTTGGATTTGATGAATAATATATAATCCGCATTGTTATTCATTTGAGAGATTCTGAAGTAATCAAGCAGTATTCACTGGCAGCTTGGGCCCGGTCACTAGTGGATTTCACTGTTGTTCCCTATTTTTATAGTTTACCTTTCTGTAGTTTAATTACTCTGTTTTATAGTTTTATGATTGATTTACTTTCACTAGTTTTGAGTTTGTATGTTCATTTCATTGGTCCTTATTCGTGTTGATTATTTCATTTATTTAATATCGTGGATTGAGTTGATTAGGAATCATTTCTTTTTAATTTAATGTTAGAGTTTTATTGATTAGATCAGATGTATTCCTTTTATGTAGAAGCCTAGATTCAGCTGAAAGAGCTCTATTATCACTACGGTGCACTCGGTTGATGTAATTTCACTTAGAACTTTCGATTAAGATTGGATTTTGATCTCGCTTAAGATTGAGTTTTGATGTTTGAATGAGTTAATTTCCTTGAAGTTACAAATTGGCAGTTTAGGGTTTGATTCGTTTACTCTTGTATTGAAATCAATAAGTTATTTTAAAGCATTACTATCTGTAGATTCAATGATTTACATCACTTGCACATATTGTGTACACTCTTGAAACAAAAAGACTTACCCAGGTTGATAATTAATGTGAGGCATTTAAGAGTTCTAAAAGACACCTTATTTGCGCACAACATTTTGGCGTCGCTGTTATAGCTCCAAATCTCACTCTTATGGTTTGTGATGCTGTACTCATGGCCTAGGGCAACCCCTCCTTCCAAACCTGGTCCTAAAATTTAAAAAACGGTGTTTTATCCCTTATACGCGACATTGCCCTGAGTTAAACGCGTGTATACGCGGGTATGTGTATAGCCAACCCGCGTGTATGCATTAAAACACTTTAAAAAAATATAAAACTCCTTATTTTTGGGCGAAGATCGTGGGTTTTACCTGCTGATCACCTGTTAGTGCCCATGGCCCAACTGTTCCCAACCAACTCCTAACTAAAAAACTACTTTGGGAGTGGTATAAAAAGACCTCAAAGGGAAGGCCTAAAGGAGGAGAGAAGAGAGAGAAAGGTTATTATGCTGAGATTTTTCCCTTGACCAGGTCTGAAGTCCCTTGTGCCTTCTGCACTTCCCCCATTTTGTACAGGAAACCTTTGTTTCCTTGTGTGTTGATGTTCATCCACCATTTATGACATCATGGAGAGAGTCATGGAAGGAGTTTGTTAAAGGCTTGAGGCTGGAATGGATCCGGAAGGAAGCTTTGCTTGGAGCCTGCTGAAGGTGACTCAGGTGAAAATATTCCTTTTTATGTACTTTATTTGTCTATAATAAAAGAAACACACGTCATGGTTCCCGAAATGAATCTTCTTTATGTTAATGATATTCATGTTTAGAATTCATATGTGAATGGTTGTTTGGATTTCATAACTAACTACCTTTCTTTATAACATGAAGATGGTTTCTTTATAAGTTTTTGTCCATGTACTGCCGTGTTCTTTGAATTGGTTGTTTTGCAGGAGAAAAGAGAAGAAGGGAACTCCAAGAAGGGTTTGGACCCTAAGGGCCTTCTCAAACGTAGGACCAAAGGTACGTACCCTTATCATAGAATTTTCTTACAATAGCATAATGGCTGTATGAATGCATGTTTCTTTGAATAGATAACTTTCAGTCTGCTAGGGTTTCAACCCAAAAAGCCCTAGGGGAACTTTTCCCTCTACCAGAATTGGCGACTCCACTGGGGACAACACTCTTGTTGTTCCTAGTTTGGGTGTTTTTCAAGCCAATCAGGGCTCAGCTACCTTGTCTACTTGCTGTTACTGTCTGGTCTGTTCTTGAACTTTAAGCTTTGCCAGTTTCTTCAGTTTGTTTTTTAATTTTTCTTGAAGCTTTTCATATACGATGTTTTTCTTAGTTACAGAAGCGTATATACGCTTGTTTCTTTGAGTAAACCCACGTATACGCAGGTTTCCTCAGATACAGTCACGTATACACGCAATCTGTACATCAGTACAGTCGCATATATATTGCAATTTTCAAGATTTATAAATCTTTTTGTCTCTGGAGGTTTGTCTGGTGGTTTGATTCAGTCTGAAATAGTCATTGTCCAGTATCATTTATTTTTTTTACAGCGAGCATATTGTTCTGAATTCTCTCTGATTATAAGGAGTATTGGTCTTGTTTTTTGTTGATTGCAAGCGTCATCGTTTTTTGCTAAAGCACACAAGATTTCTTGCTAGGAATCTTGGCTGCTCTGATTCATCAGAGTATGGAGATTAATCACAATCTTTGTGTTAATCTTGCTTTTGGTGACTTTTTGTTTGCTTAACAAAATCGCTTTTTGGGACCATCGACTTCTTTGTTTCATGAAAGTTGTTGTTTGACACTTTCTTGGAATTTGTCTTTTTGATCTTTTTGGTTTTCATTGCTGCTTTTGATTGTTAAGAGCGATTTCAAACACATTTATTTTTGTTGGGTTTTCATCCATTGAGTGGTGTCGATTCGCAAAACTATTTAATTGCCTATTCTTCAATCACAAGTTTCAGTGTTGTTGAGAGCATTTTTTGAAAAGAAATTTTTGCTTGTTACTTTTGAAGAAAATCTCTTGAAAATCTTAGTTCTGCTTTCTTGAACTTGCTTTTCATTTGGTTTCCTTTTATTGAGTGAAAGTGCTTTATGTTTGTCTTAGAACTTGTTTTTAGTGTTTAGACTAAATGAATGGTAGCATCTCATATTCCATCTAGACATTGTAAGTGGCAAGATAAAGTTTGATAAGCAAGCAACTTTCATTTTTGATTTTTAGAGTAGTTTTCAATCTTGCATCTGCATATATTTGTTGCATTAGGATAGATTTGCATCCCCTTTTAGGCATACATAGCTTTGTTAGCTTTTGTGAGTGGGAAGTGTGAATTAACGAAAAGAAAAGAAAATTTGTTTTATTAGAAGTACCTCTGAACCCTATAGAAATTGCTCTTCATCGAAAAACGAAAAAGTGCATGTGCATGTAGTTAAGTTTTTATTAATTTCTTTTGCGTCAAAAAACACCACTAGTTTCACTTCCGTTACCTTGTGACTTAAAGAACAGCCCAATTTAAAATCAAGCGCTAACTAAAATTCACTAGAACTTTTTGTTTTAGTCAGTTACACCAACAAGATTAGGATTTTAGGGCCTTGGATTAGGTGAGTGGAGAGTGTTATAGACATTTTTGGGCCCTACAACCCCAAGCATGAAATGTCCATAAACCAAGGGCTCCTAAGTCCCTAAAAGTGTTGTTCTAACCCCTAAAGGAACAAGGTCAACAAATTACAGCTTCTCCCAGAAGTTCTCCATGAAAAACTACTCAGAATTGGTCAAAACAAGATCATTGCAGCTGCTCCACTGGCTAAGTGCATTGCATCTCACCTAAATACACTGTGAGGGTGCATTTCATTTCAAATGTTCCTTCTGTGGGGTGCAATGGGCGAGAAATGACAAATGGCAGTGTCATTCCGCGAGGTGGAGAGGCAATGGAAGCTTCCAGAATCTTCTCCTGTGACACTTGCCTCACTGAATTCGACCAAGGATGAGTAAGAGGCCCTCAGTCTCCAAGTGGAAGCAAGAACTATCAGAGAGAAGACACTAATCAAATCACAAGCTGACTCATCCCCCTTACAGATATCTATATATGGATCCCTCATCCCGGAGATCCAGAGGCTGGAATTTTGCATATTGTAAGGAATTGCTGTTGGTTTCTAGAGACAAACATCAGATTGTTGGGTGATCTAAGCTTTGTTTGAGGTGAAGAGGGGCTTCTTTGCTGGGAGGTTGATGCTGGGTCAAAACAACTGGTTGTAACTCCTCCTGGCTCTTTTTCTTGTTTATCAATAAAATCTATTTGAGTTTTCCTCCATGCTTTTGTATCATTGATGCTTGTTACATTTGTATGGTCAATTTACATATGATCCTAGATTGTTTATGATTATAGATCCATGTCTTTGTATAGTGCTATGCTTCTATGATCTTACAGGTATTTTGTGAAGCTGAGCGTGCAAGGGAGCAGGTAGCTGAGGACTATCAAAGAAGAGAGGGATCGAATCAAGGGATTAGCGCAAGACAGAGGTTGGTCTTTCTGTTCCTCTCTATCTATAGTTCATAAAGGAAAACCATAAGTAGCTTTTCTATGTTTGTTTCTAAGGCAGCTATCACACCTTAGTGGGATAGAGCAGTTCTATATAGACACTTTTCCCTATAACAAAATGGCGACTCCACTGGGGAGATAATTAGTTTGTTTGTTTATCATTCTTTGTTGTCTATTTCATAAACTTACAAGTAGCATTCGAACTGCATTTGCCATAACAAATGCAAAGTAGACAACTGCTACTTCAATCCATCTACTGGATCTGTTTATGATTTAAAACAACTGATTCACAAACTATCTGATTGCCCTTGTGATAGCTCTTAGATCCTCCTTAGATCTACCCCTGATTGTTGCATTACTGATTGCTTTTTACTCGGCCAAAAACCAAGAACTGAACTGCAAACTGTGACCCAGAGACCGAATAGAGTCTCGTTTCTGGCCCAGCGCAGGTACTGTTCAGAGATTCTGAATTTCAGTGCACTTCCCAAGTGGACAACCTGCATTGCATTTCAGATTCTCTGTGTTACAGGTGCGCTGATCAGACTAGCTCTGTGCAGTTGTGGTTTCTGTGGATCGTTCTTTCCAGTTCTATTCCTGAATTTTGCTGCCTGTGATCAGTATATGTCTATTTGAAACCCCTTTTTCCTTGTTGTTATTCCGCCTCCTTTGTACAAAAGAACTGTAGATGTTTTTGTGTGTTTGTTGAGTCGTTTACAGTTCTCCTTTGCAAAAGTAGCATAATCATACTATCGCCCTTTGATTTGAAACTGTCGCAAGTGTCGATTTCAATCGTAGGAAAGAGTTTGATTGCTATTGATGGTTGATTATCCTATTACTATTGCTTTTGGTCTGAATTTGTAATTTTCTAGTGTCAAGAACGAGTATTCATTTCAAAATCGTAAGGTGTTGTAATCGTCTCCATTTTTTATTTCGAAAAGAAGCTTGTTTATATTTGTCGCTTGAAAAGAAATTCAGATTTGTGCATCAGCTTTCTTTTTAGCATCCATATACTAAGAAAGTCGAAAAAAAAATACATGCATGTGCATTTGCATATAGACAGTCTGATTGGCTTGATTTAGGAAAAGTGCATTTAGAGTGTGCTCTTTGCTCTTTGTGAAAAGATTCTATCTTTCTTTTCCCTAGTAGCTAGGATTTTCATTGCATAAAAGAGATAAAAAATTTGTTTATCATCTTAGACTGCATTTTAGGAATTACATCTACATCTCGTGGTGAACCCGAAAGGAAAACTTCATAAACAAGATCAACTTAAAATAAATTCAATGAATCTAACAACGCTTTGGAACTTAACGCACAACATTTAGAAGTCTAGGCTAGAGACGTATTCCGGCGTCGTAAAGCCTGGTAACTGTTGTTCTCACTGATGGTTGGGTGATTCCTCCACTTTGAGACGATAAGTGCCAGTACGGACTTGTGCTCCCACGTACCGTCGAGTATATTTTGGGATACCCCTATAGGCTTAAATCCTTTATCCATAGGAAGCCGTGTCTGTCGCCCTATCGATTGCAATGCACTGAACATAGCATTCGGGAAGATTGACTGCCGTACCGTAAAAAGTATTCTACAGTTTTGCGATTGGTTTGGTACTCCCTCTACCTAGATTTCTAGAGCAGTCCCTTTCGTTCCTTTTCAGACTCCTTAACAGAAAAGGTCCATCTGAGCACTTGTCACTTCAGGCTCATTAAAAATCGAAGGTGACTAGAGTCATCTTTTGTTTTTTCTCGACTCTTAAAAACTGAAAAAACAAGTTGTGTAAAAGCGTCTAAAATTTATTTTAAACAGAATATTCATTACCCCTTTCCTACGTTGATCTTGGGTTGAGAAAATGGAATCCACCAACCAAGGAATTCCCCTTGGAGGAAATCCTAGTCCGTTCTCCTCTTGGGGAGATGTTGGTGCACCCCATATGGCCACATTGTCGCTTCCAAGACTGACAATTGGTTTGCCTGTATGGCTCTTCTCAACCTCTGTCATTCAGAACACCACAATTCCTGAACAATCGAGTCAGCAATTAGACGAGTCCAGAGTTACCCACCAACCTTCTACTTCCTCCAATTCTTCCCCTCCTCCTTCCTCTTCGCTTGATGGGGCTGGTAAAGCCAAAAGTCAAGTACCTAAGGAGAAGAAGGAAAAGAAGAATAAAGAGAAGAAGAAGAAGGAGCCAAAAGCAAATGGGGGCAAACGAGTGTCGTCTAGCGAAAATCCACACACTGCACCGACCAGGCCTAAATCGCCATGTGTCATTTGCAAAGGAGACCACTATCACAGAGATTGTCCTTGCATCCCTTGGATCTTAAGGGACTGGTCTCCTCGTTTGCACAACCCGGTGTCATCAACCTCTGATGATCATGTTGAAAACACACCGTCAACTAGTGAAAGTGAAGCCCCAGGACAAAAAGGAAAATATAGATTTCCTTGTAAACTGTGTGAAGGCGATCATGCTGTCCACCGTTGTCCCTTCTTAGACGAAGCTAAAAGAGTTTTGGATGATCGTCCGGTTTCACCGTTACGACTTCCTCCTGCCGAGTCCGTCATTAGTTGAAAATCCGGCTGGCCCGCTCAGGTGGTCGGCCGAAGCACCTATCATTGAAGATAAATCATCTGAATCCATACCAGATGAAAGTCAAAAGGTCGAGGCGGAAGTTGACCCGGTCTTGCCTTCAGAGGTTCCATCTTCAGATGATACAGTCACTGAAGAGAACAAGGATGACACCGTCCAAATTCTTTTCATAAGCACAGACTCCAATGAACATGGGGGCAATTTACCTGTTCCTTTACCGCAGGAAGGAAGTTCGTCAGAGTCATACTCGGCCGTCTATTTGGTCCCACCTCCAAGCAACCTAGTTGTCTGCTTTGACTGGAATCAACTAGGTAGACCCCGTTTACCAGCTAGTATACCATTCCAGATTATTGTTCAAATATATAGAATGGTTATGGCTGGTACCATCATAGATGAGGGGGCTTCTATGAGTATCCTTTCCTCGACTGCTTGGAAAGCGCTTGGTTCACCATCGCTTTTTCCTGAGATGAGAAATCTAACAGGTTTTGATAAAGGAACCAGTCGACCGTTAGGGATCCTTCCCAATGTGCCCATAACATTGAGAGGGAAAACCGTTCACATGAACGTTATGGTAGTTCAAGGACCCCTGGATTACAATCTACTCCTTGGACGAGACTATATTTATTGCATGAGAGCCATTATCTCATCACTCTTTAGAGTGATGTGTTTTCCGCACGAAGGAAGAGTGGTCAAGCTCGTAGACCAGCTTTCATTTCCCGGATCACGCATAGCAAATAGTCATATACCATCCCTAAATGGTCTTTTCACGCAAGAAATGTCTCAATCTCCAGTCCGTCCACCTGATGAGCACGAGTGATTCGGGGGGACATGACTGAAACCCAGGGGGCATGCACCCTGGTCTACTTCGATAGGAAAACTTCGGGTATAGGGTAGGTTTCTGTGAGAGAATATGACCTCCGTACTCCCGTCCGTGATTGGAAGATGGAGTTGGACTGGAACAAGATTCTCTTGTCAAAGTTATGTGAGTTGGTGGGCATCGCCGCTCACCTTTGTTTATCTCGGTAGACATCGCCGAAGAGGTGTTTTGTTTACGCTGTAAATAGAACTATCTTTGGTAACCTGTAAGAGGTAGGCCTCTTTCAGTAAAACAAATGTTTTAATGGACTAAAGAAGGGGTAACCTTGAAACTCTGTTTTATACCTGGGGGCATGCAAACCTTTTGGCGTGCAAGCGAAGAGCGACTATTTATTTTTTAAAATTTTTAGGACCTCTAACCCTTTAAACTCGTAGGATTGGTCATTTCCTAACTTGCATAAAGAAAGGATGTGGGGCAAAACTCTAAAAGTTGCCATTTTTATATGAGACATTCTTATCACACGACTGGATTAATCGAGCAGTGTTACCGCAAGGTTGAAGCTCATTAAAAAATAAACCCGCATCGAGCAGTTTTAGCATATAGTTCAAGCTCGTTAAAAAATAAACATAAGACATGAGCAAATGTTTCCACCCGCATTTAAGCTCGTTAAAAAATGAACTATTCCCCGGTAAATAACCATCGTGAATGTAGTACTTCAGCCATTAAAGCCTTGGTCGTGTTTGCACCGTCACCTCCACTTTTTCCATTGGCCGATCATTCACCTCCATTTGATTGTTTACCCATTTTGAGGAACAACTACGAAGAGTGATTTCACTAGCCATCCTTGTGACACTGCCGTGATTGGAAAATTCCAAACCTTACCTGGAATCAGCTGCTACCCGTTTTATCACTCATTCCTCAAAAGATGAGTCTCCTTTAAGCTCTTTTCAACTGACTCGTAAAATATGAAAAGATTTCCGAGCCATTGGCCTCTCCAGCTCGTTAAAGGGACAGGAAGCGCTATCCCTCCTCTAGATTTTAATCTTTTTGGACCTGAGGGATTATTACACAAAAAGATCGAGCGCTTGTTTTGTTCGGCTCGTTAAAAGTATCGGAAATCCATCCCTTCTGTATTGTTTTATACTTTTTCGGACTTAAGGTATTAGATGACGAAAAAGGAATTTTGGAGTTACCTTTACGTTCCTTTTTAGACTCTCTAAAATTGAAAAGGACTGAGTTATCTTTGTTGTTAAACTCGTTGAAAAGATTAATAGCGACAAACTTGTCTATAGACGAGAACGAGTTTCACTATCGCTAGGCTCGTTAAAACATAGCGATGTGTTTGCCCGAAGGGAAAATTATAGAACAAGCATATGTTATCCTCCTCAAGCTTGACAAAAATAAATAGGTACTGGTCAGCAATTACTGGGGAAAAATTGGGAAGAAAACTCAAAGAAACTTTGTTGGTAGCAAGTCGCTCTTGAACATGACACTTCCGCTCCGTGTCCGAGTCGGGTTGGGTTGTTTCATTCATCGGTCACATCACCATGGTCACGCCATACCATCCACATTTGGGGTTAATGCTACCAATCCATCACATCAATGTCGCCGATATGTTCAAGAGAAGTCATTCAGAGAATTCACCTTTGTCTCACCCACTACCATACATTATACTCCATTCTTTCATGACCGCCACCCTGAACCTTATATCACCAGATCGTTTTCACCTCCATTAAAATCATTTACTCTGTTCCGTGTCATTGATGTGGGATTCATTAAGGCCCTCCTGTGACAGATCACTTCTTGTCGACATCAGCTCATTATCCAAGAAGTTGATCTAGGAACACCCCATTCAGTACTTTGAAGCTTGCATACCTCAATGGCAAGTTTCTCACTTCCGGCGATAGGTTTACAGCAATGGCCTTCGACTGAAAGATTTTGCGTGGTGTTCGACGCCAAGTCCTGTATTCACACCACGTGAATTGTACTGCAGTACCTTGAGGGTCATTATCATTATCGGTGATTCCTCTCGCACTTGTTAACAGTTTACATCATTGACTGGTAATCAAGCGATGTCTTTCCATGTTCGACTTCAGAACATTTCTCACATGGATCGACTTGTACTTTGAGTGAAGATCGGATGAGATTGAAGACCCTGGATCTAGTTTCATCCATCCGGGCTCTGATATATATTCAGGGGAAATAAAGACATTAAATGTACATCATTGCTGCACAGATAATCATCCACTCAAAAGGATGATGGCTCTATCAGAATCATCAGTCTACACTCAGATGATTGTCTGTCCTATGTACATTAAAATGAATTTATAAAGCTGAGAATGGGAATGCCCGCCTCAGCTAGATCATGAAAATATTGTGAAGATAATGTATTGTATTGTATCTTATTACAGGTCTCCTCCCAGCATTGAAATAACTTCGGATCCTCATAATAAAGCATTTCACCCGACACCAAAAGGTTAACGGCCTCATACTTTAGGGGGCAACTGTTATAGACATTTTTGGGCCCTACAACCCCAAGCATGAAATGTCCATAAACGAAGGGCTCCTAAGTCCCTAAAAGTGTTGTTCTAACCCCTAAAGGAACAAGGTCAACAGATTACAGCTTCTCCCAGAAGTTCTCCATGAAAAACTACTCAGAATTGGTCAAAACAGGATCATTGCAGCTGCTCCACTGGCTAAGTGCGTTGCATCTCACCTAAATACACTGTGAGGGTGCGTCACATTTCAAAAGTCCCTTCCGTGGGGTACGATGGGCGAGAAATGACAAATGGCAGTGTCATTCCGCGAGGTGGAGAGGCAATGGAAGCTTCCAGAATCTTCTCCTGTGACACTTGCCTCACTGAATTTGACCAAGGATGAGTAAGAGGCCCTCAGTCTCCAAGTGGAAGCAAGAACTATCAAAGAGAAGACACTAATCAAATCACAAGCTGACTCATCCCCCTTACAGATATCTATATATGGATCCCTCATCCCAGAGATCCAGAGGCTGGAATTTTGCATATTGTAAGGAATTGCTGTTGGTTTCTAGAGACAAACATCAGATTGTTGGGTGATCTAAGCTTTGTTTGAGGTGAAGAGGGGCTTCTTTGCTGGGAGGTTGATGCTGGGTTGGAACAACTGGTTGTAACTCCTCCTGGCTCTTTTTCTTGTTTATCAATAAGAGCTATTTGAGTTTTCCTCCATGCTTTTGTATCATTGATGCTTGTTACATTTGTATGGTCAATTTACATCTGATCCTAGATTGTTTATGATTATAGATCCATGTCTTTGTATAGTGCTATGCTTCTGTGATCTTACAGGTAATTTGTGAAGCTGAGCGTGCAAGGGAGCAGGTAGCTGAGGCCTATCAAAGAAGAGAGGGATCGAATCAAGGGATTAGCGCAAGACAGAGGTTGGTCTTTCTGTTCCTCTCTATCTATAGTTCATAAAGGAAAAACATAAGTAGCTTTTCTCTATTTGTTTCTAAGGCAGCTGTCACACCTTAGTGGGATAGAGTAGGTCTATATAGACACTTTTCCCTGTAATAGAGAGTTAACTCTCCAAGGCCATATAAACGTCAAACATAGGAGTCTGAATAACGAGAGAAAATCCAATAGCGTTAGGAAGACCAGGAAAGCTCCGGATCTGGGAGTTAAGCACGAGGGTCTGTGAAGACAGGGAGGAGAGATACCCCCTCTCCTACTTGTCTGAACTTACCTCACGATTGTTCTTCCTGGCTTCTGCGACGAGTTGGTATCCATAGTTGCTACTCCTAGGGAACTACACAGGTGGCTGTGGAGGGGAATCCCGTGGCACCTGAGGTTGACGTTGCATCACTCTCGACAGTACTACTGGAGGGCACCTTTGCGAAGCTTGGGGGCTTGCACCAGCGCACGCTGTTGTTAGGAGGTCAGTGTAACTTCCTCTGATACCTTCGCTGATAGGACTGGGCCCTCATCATCCCAAACTATCTTCGAAAGGCCCCTTAATTCACTTTCTCGTATTTTGGCATCCGGCCTTAATCACCCGGAGCGGAAATACTTGGAAGTTGTTTGACTAGCTGTATCTTTAGGGACTTTATAGTGTGTGCTTTGTGCTCTTAGTTGGCCTAGCTTTCAATTTTTTGAGTCTTTAGTTAGATCATAACAAAAAATTCAAAGTGGCTGACCGATCTCCTAGACGGTCTCGAAGACTTCGTGGTCTTTCGCCACCAAGTTTAGAGCCTTCTCCTAGAAGGCGCAGAGGCAATACTACTGGTGGGTTCCGTCCCATGCCAGTTGACGCATCGGGGATTGATCCTCCTCTCGGGGGCATTAGCGGCCAAGCAAGGCCTGGCACTTCTGAACAAGAGAGGGACACTCCAGTCCTTTCTCGAGTTCTCTTTCAAGCAGAGAATAACATAGAGGTAGAAGAACTCTCAGAGTCGTTAGCGGCTCCGAATTCTCCACTACCATCTAGTCATCCAGACGTATTAGAATACGTTGGGACTCCGACGCATAGACCGTCAAGTCCAAGTTATGCTACGCGCTTACCATCGATGACCACTACTGGAAGCATGGCTTCTACAAGTGCTACAACTATGCAAACCCCAACATCGGTGCAAGGGGGAGGAACGATTTCCATCTCCTCTGCTTCCTTGTTCGGATCTTTTGCTAGCACATCTTTAGTTGGGTTTACCTCCATTCCGTCCACGAGTGGAAATGCCCAAACCAATGCTTTTGGTACTGGATTCTTCCCATTTGGAACCCACTCACAGGGTATTCCATCGGTTCCGTTTAGTGCCGCTACGTCCATGATGGGCGGATCGGCTTCATTCCAGGGTTTTCCTTTCGGAAGTGGTCATATACCACATTCCAACATGACGGTAGGATCCATGCCTTTTTCTTCTATAGGACAAAGCAGTAATCCTTTCCAAGGTTGGACTAACCCTGGGGTTAGTAGCGCGGGAACTGGGAATCCGTTTATCGGCCAACAAGGGAATAGGCCGTACTCCACGGTTAGCTCGTTTCAAATTATTCCTCCCCTTGCTTCGGCTTGGAATCCGTATCAGGGGTTATCAACTCCTTACAATCCTTTAGGAGGAAACTTTGCTGGTTATGGAGGCTATACGGCCGGAGTTGGTCAAACTCTGAATTTTGCTGGATCACAAGGCTTGCCTTTTGGTTCAGCCAGTTCTACTGGTTACTTCGGGCAGCCTGGCGCCTCCCAAATTCCAGGACAATCTTTTCAAAACTTTGGGAGTTCTACCGAGTCTGGGTGGAATCCCCAAGGTCCTCCTAGGCTTCCGTTTCTGGCAACGTTGAACTTGCCAGATCTCACTAAGTTAACAAATGACCCAATCAAGTACAATCCGGCCTGGCCTCCGGTCCCAACCAAACTCCCTTCGGACATTCCAAAATTCGAAGGGAAGAGTGGTGAAGACCCAGGCGACCATGTGACCACATTCCACTTGTGGTGCTCATCTAACTCCCTTATCAATGACTCGATTAGGTTGAGACTCTTTCAGCGCACCTTGACTAGTAATGCGGCCAAATGGTATATAGAATTGCCAAGGGGCAGCTTTACATCTGTCGCTGACTTAGCCAATATTTTCTTAAATCATTTCTAGTTGCCTGTCCGCTATGATGCCGGAACTGAACTTCTGGCCACCTTTTTTCAGGATAAGGCAACCCACATTTCTGACCATATTCAGGAATGGAGATGGAGAAAGAGGCTCATTAAAGCCAAAATCCCTCCGGAGTACCGTCTCGAGTGGTTTTTGAAGTCTTTACAACCCGAGATCTCCAAGGATGTCTCCATGTCTGGGGTCTATTCTGAGGAGCAAGCCATTTTTAGGGCCCAGCAATTAGAATTGATCTACTCTCAGTCTGGGATCCTACAAAAGTACTTGCCAGATGCTCCTGGATCTAAGGTTGACGTAGCTAAGTTGAAGCAAGGTCCGCATGCGGATGGTATCGTTGGGTCAGTAGACACAACTACAGTGAACTTGTTAAATCAATTGCAGCAGTTGTCCTTGCAAACTGCTTCTAACAACCAAGTCACATCGTCTAATCCCCCCGCTTCCCAAACTTCTTCAATTAATGCTGTCCAATCTGATAACCCCAAAGGAAATCAAAATTCCAATGGGAAAAAGAAAGGATGAGGTAAGAAAAAGAACTAGGATGGGAAGCCTGATGCAAATAAATCCGGCAACAATGCTGGTGGTGGTAGAAATGAGTCGAGAAAGAAAGTCAAGTTTCCATGCAAGTTGTGCAGTGGAGACCATCTAACTCATCTTTGCCCTAAGATTGAAGATGCTCAGCTCTTGTTAGGACAGCAAGGAACTTCTAGTTCTCAAGCTGTGTTAACTAACCCATTTCCCCAAGGGCAGCAACTTCTTGCTGGCGCGAGTTCAAACCCTAGAACCTCCGCAGGAGGCAACCAGGAAGGGGAAAAATCGTCAAATGTTTTCATGATGGGTTCTAACGTCCATGTGGCTACGCGGTCCCGTGATTATGGTGAAGCCGAAACTTCCAAGGACAAGACTGTTCCCGGAAGTACTGACCTTCATATTGAGCGACCCCCTGTCGAGACTATACCACGGATACCGAAAGGTTCCGTTAAACACGCGACTATTAATCCTAATGCTAGGGCCACCCAGAATTACTCCTTTGTGGAGGATCTGGCTCAGAGTCCGTGCGCCATGTCCGCTTTAGAGGTTCTCCAGTCGTGTCTGGCTTAGAGAAGTGCTTTACTCTTTGCAATTGGAGCAGTCGATCCAGCTAACTCTTTAGTGCTCACTTTTGACATGTTAAATGTCAAAAAGCGACTCCCTCATCATATGGCTTTCCAAATAAAGTCTACATACCGAAAAATCGATATTTTTCGCACTGTTATAGATGAAGGAGCTTCCACATGCGTCATGTTGATGTCATGCTAGAAGGCTATTGGATCGCCTTCGGCTGTTCCTTCACCCACCGTCTTGACTGCATTTGATGGTCATTCTCATAAGCCGCATGGGATTATCCTGTCCTTTCCTATATGTGTTGGGGGGAAGGTCGTCAATATCGAAGTAGAAGTCATAGATGCTAACCTAGACTATAATCTCCTATTAGGAAGGAACTCGGTAGACGAGATGGATGCCATTGTTTCGACTCTGTTTCGTGTCATTTGCTTTCCTCATGAGGGGAAAATCGTTAAGGTTGATCAATTGGACTATTGTCCAGTCGATCCTCAAGCAAGCTCTGACTCTACTGTTCCTTTAGTGGATAACCCTCACCCGCCGACTGTGAATTTAGGAGTAGGGATGTATTCCTCATTGATGGGTACATTTGATTTTCCTTCTCCTTTCGCTAAAATCAATGCTATTTCATCATCTAAGGAGTCTCCTCGAGAAGAGTTCTTTCGAACTCTTTATTTTTCAGACCCTTGGACCTTGCCTTCACCTATGACCACATTAGCTGAAGGACAAGTAAATGGAATGGCATTCCCTATATCTGCAGCTGAGCTTAGATATCAGTCTATCGTAGACTCTGCAGACAACCACTCTACTCCTTTTTCCGAAGAGGAGTTAGATGGTCATGTGGCCCCGGCTTGGAGCCTTGATTCTACCTCTGCCTTGGACTACTTAGATTCGGTTTTACCTTCTAAAGAAGCAATCCTCGAAGTAATGATGGGTATAGATCGACCTTGGGAAGACTTACACCATCGTTCATACTTTCTTCCTCCATTGCAGGAAGTAGAATCTGGATTCTCCGAGCTCCTCACTAGTGATGTTTGTACAGTGTCAAACCCTTTGGCTCCAGCACACATTCGTGCCAAAGGTAATATGTCGGTAATTTCAAAAACGATACCTATAAACATCTCTAGGGACCCTAACGTCATCGAGAATATCTTCATCGGAATTGAGTGTTCCCTTGAAGAAATTCAAATTTACACCGACCTATTTAAGGAATTTCGTGATGTATTTGCTTGGTCTTATGAAGAAATGCCTGCCATTGATCCTTCTATAGTTCAACATGAGATCAAGACGTATGAAAACGCTAAACCGGTTCGTCAAAGGCTTCAGCCGGTTAACCCTAGGAAAGCAGCAGCTATCAAAGCTGAGGTTGAGAAGCTGCTAAGGGTGGGTTTTATATACCCTGTTCCTCTTACTGATTGGGTTTCTAATCTAGTCCCTTTGGATAAAAATAAAGGAACAATCCGAGTATGCATCGATTTTAGGGACCTAAACAAGGCTTGTCCGAAAGATAATTACCCCACGCCATTCATTGATCAAATTATTGATGAGTGTGCGGGTAATGAAATTTTTTCCTTCATGGATGGTTTTTCGGGTTATAATCAAATTTCTATCCGTCCTAAAGATCAACATAAGACAACCTTTATATGTCCCTGGGTTTCCTTTGCATATAGAAAGATACCTTTTGGTCTTAAAAATGTTGGAGCCACTTTTCAGCGGGCCATGTCATATGCTTTCCACGATATCAAACATATCATCGAGGCATACTTGGATGATCTCACTGCTCGTTCTCGAAAGAGAAATGATCATCCTAGTCATCTTCGATTGGTTTTTGAGCGATGTCATTTTTATAACATCTGGTTGAATCCCAACAAGTGCATTTTCGTGGTTACTTCTGGTCGATTTTAGGGTTCATCGTGTCCAATGAAGGGATTCGGTTGATCCCTTCAAGTTTGAGGCAATAGTTCAGTTGCCTACCCCGTCCTCAATTCTACAACTTCAAAGTCTTCAAGGGAAGGCTAATTTCTTAAGACAGTTTATAGCAAACTATGCCGAGATCACTAAAGGGTTCATGCGTTTGCTATGAAAAGGAGTTCCATTTGTGTGGGACGACTTTGCGCAACGGTTGTTTGATGCTTTGAAAAAAGCATTAGTCTCTGCCCCACTTTTGAGTCCACCGGATTATGGTAGAGACTTCCTTTTATATCTCGCGGCAGTAGAATCAACCATTGGTATGGTTCTCGTTCAGGAAGACGATGCTCTCGCCGAACATGTGATTTATTATTTGAGCCGAGGCTTAATAGGTCCTGAACTTCGCTATTCTCCGGTTGAGAAGTTGCCCTTGGCAGTTGTCCATGCTGTCTAGCGGCTCTGTCATTATATTTTGCTACGCAAAACTTTTGTCTTAGCGGCGGTCAATCCATTCCAATTTGTGCTCAGTAGGCGAGTGATTGGGGACAAATATAATCGATGGATAGTCATTTTTCAAGAATTCGATCTCGAGTTCTTGTCTGCCAAGTCTAAGAAATCCATGGTTTTTGCGGAGCTAATTTCTGAGCTACCTTGTGGAGAGGATACTATTTATGAGGAAAATTTTCCCGACGAACATTTATTCCTCATCTCTTCACTCGACCCTTTGTATGGAGATATCATTGTCTATCTCCAGACTTCGAAGTTTCCCTCTACTTTCTCCAAGGATGAATGTCGAAAATTATGTCACCTTGCTAAAAACTATGTTATCATTGGTGACACATTATACCGTCGAGGGGTTGATTCAATCCTTCGGCATTGTTTAACCTTAGAGGAAGCAGAGTTAGTGCTCAATGACTGCCACAGTGGAGCTTGTGGTGGTCATCTATCAGGGCTTGCTACAGCCCAGTGCATCTTACGCGCCAACTATTTTTGGCCTTCACTTTTTAAAGACTGTGTGGAAGCGGTTAAACGCTGTCACCCATGTCAAATTTTTACTCAGAAGATGCATGCGCATCCAGCTCCTCCTTTTCCCGTTGTCGCCGTCGGTCCCTTTACTAAGTGAGGTATTGATTTTACGACTTGTAATCCGCCTTCAGTGGCGAATCACAGGTACATTATCGTGGCTGTAGACTACTTTACGAAGTGGGCTGAGGCCATGCCTACTTATAAGAACGATAGTGACACGGCAGCATTGTTTCTTTTCAATCAGGTTATCTTAAGATTCGGTATCCTGAGAGAGATTGTCACTCACCATGGCAGTCATTTCCAGAATCAACTAATGTCCGAATTGGCTCTTAAATTAGGTTTCCGCCAGGAGCATTCATCCCCTTATTATCCTCAGGCCAATGGACAGGTTGAGGCAGTCAATAAAACTCTTAAGACGATACTCCAACGGACGATCGATAAAAATCGGTCCAATTGGCACATTATGTTGTATTCAGCTCTTTGGGCATATCGAACCTCCGTCAAAATGGCTACTGGTTTTACACCTTTTCAGTTGGTTTATGGGATGGAATCTATCTTTCCAGTTGAATGTGAAATTCCATCTCTTAAGTTAGCTGTTGAGCTCCTTCCTGAGACTTCGAGTCTCGAAGAGCGCTTAGTTCACTTGGAACATCTCGATGAGCAGCGTCGAGATGCCGCCACGATGAATGAGGCTCATAAGAAAAGGGTTAAAACACAGTATGATAAGTCTGTCCGTCCTTGAGTCTTTACTGAAGGTGACCTTGTCTTGGTCTATGACCAAGATAAAGGCACCTTGGGGGCAGGAAAATTTAAGCCTATGTGGTATGGTCCTTTCATTATTAAATGAGTTTTAGAAAAAGGGTCGTATGAGTTAATCGACTTTGAGGTAAACAAGCTGGCGGAGCCCCGAAATGGGCTCTACCTAAAGAAGTACTTTGCTTAGTTTTGGCCAGGCAATGGCTTCTTTGTATTTTATGTATGTTTGTACGTATATCATCGAAAGTTTTCTGATATCAGCACTTTTTGATCTGCTGTGGCAGGTGTTGATGGATGACTTGGTCTATTTTGGGTTCGCTGATGGTGCTAGTCGGCACACTCGGAATCTTGCTTCCGCAGCTTGGGTACTCTATTATCCAACTGGTCAATTGATGGCATCAAGAGGCGTGTGCATCGGTCCTGCTTCAAACAATATGGCCGAGTATAATGCTGTTATTGATTTATTATCCGAGGCAATCTCTCATGGGATTAACTCGTTGGTAGTGTATCTTGATTCTCAATTGATAGTGCCTCAATTAAATAACATTTATCGAGTACGTGATCCATCTTTATATCGCCAGTATTTAAGGGTGAGGTTGTTGCAAAGATAATTTACTTATATTAATTATTTGCACATTCCAAGATCTCATAATTGGTTAGCTGATTCTATCGCTAATCAGGCATTAGACTGGCACATCAATCATTCATCATAATAAAATCAAGCATCAAAAAGTCAAACTGTATATATATATATATATATATATATATATATATATATATCGTAAAGCGTCTCGAGTGTACATATGTGTGTCCAAAAATATACAAAATTGGGACTCAAATGCCCATAATCATGTCCGGCATATCTAATGCCTCGGCTCAGGATGAGCATCTAAGTATGTAACTATAGCATTGGCCACACGCCGAAAAATGCGAACCCAGTCACGTGGCATGCCAACCACATGACGCTGCATATCCTCAGGAAGGTCCTCTATGATGGCCATCGGTACTCGGCAGCTCAGTCTCGCCAAGTGTCGCTGGACGTTGTTTAGAGTCCGTTCTGTATTAGCAGCCGCCTCTTCGGCTCCTCGGCCATGCCGTCCATACCGCGGGAATCCATCTGGTCGTACTGGCCCAATGTCTGGAACATGATCATCATATCAGTCATTTGAATCTCATCAAAAAATATTTTTCAAAATTCATCATTATATTTGAAAAATCCAAAAAAAAAATCATAAAATCAAAAAAATCTTACCAATCTCGCCCCATGCTGCATTCGGTGGTAACGCTAGATCAGGATCTCCTCGGAAATCCAGCCCAGCATAGGGGTAGTCATCCACGGCGATGATCTGTTGATCCCACCAGGTGAAGAAGTCATTGTCGAAGGAAGTTCGTGGGACCTCCCCACCCCCCAAACGTTTCATCAGATCAGCCCACCGGCCCATGCGTGGATCGCGTGGGGTGCTGATGGAAACTGCTACCCTGGGGCGGAGTGCGGGAACCTTCTCGAAAAAGAAAGTACACAGGATAGTCCCATATCCAAATTTCTTGGTCTGTCCCCTCCTGATAGAAGTGACCTGGCTCTTCATGTTGGCCAGAAGAGGAGTACACCAGTCGAACACAGTAGTGAGATAGTCAACTGCCATGCTCATGTTTAGCGGTGACGCCTGATGTAGAGAGGATGATCCGTTCACTCGAGCCATGGTGAACATGATTATCCTATGTGATAAACTCGCCACATGTGTGATGGAAATCTGGATCCCAACCTTCTTGGGATGTCCCGGGCAGTATATCTGTACATAGTCCTCTATCGAGAGGCTACTTCGTGTCCTGCCTTGGGACTGTACTACCTCTCCCCTTCGGCAAAGGCCCGTGATAAAATAGATGTCCTCCACTTCTACCCTGAGCGGCATTTGATCGATCATAAAGGCTTCCTCATCAACATCCCAATAATCAATGAGCATCTCAAGCAGACACGTGTTCGCTTTCATATTTGGCAATTTGAAAAATTTAAGCAAACCGCATCCCCGTAGGGCATCTAATGCTTCTGGACTGTTCATAACTTCATTATCTACCGCTGTGTGCTCTCTTTCATGCCACGTGACCGGCATCCTGAGAAAAAATCGATTTAAAATTGTTAGTTTTTGTTTAAAAATGGTTCGCGGCGTATACGCGGGTCCCTGTGCACACAGTCGCGTATAGGGCCCGCATATACGCGGGTTCAATATTACCAACTCGCGTATACGCCGCGAGGAAATTTTTGACAAAAGTTCAATGGTGAAACATCAATAAAAAATCTTAAAACCAGTCACAATCAATTACAAGCTAAGTATAAGAGTTACCTGGAGGTTTTTGACGAATTTGAACGGTTAAAACTAGCCGTGGGAAGTTTGCTCCTTTTGCTTCAAATTCTTTGCTCTCAAACTCAAATGGTAAAAATGGTGAGTCCAAAATGCCTTTTATAAGTTTTGAGAATGCAAAATTTTTTCAAAATTTTATTTTGTTTGGCCTCATGTGACTTTTAACTTGGGAGCTTGGAATGTCGAGATTGGTCTGTTTTTCAGGACATTTTGGGACGATTTTCAGTTTCGAGACAGTTCCATGACTGCTGACCCGTCATGGCAGGTATCGTTTTCTCACTGGCATATAGGTTAGGGACATCATTTTCCCGTTGGATTATGCATACTAGCCTCCATTTGCCGATACATCTGCCATAGGGTCGATCCCATCATGTTATGGTTTGTAAGCCATCTTCACTCGCCAATTCTTTAAATCATGACACGATGGTAGAGCCATCCTTTACATGGGCATCCTAGTTAGCACCTCACTGACATTTGTTGCCCATGCTGCTCTGATTTGAGTAGGCTCGGGAGTCCTCTATAGTCCCACCATGACTTATGCATTGAAGACTCATTCTTCTTAGCTTCTTCGCTTCATTCTGGCCTTATACCCTAGAGGCTCCTTTGTGTTGAGTTGTACTACTGCATTGCATGTTGACCACTTGCACCTTTTGGCCTAGAGCTGGCTTCACTTGGACTCATGTTTAAGCCAACTTTTGACCATGATGTCTGCAAAATCAACCTTGCATACCTTTGACTTCTACAGCTTGACACACCTTGACCCGTGGAAGGAACATACCTTTGGGTGTCACTGACCAATTTTCACCTCCCTGCATTGAGCATAGGAACGTTCCTTTCCCAGGAACTAGATCATCTGTTTCACCGACACTCGTTCTTTCCACTGTACCATAGCATTCTTTTATTCTTTTTCCAGCTTCACAGAAAAAGACAAAAAAAATTAAATATTCCAAAAAAAGAGCGGGAACGGGACAATATTTCCATTTATTGTTGGCAGCTAGAGTCAGTCGTGTCGCCCTTGAACAAAGCACTCAAAACAAAGTCTCCTCCATATGGGTGGGATTTAGTTTGACTTAGGTACGCCATAACCTTGTTATTGAGTCAGTTCTCCCCCGATTGGTTATCTCTTCCAATCATATGCAGGGTTCGTTCGTGCCTCCTGCATGGTGAACTTATACAGAGTCATCATATGCTGCCACATAGTCACATTGAGTCGTGCTTTTGTTCAAGGGAAGTTAGCCTGAGTCGGCCTCTCTACGGTGTCTCTTGACTCATTTTTTAGTCGGCCATCCCTTGTTGTCAGTGTCATGTCTATCATCACATCAGTTATATTGGTCCTTTACTCATGCCGGTTTGAGAAGGTCCCCATTGACTTCTTGCTAGCGGGTCTTGTCCTTATCGACGACGACATCTTTCTCTGAGGACAGGCCTAGAGCTGCACCCTGGCCCTATTTTCATTATTGATAGGTTACCTTGTGCTCAGCATCGATCAGTATCATGGGTCTTTGACTGAGTGGTTTCCCTTGTGTTCGACATCAGCTTACATTATCACACATTGGGATTTGTGCGGTACCTTGGTTTCCATTTGACCCTATTGGTGGATACCTCGCCTCTATGTCAGCTTTCATTATTGGTTGGTTCAGAGGGTTTCTGTCGTGCGCTAGCCACATCTTGTGTACACCGGAAACGTACTTCGGTTGGGTTACTACATCTTTTTCGTCTAATTCCTTCCACATTATTGGCCTACGGGTTACACTCACGCTAGATTGATGAAGGATGCCTTAATGCCTTCCTTCTAGCAGATCTTTCCCCATCGACTCCGACTCATTGCTCTGGGGCAAAGATCTAGAGTCCATTTGGCAGTACCTTGGGGTTTGCAGTCATTAGTGGCAGATCCTTCACTATTGACAGTGGGAAACCATCATTGTCTCCTGATTGATATATTCTTACAGATGTTCGACTCCAGCTCATCTATTCACACTTGTTAGATTGTACTGGGTACCTTGACGCTCATTATCATTATCGATGAGTAGTCTCGCATTTGTTAACGGTATACATCAATGACCGATAATCAAATGATTTCTCACATGGTCGACTTCAGATCATTTATTCCCATGGTGTAGAAATGTACCACGGCGGTCGGTGAATACCTCAGGTTGTATCAGCATTCATTGGTTCACTTGATAGTTGCTCCTGTTGCTGCTAGTTGATACCACTCCACTTTATATGTTGCAGTCAGTCATGGCGACATTCTATATGCTGGCACCTGAGTTTGCAGTGTAGTACCATCCTATTCCATCATGTTCAGTTGGTACCTCTTGGGATCAGTCTTTGATATCAGTGATCCGTTGCATCTTTCAGCATCATTGACAGTCTTATATGTGATATTCGGACATGTACTTGTTCATCATGATCAGATGATCCATTATGTATCTTTCAGTCCTTTATACTTGTATACTTAGTGGATCCGCTTGTACTTGATATGCGGACATGCTTTACTTTTTCTGAGCATGGGTATGCCCGCCTCAGACAGTGTTTCTTTTGGATCTCCTTTGGTGGCTTGGCAGGCTGAATTCTGGTTAAGTCCTCCTCGGTTTTTGACAGACTTCCTTTCCATGTACTTGCATAATACATTTCGGCCATCATGTACCCCTTTTGACCTCATATATTAGGGGGCATCTGTTATAGCTCCAAATCTCACTCTTATGGTTTGTGATGCTGTACTCATGGCCTAGTGCAACCCCTCCTTCCAAACCTGGTCCTAAAATTTAAAAAACAGTGTTTTATCCCTTATACGCGACATTTCCCTGAGTTAAATGCGTGTATACACGGGTATGTGTATAGCCAACCCGCGTGTATGTATTAAAACATTTAAAAAAATATAAAACTCCTTATTTTCGGGCAGAGATTGCGGGTTTTACCTGCTGATCACCTGTTAGTGCCCGTGGCCCAACTATTCCCAACCAACTCCTAACTAAAAAACTACTTTGAGAGTGGTATAAAAAGACCTCAAAGGGAATGCCTAAAGGAGGAGAGAAGAGAGAGAAAGGTTATTATGCTGAGATTTTTCCCTTGACCAGGTCTGAAGTCCCTTGTGCCTTCTGCACTTCCCCCATTTTGTACAGGAAACCTTTGTTTCCTTGTGTGTTGATGTTCATCCACCATTTATGACATCATGAAGAGAGTCATGGAAGGAGTTTGTTAAAGGCTTGAGGCTGGAATGGATCCGGAAGGAAGCTTTGCTTGGAGCCTACTGAAGGTGACTCAGGTGAAAATATTCCTTTTTATGTACTTTATTTGTCTATAATAAAAGAAACACATGTCTTGGTTCCCGAAATGAATCTTCTTTATGTTAATGATATACATGTTTAGAATTCATATGTGAATGGTTGTTTGGATTTCATAACTAACTACCTTTCTTTATAACATGAAGATGGTTTCTTTATAAGTTTTTGTCCATGTACTGCTGTGTTCTTTGAATTGGTTGTTTTGCAGGACAAAAGAGAAGAAGGGAACTCCAAGAAGGGTTTGGACCTTAAGGGCCTTCTCAAAAGTAGGACCGAAGGTACGTACCCTTATCATAGAATTTTCTTATAATAGCATAATGGCTGTATGAATGCATGTTTCTTTGAATAGATAACTTTCAGTCTGCTAGGGTTTCAACCCAAAAAGCCCTAGGGGAACTTTTCCCTCTACCAGCCGCTGCTGGGTAGAGTGTTTCCATTTCATAGAAGGTGATTTTTGTTTTATGTTTGTGTGCTATGAAAGAACGGGGTATTAAAAATGGAAGGTAAGAACCTGCATATGAGTAAGTAAAGTGATTGCTCCCTTGCCCGCTTTTTAGCACAATTGCATAGGAATAGATTTTTGGTGTGTGTTTCCTTTGAAAGAATTGGGTATTAAAAAAGGAAGGTAAGAACCTGCATATGAGTAAGTAGAGTGCTTTCTCCCTCGCTTGCTTTTCATCAAAATTGCGTAGGAATTAAAGTAGAAATAAATGTTTGACTTTCTGAGTGAATGACTACGAAGAAAAGAGTAGAAAAAGATTTAATTCCTCTACCCATATCAGAAAAATCTAATGGATCAGTGCCCCTTTGATGATCAACCTTTATCGACGAAATCATAAGGAAATCTGAGTCTCAGTCATCAGTAGGACCCCACATCGTTTCTACAAGAAATCCTACTGTAACTCTTTAGGCAATAGGATCACCATCTACAGCTGACGTTGAGATTCACAGCAAGACTAAAGGGTATAAACAAAGCTTTTATAACACTAAAAATTTGCAGTTTAGCCCTTTACAAGAAGGGAATTTTTGCAACCTATGTGAAGGAGAAACAGGTAGTGCTGAAAATATTAATTCATCAAAACCCAAATTTCCTGAAGTAGTAGTTGAATAGAGGACACCCGGTATTCTAGACGAAGGTAGTTCTATTAAAATCGTTTTAAAAGTCTCTTCCGACTCCCCCAGAAACAGAGCTCCAGCTCTAGAAATCCCTGAAGAATATTGGCATATTTTTTACCAATCAGCCAATAATCTGCAACAGCCTCAGACCTCCACATTGCAATACCCTATTGTTGATATAATTGTTAATCCTCCCATGAAAGCTATACCATTACACAATATTCCTACCTGCCATGGGTTAAATTCAAAGGATCCTGATGCATTCCTATTCGAATTCGATGTTTTACATAGGGGATATGATTACACTACCGACCCCTAGAAACTGAAGTTGTTCCCCTCTACTCTGAAGGGAGTAGCTCTGCGTCGGTTTATAGGGCTTGGTGGAGGTACTATTAATGACTGGGACCAACTGAAAATAGCCTTTCTAAAGAAATACCAAGATTATTATTGAACTAGAGAACTGAAGAATGAAATGTTTCAAATGGTATCTAAGATTAATGAGACTCTTGAAGAATATGTAGAATGTTTTCAATATAATCTGGAAATATCTCCTTATCCAAATTTACCTCCTGAAGTTCTTAAAACTGTGATGATTAAAGGTATGAAATACCAATGGGTAGAAACATTAAATTTAATGGGGAAGGGTGATATTTATCAAGAGGATTATGACAATATTACACAATTGTGTATTAGGTGTTCCAGAGGCAGTACAAGGCTGAAACCAACTAGGTGTGATGCGATCACCAGAGACAACAAAGCCTCAGGAGGAAGCATTACACGAGTCAAAATCAGAAATCTACTGGAAGATTTCAAGACTAATATCCTGGGGACCATAACTACACAATTGGATATCAAGCAAGGAAAACAAAGGCAAGATGAATCAGAACAAAATATGTCTATTTTTTGTCGACGCTGTAGAAAGAAACACAATCATAGAAAATGTTCGTTAGTTATGATTCAAACATGTGCCATTTGCACTGAGGATCACACTACGGAAAGCGGCCCATCTCTTCCTAGATTAAAGGTGGCATTCAAGGAAGAAGAAGAGGAAGTGGAACTAGTATATCTGATGAACTAGTGTCGTCAATGGCAAACACGTCCGACAGGTTTGCCTACAAAACCATCTTTGTTCTTTCCTTCTTCGCAATTTAATTCTTAGTAGTATTCAGGAGCAGCATGGTAGAACCAGCCACCTTTCTCTACATGGCCACCTCAAGCATTTTCTATGCCACCATGGCCTAGCCAATCAAATAATAATTGGCCAAATTCCTCTTACCCTCCACCTTTCTGGTAGAACACCCCCTATTCCTCTCAATGGTCTCCTTCTACCTTCCACAATCAGAACTGGAAACCAAATTGGCAACGATCCGCAAAGCAGCCTATGGGAATAGTTCCTCTGCCTCAACTAACCTTACCAACACCTTATACATTGCAGAAAAATACTCAACCTAATATACGACCGCAACTCCCAGCTCAACCCAACCCAAATCCTAACAACAGACCAATCCAGTCAGTCCAAATTATTGAAAGTCTGAACCCTGAAGTTGAGATGAGAGAATGTAATGAACTTAAGTTAAGATCTGGTCACGTAATTTCTCTAGATGAGGACAAAAATCTGCAACCTGAGGGTAAAGAAACGCATCTGAATAAGCCTTCAACTATAGATGACCAACAAATAAAATAGGGAGGAGATACAGTCAGGCAAAAAGATCCCGAGCAAATTATAATTACTTCTCCCCCGTTCCCAGAAAGATTGATAATACCTCGACCAATTGAATATCCTAACTTTTATCCTCTAGGTGAACTCAAAAATCTCTGTATAAAAATACCCCTCCTCCAGGCCATTCAAGACATTCCGATATATGTTAAAACCATTAAAGAATTGTGTGCAAATATGTCTATGAGGAAAACAAAAATAACACCAACTGTACATGTCGTCGAAACTTTGTCTCATTTATTACGAGGCAAAGAGACACCGGTAAAATATGAAGACCCAGGAAATCCCATTGTCATAGTACAAGTAGATGGCTGCTCTTTTCCCAATCCTTTAGTTGATTTAGGGGCAGCCATTAATATTCTTACCACAGAAACTTGCAAAGTGCTTGGCATCACAACCCTAGAACCAACCACTACCTTGCTGGAATTAGCTGACCATTCAGTAATTAGGCTAGAAGGAACATTACAAGATGTGATGGTTTCTATGGACTCGTGGGAATATCCAGTAGATTTTTTTATTATTAACCCAATAAATCGGATAGATGGACATCCCTTAATACTAGGAAGGCCTTGGCTAGGAACAACCGACACTTATATAGGCTGCCAAACAGGCAGTATGACCATAACCAGAGGAAACAATGTAAAGAATTTAGCTTTATACCATCCTGCTCAGCCAAGCCTAACCATTGTAAAAACTAGGAAACAACTAGCAGCATATTTAAAAGAAAATATTCGTTCACCATTGACTATGGCAGATGCGCTTGAATTCAAAAAAAAAAAGACGATGTCATTAACACCTTTATTAATCACCCTGCTGCAGTGTCTAATTTGAGATGTTACATGATTGAAGAAGTCCTTGATAATGAGATTGAAGAAGATTCCTTGAGAGACATTAATGACCAATCAATACCAACAACCACTGTCTATAATAGCAAACCTATTGAAATAGAGCAAGGGAAAACCCTGAACATTAACAGTAATCTGAGTAATGACCAACAACAGAAACTTATCCAAGTCCTAAGGAAATATAAAGGAGCTTTTGCATGGGATTACCCAGACATGAAAGGGATTGACCCTCAGTTATGAATGCACCACATGTACACTGAAAAGGATGCAAGACCCATTCGATAGCCACAACATAGATTAAATCCTCATCTAAAGGATATTGTGAAAGAAGGGCTTCAAAAACTATTAGATGTGAATTTTATCTATCCTATATCTAACAATGAATGGGTTTCTCCATTAGTATTTGTCCCTAAAAAGAATGGAAAATGGCAGATATGCATTGACTACAGAGAACTCAACAAAGAAATGCAAAAATACCATTTTCCCCTTTCATTTATCGACCAGGTCTTAGATACACTAGCAAGAAATAAATTCTTCTCTTTCCTGAATGGCTTCAGTGGCTACAACCAAATCCAAATTACCCCTGAAGACCAGGATAAAACTACTTTCACCTGCCCCTGGGGAACATTTTCTTACAGGGTATTACCTTTCGGATTGTGCAACACACCTACTACATTCCAAAGAGCCATACTTAGTATTTTTGCAGACTTGATAAATGAAGGATTGGAGCTATACATGGATGATTTTACACCCTATGGAGATGACTTTGATCAGGCATTACAAACATTGGAGAAAGTCCTAGATCAGTGTATTGCTACTAGATTATGCTTAAGCCATGACAAATGTCATATAATGATGACAGAAGGCCTGATTTTGGGTCATTACATTTCAGTAGCTAGAATTCAGGTATATCCAACAAAGATACAAGTAATCCTCTTATTAGCTACTCCTTGTAGTCAAACATAGGTACGTAGCTTTATGGGATTTGCTGGATATTATCGTCAATTTATAAATAAATTTTCACAGATTGTTTCACCTTTATATGCCTTAACAGGAAATGTTGATTTTATATGGACTGATAGATGTGACACTGCCTTTATAGATCTGAAATGGGTAGTATCGATAGCTCTAGTATTACGAGGCCCGAATTGAGATACACCTTTTTAGATTTCATCAGATGCATCAGATACATCTATCGAAGTTGTTCTTGGCCAAGAAGAAGACAATAAACCCTACAATATATATTACATTAGTAAAAATTTAACTCCTACTGAGTTGAATTACACAGTAATAGAAAAAGTGTTCCTAGCTGTTGTTTATGCTATCAACAAATTTAGACACTATATAAATGGATACCCTATATTTCTGTATACTGACCACTCTGCTATTAAATATTTAGCCAATAAATCTATTACAAATGGAAGAGTGACTCATTGGTTACTACTTTTGTAGGAATTTGACATAACTATAAGGGGTTGACCAAGGAAGGAGAACCTCATGGTAGACTTCCTCTCCCGAGTGCCAAGAACAGATGATACAGCGGCAGTAGAAGATTAGTTCCTAGATGAACATTTGTTTGTTGTGGCTATAAAAATGCCATGGTATGCAGATGCAGCGAATTACTTAGCAGCAAGAAAATTTCCTAAACACCTGATATCTAGAGAAAGGAAATTGATCGTGCAGCGTAGCACTCATTTCTCCTGGATCGGAGGATACCTTTTCCACACGGGAGCTGATATGCACATTTGCAGGTGCATCGCGGAGGATGAAATTTATGATATCTTAAAAGCCTTCCACGATGGACCTTGCAGTGGACACTTTGTAGACTGCATAACTGAACATAAAATTCTATAGATGGGCTACTATTGGCCCACTATTTTTAAAGATGCTAAGAAATTTTTCCAGGCATGTGATAGTTGCCACAGGATGGGTCGCCCTGGCCAATCTAATGAAACGCCCCTCCAGCCACAGCTGGTGATAGAACCATTTGAGCATTGGGCATTAGATTTCATTGGGCCATTCAAACCACCATCCAACCAGAAAAGGTATATATTGGTTGCAATGGATTACGAAACTAAGTGGGTGGAAGCAGTAGCGTTACCAAGAGAAACAGAGGAAACTATTATTAATTTTCTTTTCAAAAAAAATTTGTGGTATGGCTTACCTGGAGAAATAATTACTGATGGGAGGCCACAATTTGTGGGTCACAAGATTGCTGCTACACTGAAAAATCATCACATCACACAAAGAATTACCTCTCGGTATCACTTGTAGGTGAACGAGCAGGTGGAGAGCACCAGCACAGTTATCAAAGCTATTCTAACAAAGACTGTCTCATCACATCGACGAGACTGGACTGCTTGACTGTGAGAGGCCTTGTGGGTGTATTGCACAACTTGGAGAAACACTACTAAATACTCCACCGTATCAACTGGTATTTGGTAAGGAACCCATTTTTCCCATAGAATTTTAGATACAAACACTAAATAAAACCTAGGAAATAGAACTAGATTTAACTAAAGCCCAGGTTAATAGGTTACATCAGATGAACAAATTACATGAAATTCGGCTACTGGCTCCACAACGTATGACATTTATTCAACAGAAAAGAGCCAAATGGCATGATACCCTAATTGAGAAAAATACATTCCATGAGGGGAACTAGGCACTTCTTTATGATTCTAGGTTCCAATACTTCCCTGGCAAACTTCAGACTAGATGGTTAGGCCCCTATGAAATAAAGAAAGTACACGACAATGGTACTCTTATGTTGGCCACCATTGATGGGTCTAGTTCTTCTTTTAAAGAAAATGGGCATTAGGTGCGCCTCTACCAAAAGCCACTTACCAAAGAATCTTTCTATCAGTAGATACGTGAGGACCCCACCATGCAAGTTTTAGCTGCAGAAGGCAATCCTTCAGTAGTTCCATCTTGATAAATTTTATTACTTCTCTGTAGAATATGTAAATATGATTGTTGATTTGATTTCTTTTCTTTTTTCTTTCTCTCTGCGTGTTTTGTTGTTCAATTTATTGAACAACACTTTCTTGCTTTTTTTCATTTTTCTATTCAATCTATTGAACAACACTTTCTTTTCTTTTGCATTGTTTTGTTGTTCAATTTATTGAACAGCTGTTGTTCAATCTATTGAACAACACTTGCTTGATTTTTATCGTTTTGTTGTTCAATTTATTGAACAACTGCCATTCAATATATTGAACAAAACTTTCTTTCCTTTGCATTGTGTTGCTGTTCAATTTATTGAATCACTGCTATTCAATTTACTGAACAGATGTTGTTCAATTTAGTGAACAACTACCATTTAATCTTTTGAGCAACACTTTCTTTCTATCTTTTTGTTGTTCAATCTATTGAACAACACTTTTTTCATTAACTTCACTATTCATTTAATTGAACAGTTGTTTTTCCATCTATTGAACAACACTTTGTTTCTTTTCGATTGTTTTGTTGTTCAAACTATTGAACAGCTGCTATTCAATCTATTGAACATCACTTTTTCTTTTTGTGTGGTTTTGCTGTTCAATTAATTGGACAGCTATTGTTCAATCTATTGAACAACTGCTGTTTAATCTATTGAACAACACCATTTTTTATTTTGCGCTGTTTTGTTCATTTAATTGAACAGCTTTTGTTCAAATTTTTGAGCAGCTGCTGTTCAAACTTTTGAACAGCCGCGGTCCAATCCAATTGAAGAGAAAAAAATTTCTTTTGTGTGATTGCTCTTCATTTATCTTAGCCCCATTTTTCTTTTGTTTTTCATTTGGTTTTCTTTTCATGGCATGAAGTACACTAATTTTATGAGGACAAAGAATTTATGGATTCTATTGAAAGGAGTTAATACCATTAACATTATGATCTTTAACAAGATAGCTTCTTGATGATAGATTCTTTTCAAGAAAAGGGACACAATTATTTATATACTACTTTATTGTATCATTTTCTACTGTACATGATATGGATTGATCATCTTAAAAACCATGATAGTTCCACCCTTCCTAGTTAGAATCTTCTCTATCTATAACAAATGAGACTATGGGTATACTTTTCTTATTGACATGTTCAACTTCTTCCACCATCCCTGCTCTTAAGGAGTATTGATCATCCCTCTATTTATCACAAAAATATGTAATAACAACAAAATTTTGTTTTTATATGGAGGATAGGGGGTCTCATTACGATCTAGCCTACCATTTTCATAAGGCTGTAGCAAAGTGACATTCCCACTATGGCCACCACACCTGGGTTATGATCCATTGGATAGCCAAAATATCCTTGGAACAGGAGGTCTCATCATGAGTCAGCCTACTCAATTTTGCTACATCCCAGTGAATGGTAGTTTGTTTATTTGGTTACCATGCCAGGACACTGATCTCTTCTTTGGAACAGCATTGGATCTCTCCATTTATAAATTGAGTATCCTGGCTCATATGGGTTAAAAAGAAACCTTGCAGAGGCTATGGACACCTACTGGCAGTAGAGGCTTTCCCTATGGTATCGAAGTTATATCTTATTGTCAATTACTACTATAATACCCTCTTCTTATTCTTTCTTTTTATCAGAGAAATTATTTCCTTAATTTTCCCCTGTTTTGAACCATTATGCATGAGATAATGTCTTTTGAGAAATCGTATCATTCTTGGCTAGAATACTGTCATCAAAGTACCTTTTTGGCATATTGTTGTCCTTTTCTTTTTCTCATAACTTATCATCAACCAAAAGTGTCCTATTTCTTATTCATAACTATCACTACACACTCCACTCTCATTATAACCATACCCCCTTCCGTCCTATCATTGATATGTGTACTCTGCTTCATTTACTTCTGTACTATTCATTCCCTTGCCTAGTTGTCAGAAAAACAATTTCCCTATCTACTTAGTCATAGGTGACCTCTCTTTTAAGGTGGGGGAAGGATTTCCATTATGCCTTAGCATGCGCTATATTTATTCTGCTTATTTGACTTGATATGTTGCTATGATATCCCATGATCAAATGACATGTGGCAGTAGGATAGTCCTCAAATTAATATTATTAATTCTCATGGAAATTCCGCTTAACATGATGGAAATTAGTTGTTACATCTACTTATTCTATTTCACCAAAGCAATTGTTGTTCTTTGTTGTTTCTTTTCTATTGTATTAATCCTTGAAATTGTATGGTGAATATTGGAAGAATTCAAGCATTATGGGTGGGAAATCAGTTCACCGAGAACCCTTAGTGCTGGAGATTTCTGACAAAGCCAGGGAAATTATGGAGTGTGTAGGATGGATATCATATTTCACTAGACTTCAGGCCCCCAATCAAGAAATCACTATCAAGTTTGTACAACACCTACAGAATGGAAAGTCCACAGTAAAAGGCATAAGAGTAACAGTATCATAGGTTGTGATAGCTGAGGTTTCCGGGCTGTTGACAGAAGGAGCAGTATGGCCTAAAAAGCACATAATAATGCATGACATGGTGGATATTTTCAGAGATGTAGATGAGGAATTAACATGAAAAGGAAAGGGCATTCAACCATCCTCTTTGGTAGAACCATGGCACAAATTGGCAAGTGTCATCCAGAAGTACATCACCTATCATGGTTGTTGGGATGTGGTAAAACTACGACAACTTAAACTCTTAGATGTTTTAAAGCAGAAGCTCACTGTCAATTTACCATTTTTCTTGAATTCATTATTGCATGACACAGTAGATAGAATAAGATAGGCTAGACATCCTAAGACTGTAGTCAGTCATCATGGTTTGATCAGACTAATTGTTAGTCATAATCTTGTTCAACAAAACTTAACTTGGGATGGTCTCATAGCACCTCTAGAAATTAGTCAAGACCCTATAGTTCAAAACTCTATAGCCTTGGAAATTGGCCAGCAGACTCAAGACTCTGCAACTTTGGAAATTAGCCAATAGAACCCTGTTCCGAAGAGGAAGAGGACCGCTCATTCAAAAATTGGACCTCATAAGTGCAGGTGGTCTGCGAGGTTGAACCTAGTCAAGAGGAAATTTGAAGATCCTCAAGGTAGCGTTGACGATCAGCAGAGCCATCCAATCCAATTAATGTACAAGAATCTGAGTCAGAACAAAAGGAACAATGCAATTCCAAGCCTAAACCAGAGAAAGAAGGTAATTCAGAGCTAGAGCCAGAGGAAGAGAGAAATTATGAACCTAAATAGGGGGAGAAGATAATTATGAATTTGAACCTGAGCAAGAACATAAGTCAGACTCAGAACAAGAGGAAGCACAACATTTTGATGTTGAACCAGAAAATGAAGCAGGGCCTCCTCAAACACCACCTATGAGCCCCCAAGATGATTTCTTGCAAGACTTTGAGGAAGGGATGGCCCAGGTCCTGGAAAATTTAAATGCATACATGAAACCTGGAGGATCACTTGATCCAAACCTGACTGAAGCCCAATCCTCAGGAGATTCTAGTCATACAGAAATTCTGCCTTCCCCAGAAGCTGCAGACCAGGAAGAGGAAGTAAACACAAAAGTCATTCACGAATCTGATAACCAGTCTGGTGACATAGTTATATTGGAACATAGCCAAGACAAGCACCAAGAACCCTTAGATACAGAGGGTATTGACAAACCCGTTCTTACAAAGGAGGCTCCTCAGAAAAAGCAAGTAGCTGAAACAAAACTAAAGAAGCTGAGGAAGAAATACCAAAAGCTTCAGAAGACAGTTAGAAGGCTACGTCAGAAATTGAAAGAAACTGCAATTAGAGAGACCCAGAGTACTACTCTTGAGGTAGTCACTGTGGCCACACAAACAAAGATATGTGAGGGCAGGGCAACAGAAACCTAGACCGAACCTATTTCTACTCAAACAGTAGCCACCCAAACAAATTTGCATGCAGACTTAATGGATACAGTTATTCAGATGGAGGGTTGGTCCTCCCATAATAAAATAACTCAGATGGAGGGTTGGTCCTCCCATAATAAAAGAACTCAGACCGAGAGTATACCCTCTCACAATAGAGGCACCCAGATAGAAGAAAAATTCAAGGACACCCCATCAAGCAGTGATCCTATTCTTTTGAAGTTACAGGAGGAGCTGGCACAAGCCCAACTTGCTTTAGAACAATGTCAGATGGAGACAGTTCCTCTACAAAGGTATCAGGAGTTGCAGAAGAAATGCAGAGAATTGAACATAACTGAGAATGAAACTTTTGATAAGTTCAAGCAGGAGGAAGAAAAGTAGAGAAAAATGAAATCCAAGCTAGATAAGGTCATGGGCCAGGTCGATGCTATTTTCTCTTTATACTCTGATGTCTTATCTTGTAGGTCTCCTGCCACAAATTACATTGTGTTTTTATTAGAAAGATATTTGATGTTGAATATTAAAGTTGTTAAGTCTGGCAAGTCAGTTGAATTGAAGAAAATTGACGAATTTATAAATTTTTGTAAGAAGCATGGGACAAAGGTCCAAAGTCTCCTCTGTGAATTCTATTTGCACAATTTTGTATTAGAAGGGAAGGTGGATACTAATCCTAGTCCTTTTGTTGGGGATATTCAGTTCCAGAACTTTATTTCTTTTGTAGTGAACCAACTCAAGTGGTCTAAGGCTTATAACGCCTTTCAAAGAAAAGAACATGGAGTGGGTTTGTTGGTAAGGAGTGAACCTACACACCCCTTGCAACTTTTTATTAGACACAAAAGGCTCATGACATAGGAGGGTGTAACTAAGATTCTAGGGCCTATACATAAAGAAATCGTGCAAATGGGAAGGGATTATTTCTTATCCATTCAGGAAAGATCCTTGATTGCATCCAAGCAGAGATGGACAGTCTCAACCAATAGTGTCAAGGATAGAGAACCATTTAGTTACAGGAATTTTAAAGCTTCCACAGGTCGTTTTGTCACTTAAAGCAATATTATCTTGAGTGAAGGACCATATTGGTTGGGATGCTGATTTAGGAGTCCTATTATTTGGTACCAACCTGAAGGATAACGTTCTGATTATGAGTTGCATGAAGGTCATGAAGGGACAAATTTTTCAGATTTAATACAAAAGCATGGTTTTTGGTTAGATAAAGAAAAAGTCTTTCCTGCTTACTCTTTAATTGCATTACATAATAACTATTTATGTTCACGAGGACGTGAAACAAGGTAAGTAGGGGAGAATGTTGGGCCGTGCAACAGGTATAAATTTACCCTTGATTACACTATCTTTTTCCTCCTTTTTATGCATTTTGTGCCATGACGTAATAAGGTTTTGATAAGATTTTGATAGAAAATGAATGAAACTGCTTTTGATGCGATTTGACTAACAAAACTAATTTTCGTTGTTTATTATGCAGAAATTAGTGAAGGGAATATTTGTTGTTCAAAAGACTAAACAACAAAGGCTAAAAAGAGGAAACAACACGCGCCTTGTGTGGTCAAATCGAGAAGAAAATTAGGAGGATCAATGCAAGATAGAAGACTGTCTGATAATAGCATTTAGTTGCAAATTCCTCAAGATTTCATGATCCTAAGGAATCATATTTATCTCTTTTCCTCTTTGGCTATAAGAAGGGAAAGACACATAGAATAAGGGAGAACTTTTCGCCTTTTTACTTCAGTTGTAATTTTAATATACAGAGCGTTATTCTGAAAGGCATTGTGTTGTAATGACATTTGGATTTGATCAATAATATATAATCCGCATTGCTATTCATTTGTGATATTTTGAAGTAATCAAGCAGCATTCGCTGGAGGCTTAGGCCCAGACACTGGTGGATTTCACTGTTGTTCCCTGTTTTATAGTTTACCTTTCAAAATATTAATTACTCTGTTTTATAGTTTTATGATTGATTTACTTTCACTAGTGTTGAGTTTGTATGTTCATTGCATTGGTTCTTATTCCTGTTGATTATTTCATTTATTTAATATCGTGGATTGAGTTGATTAAGAATCATTTCTTGTTAATTGAATGCTAAAGTTTTATTGATTATATCATATGTATTCCATTTATGTAGAAGCCTAGATTTAGTTGAAAGAGCTAAGTTATCACTACGGTGCACTCGGTTGATGTAATTGCAGTTAGAACTTTCAGTTAAGATTGGATTGTGATCTCGCTTAAGATTGAGTTTTGATGTTTGAATGAGTTAATTTCCTGGAAGTTACAAATTGGTAGTTTATCATTTGATCTGTTTACTCTTGTATTGAAATCAATAAGTTATTTTAAACCCTTACTCACTTTGGATTCAACGATTTACATCACTTGCACATATTATGTACACTCTTGAAACAAAAAGACTTACCCGGGTTGATAATTAATGTGAGGCATTTAAGAGTTCTAAAAGACACTTTATTTGCACCCAACACCATGCAAGACATTACTAAGACTCAGACACCTATGGGAAGACCAACTCTTCAACATCCTCGCGATGATCGATGGTGGAAAACTGATGCCAAGCTTGGTAGTCTGTTATGCTATCCGCATGCTCAATGGTGAAATCCTGCTGAAAGCGCACTCTTGCCTCTGTTGCATCTAGGTACACTGATTTTTCACCTCTGTTGAATGTGTATGATAACATGAACATCATAGTATTGAGTGCAATAGGACTAGCAAGATACTGATGCATAGTGTTGTGATGATCTCCAAGTCTACGCTAGTGGCTACGCGCATCAAAGTACATGTCCAGCTCGAGTCAGAATTGGTTCTTTGACTTTTCCTCAATGAGTGTGTGAATGGATGGGATCATGTGTGTGTGCACAATGACATCCATTCTTGTGAACACCCGTGCATGTGAAGCCTGCAGGCTAGTGATGAAGTGCAGGAATTCCTAATAGTTTCGGATCTAACTCTAGATGCATGCCTTCAACTCTATTGCCTTTGGCTTCATCATCTTTGACAAGTGTAGTGGGGATCCTTTCTACCTCATTGTCCATGTTTGCATGCGATCAACAATAGTGTGCAAATTTGACAAGATGTGTGCTCTCCTAGAACATCGCTACTGCCAACCTTTGAGATGGACAACTTGATTTATGCATGGTGACGAATCTGGAATGCAACATCTGCATGATTGCCTCAAGGGATGATACTTCATCTAGTATCACTCTAATCAACTCTTCTCTAGTGGATGATGTAACATGTTCTCCTCCTGCTTGGCCATTTGTAACTCCTTATCCATGCGTTCATTCTCAACTATCAAGAATTGAACACTAGATCTGGTGGCTTTGACATATGCTTTGGTAGGATCGGCCAATGTTGTTGGATGCTTACACACATCAGACACGATCACTCATTCTTCAAACTGCACAGGAGATTCATGGGCATCCTGAGTAGGTACCTTGCATGATTCCACAACCCTATGTTGTGATTCTTTGAAATATATGTTGTGCATCTCCGCCTCTAGATTGTCTTCAAGGATTTTTCTATCTCCTTCATCACTTAGGACTTGCTCTGCTTCCAGATCTAGTGAAGCTGATCAGGTGACATCTTGGTTCAAAGGCATGAGGTCAATATCCTGATTTGACTCTGGCTGAACCATATCCATGTCCATCTTCTCTATCATCTATTCAATCTCTTGAGTTAAGTCTTGCTCCTATGAGTACTCACCCTGTCTACTCTGTGAAAGTTGCTCGAATGATTCTATAACCCTTATGGGCATAGTTTTATCAATCTTTGTAGGTTGCACCTCCTGTTGTACCTATTCCTACTGCTCTTCCTTCTCTCTTTTGTGCAGCTCCTATTCTTCCTTGAGTTTTTGCTTCAACTCCTACTACTCCTTCTCTATTTCCTCCATCCTTTGATTCTCTCTTAGCCTTTGCATGATCCTCTTGTCACGCTGTCACCTCTTAACAACAATATCCAAAGATTCTTTCAATACAAGTGGATATGCTTTGAACTTGTAGCTTTATTTTGCCTATGCACTGTCAACAACCTTTCTCTTGCCTTTGTCATGCGTAGGTCTGCTACTCTCTACTGCTGCTGATGATGCTACTCTCTGAGATGCTCCTTCCCTCTACTTTTCCAACCACTCTACAACTCTGCCGACTAGTTCATTGAGCCTTGAGAAGTGATAAAAGTATCTCCATGGGTCACACGAATTGAAACTTCTGTTGCGAAAGGTAAATCTCTTGAACTCCTCCATCTCAGCCTTAGCATGCTTGAGATTCTGTATCTCATACAACCCGGTCCACAACGGAGGAGAGGGTCAAGGTTCCTTCTTCTTCTTGTGTAGTCTAGTTGACAACCCTCTCAAGATGTGATATGACATCTCTTGCATGACAAGATTATCCATGGAAAACTTCGGTAAAACATGTGGAGCCTTCTCTGTGCCAACGGGTGAGGCATACCAATCTTCTATGTCAATCAATGCCTCCAATGTCGCGTGCGACATGCAAGGTGGATCCTGCTCAAATATCATTTTGTACACCGAGGTGAAAAATTGGTCTAATAACTATATGTTAACTCCATCGAAGCTGCATTTGGAGAACAATCTACAATATGTGTGCATAGAGGTTTCCGAAGGTGTCCATGCCCAACTCAAACTTGGGAACTGTTGACGAGCATAGACTGCATCCAAAATGTAAGAATACATGTATACTTTTGCTTGCTGACCCTTGGGTGGATGCCGGGCTTCTGTCACCTGTTCCTTAAACCTAAGAGCCAACATGTTGGACTAGTTTCAAGGTCTTCCTTTGCTGGCTAGCTGGTCCAATGCAATCACCCAACTCTGTGGGAATGTATTTGTGCTCTCTTGGCCATATAAGTGGCATGAAAAGATGACCAAGTACTAATATTCCTTCCGCATTATCTTCATATTGTAAACCTGGCTGGGTTTTGTCCTGAAATTGGCTGGCCCTTTCACCTAGCTATTCAAGATATCTCTTGAGTTTTCACTGCTACCGAGTCCGGTGAAGGGTTTCTCCTTAAATTCCTTCACCCTGAAGGTAGCAAGCTATGTTCCACTAGTGTTGGCTTAAGGGGGCCTAACCCAGGTTCAACATTAATTAGCCAAACAAATCCCTACACTATTGTCCCTTTCGGCATCAGCCCGTAGAGCGCGGACCAAAGTCTCACCCGAAGTAGTATGGGGGGATGTTGGAACCAAGTTTCTGCATCCTGAGACGGTTATGATGTTGTTTGATTCCTTCTATCCCTGCCTTCACATAGGTTGCTTCTTTCTAGGGCTTGCAAGATAATCCCTCTATTCCATTCTTCTGTACCACCGCAAAAGGGTACGGTCAACCTTCGCGCAACACTAACCTGCTGCTTAGGTACTTTCGCCCTGCTATTGCAGCGTACCATTCAGATTCCCCAATTATTCTAAGTGATTTGTGTTACACAGTAATTTGTCACTGCCTTCATTCCAGTCCTTCTATTGTGTCATGTGTCCAAGTCAAACATGCTCATATTAAACAAATGCTCTCTGATGTTGCCAAATGACCCACTTTTCCTAAGTTATCTGCCTTATTGTTTCTGTGGATTTAATATATGCGTTGAAGGGTGCTCATAAACAATCCAGATGTGCTGCCAGTGTGGAAGTACATCTGATTCCCGTGATGGTCTGATTTCATGTCCCAGCGCGAGGTTACTTATAATCTTTAGCGATGATCTAACTAGCTACATTACTCACTAGCGATGTCAGTGCTATATCTCAGTTATGCCCCCGAGATGATCCAGATTGGGCGAATTTGTTCCATCAGTCGGCCTTCTGGATGACTCCAGACCTGGTTGTTGGCATATTTTGTGTCGCCTTTCCTCCTCTGGTGTGCTTGTTCCATCATTTGTGCTACCTTCCTTGGAGATAAGCTCACTCTTCCACCTTTCATGGAGACTCCTTCTCCTATTTAAACTCTCACCATTGCTATGCATTGCTAGTTTCTGATAGTTGGCTAGTTGAGCAGTGTTGTTAGTGTTTGTGAGTTTGCTAGATAGCTGGTGTGAGTGTGACAAGTGTGGGATTGTTGATAGCTTGTGGAAGGTTGTGAAGTGCCCTTAATTTTGTGTAAAACTTATGAGTGAGAGAGACTTATATATTGGGAGATCCATCTTCAAAGAGTGAATGCTTAAGGAACATGCTTGCCAGATCCCTCTGAGAAGGCTTGTGACGTCAAGACTTTGGTTGTAAGCTTACTCTTATTTCATTATTAATACAATCAATGATGTTTTCCTATGTCTTGTATGTAATGTACTTGATAGCTCATGACTTCTTGACTTTGTGAGTAAATAGATCATTGTTGGTTTTCCGGTTACGTGCTTTGTTGTATTTCCTTTGCATTGTTTCATGTTGATCACTCATTAGGAGAAGGAAGCGGAAGCTGGAGCAGCGCAACGGAACTCCATCGACCACCGGTTGAGGTAGGCCTCCAACTATGACGGTTTAAGGAAGGCTATTGTTGATCTATCCTTGTTTGTGACTAGACCCACTCTAGGACTAGAGGGGTTGCCTCTGTCCGTAGAGGGAACACTTTCCTGCATCACAAATTGGTGACTCCACTAGGGAGTTTGGCCTTTGTTCTTTTCTTGTTTGCTCTTGTCTTGATTTTTGATTTGGTCTCTTTCACAGTTTGGGGATTAGTTATCGGTCTTTTGAGTTTCTTGGCTTGACCTAGGAAGTACCCCTATTTGATTGAAGGATTGACTGTTTTTGATTTGGGAGTTTTTATTTTCCTGTCATTGTTTTGAACATCATCACAGATTTAAATTTAACAGTCGCATTGTCATTGTGCTCACCCTTTTGTAATATCTTGTGCATCGCATAATTATGCCTCACAGTCGCAACGGTTCTGAAAATCCGACCATCGCAGAAAAGTCGTGTACTTCCACGCCGACATCGCTCTATTGCTGCGATTAGTTCTTTATCAATGCTAGTTGCTGTTGGCATTTTGGCACAGGAGTGGTGCTATGGTACAGGTGTTGTCCTTGATGGAAACTCTCTTTGGTGACAGATCTCAGTTCAGGCGCTCAGAATGAAGGAAATCTTGTATATGCAGGTTCACCTTGCCAAACACACGTATACACGCGGGTTATACGTTCAGAAGTCGCGTATGCATATACACGCACTTTTATGCATAGAAAAGTGTGTACATGGTGGGAAACTTATTTTTGGTCCATGGTTGTTAGTCCTTGGAATTTGAACCTATGGTTTTGGACCATGGTATCTCGTCAGAAGTGTTGACCGCAGGTTTTGGGCCCTTGGTATTGGTTTATTATGGTTTTGGACCGTGGTATTGTGGAAGGCCTAAAACTATAAAAGAGGAAGGAGATCATGTGACAAGGGATCATCTGAATTATTATTGAATATTTGATAATGTATGAGATCTGGAATACTGGTGATTGGGTTATGGTGCAGATCTAGATCTGAATGAAGGAGGAACTTGAGCGCAAGAAGGATAAGGACTATTGCTGGATCAAAATCTCAAGGCTTGAACATTGGTATCTCTATATGATTTTGATCTGTTATATGTGGCACACTCTTGATCTATAAATCTGGGTTAACTAATGTCTGAATGCTTAAACGAATAAATTATCCTTTATAGATCTGTATGCAGGTTCAGTGAATTCCAGGTGCGTATACACGCTTTTTCTGTGAATGAAAGAAGCGTATACGCAGGTTAGTTGTGGTACAGAGGCGTATACTCGCAGGTTGCTGAACAATGAAGTAGCGTATATATCTTGATTTATGTTCTAGCTGCTTCTGTTTTATTACTGTAGTGTTCTGGGTTCAGAATTGGTGTTTGATTACAGTTACTGTGTTCTGGGTACATCGATCAGAGAAGTGTTTATTTGGTTCAGCTTTTGATTGGTGAAAAGGAGTATGGGTTATGCAGAAATTCCTGATGTTTGATTGATGTTACATGTGGATCCAGTCTGAAAATTAATGAAACGAGGTCCCTGAAAGCAAAGAGAAGGTTGCAGTCTTCTGCAGGTAGGAGCTTGCGTACTAGTATCTCAAGCTAGTACAAGAACTTAGGGGGTTGGAGCTCCCTTCCAGGAAAGCTAGAGAACGAGAGAGAGAGTTGTAGCTCTCTGCAGGTTGCAGCTTGCGTACTGGTAAAGACTGCACCAGTACAAAACATTGTAAAGAGAAGTTTCTAATTAAAAAAGAAGATAGAGACGAATTGCAGTAGGTGGTTTTCACCCACATTGGGTTTCCTCCTTATATCTTGTGTTCTTGTGTGTGACTGTCTTCTGCTCTGTTTCCGGTACTGTTTATTTGCTTCTGATACACAGATTAATAACTGACATCTAAAAGATAAATCAAATTATAAGTCTACTTTGTATACGCGGGTTTCTTTATCTGTAGTTGCATATATATGCGGTTTTTATTAACAGAAGTAGCGTATATCATCTAGAATTGAGAAAGGAAATATTTGACTTGATAATACTGATTCACCCCCCCTCTCAGTATTATTTCCAATAATTGGTATCAGAGCAGGTCCTTCTGAAGAAGCTTGATCGCTTGAAGGAAGATCTTTCATCATGAGCAACTACGAGAGGGAAGCATCAATCAGGGCACCGATTTTTGATGGGACAAACTTCGTATATTGGAAGGTAAGAGTTACTACCTATCTTCAATATTTGGGTACAGAAGTCTAGATATCATAGATACAGGATATACTTTTCCAGCAGCAACTCCTACAGATCCGGCTGAGAAGAATAAATATGAAACAAATGCAAAGGCGGTCAATACTCTATTGGGATGTCTATCTCAATTAGAATTCGTGAAAGTTATGCAGTTAAAATCAGCAAAAGAAATATGGGACAAGATTGTCCTAAGCTATGAAGGAGATGATCAGGTAAAACGAGCAAAACTTCAAACCCTCAGGATTCAGTATGAAAATCTCAAGATGTATAATGATGAAAGTGTGGCTAATTATTTTCTTCGTGTAGATGAGATTGTTAATTGTATGAAAAATTTGGGTGAAGAAATAAAAGAGGCTGTTGTGGTTGAAAAAGTTCTAAGATCTTTGTCCCCTAGGTTTGAATCTAAAGTTTCTGCAATAGAAGAAAAAGAGAATCTACAAAGCCTTAAAATGTCACAGCTGCACGGAATTCTAACTGCTTATGAAATGAGGAAAGGAGGACCATCAGACAGGAGAGAAGCTGCCTTCAAGGCTTCAGGCAAAAGCGAGTACTATGAGTCAGGACACGTGTCAGAAGAAGAAGAAGAATCAAATTTTGTCAGAAATCTTCAACGGGGTACTGGACGGTTCCGAGGTAAGTTACCTTTCAAATGCTTTGCTTGTGGAAGAGTCGGTCACTATGCTGCCAAATGTCCTCACAAGGATAAGATTGACAAAGGGAAGGAACCTGTTAGATGGAACAAGAAACAGAATGCAAATAAGAAAAGCTATTACACTCATGAAGATAGTGATGGACTTTCAAATAGTGACGAAGATGAACGAGGTAATAAGTATAAACTTTTAATGGCTTTTGAAGATGATGACTACATGGATGCTATAGATGTAGAAGGTTATTATAAAGAGATATCTAATCTCAAAATTTGCTTAGAAGAGAAAAATGCGATTATTGATTCTCTGCAATGTCAACTGGCTGAAAGGGAAAAACATCTTGAAAAATTGGAATGTGAAATTGTTGGTCTTAGAAAGGAGATTGAGAAAACAAAAGGTATTAATCTTAAATTTGTTAAAGGATCTGAGACTCTGGATGAGATTATCAATGTGCAGCGTTCTCCACTAATCAAGACAGGTTTGGGATATAATGAAGAAACTTCTCAAGCATCCACCTCCAAAAGTTATCTTGATGCAGCAAGGAGGAGCGAGCAAAGGCCTAATAGAAATCATCAGGTATATCAGGGACAGTTTACCTCAAGAACAAACAAAGACTATCAAGAAAATCAAGGGCAAGCTACCTTAAGGACAAATAGAAGCTACAAACAGCCTTAGGTAAAATCTTCCCAATTTGCCTCAAGAATGGATGTCAGTAGAAACTACAATCGGTTGGATGATAGATTTGATAATCACAGGAGTTTCTTCAATGGCCAATGCTTCTCTTGCCATAACTTTGGTCACAAAGCAGCCCAATGTGTTGCCTATAAGACAATCATGACTAGAGAAGCTCAAAAATAAAGGAATATCACTGGGATCACGAAAAGGACTTATAACAACTTTTCAGCCCTTGAAAATGAAGTTGAATGTTCTATTTGTAGTAACTTTGGTCATGAAGATTCTGAATGCAGGAGCAGGTTTTGGAAGATAACTCAGAAGGAACAAACCTCAAGTGCCAGAACATGGAGAATGAAGGAACCACAACCAGAATGATGTGGGACAGCCTTTTATGCAGAAGGACAAGAAAATCTATGGTATATCGACAGCGGATGTTCGAAGCATATGACAGGTGATAAAGAAAAACTTGAATCATATACTGCATTAGAAAAGGGAAAGAAGGTTTCTTTTGGAAACGATACCCCTGCAGCCATAAAAGGAAAAGGTACTGCTCAGTTGAAAGAAAAGGTCAAGGCTGGAAATGTTTTGTATGTTGATGGCTTGAAGCATAATCTACTGAGTGTTAGTCAGATGTGCGATCAAGGAACGAAAGTAATATTTCAATCAAATGGATGTAGTGTTCGTGATCTTGATACAGGAGAAACAGTGATCAAAGGCAGAAGAACTCCAAATAATCTATACATATTTGAAGAAGGACAACAACAATGTTATTTAAGCAAGGATGATGAACACTAGTTATGGCACCGGAGGTTGGGGCATCTAAGCTTTTCACAAATAAGGAAAGCATGCAAATACCAGGCAGTTCGTGGTCTTCCAGATATCAAAATTCCAAACAACACCATATGCAAATCATGTCAGTTTGGTAATCAAACCAGAACTAACTTTCCTGAGAAGGAAGGATCAGCTAGCAGGCCTCTTGAGCTAGTCCATACAGATGTATGTGGTCCATTTAGGACAAGGTCACCTCGAGGAGAAGAATACCTTATATTATTCATTGACGACTTCTCCAGGTTTGTTTGGTTAGGACTTATGAAGCACAAAGACGAAGCATTCGAAAAATTCAAATCCTTCAAAGCCTTGGCTGAAAATGAATCAGATTACAAAATTAAGTGCCTCAAGTCCGAAAGAGGTGGGGAATTTACCTCAAATGAATTTTTTGATTTCTGTGAAGAACATGGAATAAGAAGGGAATTCTCTACAGCTAGGACTCCTCAGCAAAATGGAGTGGCCGAAAGGATGAACAGAATAGTCCAACAAATGGCTCGTGCTATGCTTGATGAGTCTGGAACTCCTGCAACCTTCTGGGGTGAAGCTGCATATGCTGCGGTTGTTATTCTCAACAAAACAAATGTCCGAGTGAACAGCACTCAAACTCCTCATGAGCTCTGGTATGGTGAGACTCCTTTGGTAAAGCATTTCAAAATTTTTGGGAGCAAATGCTATATTAAGAATACTGATGAGCAGCTTGGAAAACTTGAACCTAGAGCAGATGAAGGCATTCTCCTTAGTTATTCTCCTTACAGCAAAGCATATAAGTGTTACAATAAAAGACTTGGAAGAATTGTTGACAGAATTGATGTAGTGGTTGATGAAAAAGGATACATCCCTAGGGAAGTGAATCATGAAAATATCAATGAGGATGAAGACTACTCTCCAAATCAGACAGATGATGAAGAAGAACCCCAAGAGGCACCAGAGGAATAGATAAGGATAGAAGAGAAGACTCCATCCAGGTACGTTCAGAAGAATCATCCAGAATCTCAAATTTTGGGGCAGAAAGAAGCAGGTATACAAACAAGAAGAACAATAGCAGAAGCTTCAAGCTATTTGGCATTGCTCTCTTCCACTGAACCACAAAATGTAAAAGAAGCATGCAAAGATGAGTGTTGGATTAAGGCAATGGATGAAGAGCTTGAGCAGATCGAAAAGAATAACACTTGGGAGTTGGTTCCTAGACCAAAAGACAAAAATGTCATAGGAACAAAATGGATCTTCAAAAATAAGTTGAATGAAAATGGGGAAGTGACACTCAACAGGAAGGAATAGACTTTGAAGAAACTTTTGCTCCCATTGCTAGACTTGAGGCCATCAGAATGTTCCTTGCTCTCTCTAGCTTCTAGAAGTTCAAAGTATTTCAAATGGACGTAAAATCAGCCTTTCTGAATGGAGACTTAGAAGAATAAGTGTACATAGAGCAACCAGATGGCTTTATCCTTGGGAATGATCCAAATCTTTTATGCAGACTTAAAAAGGCTCTCTATGGCCTTAAACAAGCTCCAAGGGCTTGGTACTACCGCTTGGACAAATACCTTCATCAACAAGGTTTTTCAAAAGGATCAGCAGATAGCAATCTTTATATAAAAATTGAAAATGACAAATTGCTAATACTTGTTGTGTATGTAGATGATATTATCTTTGGCAGCAATGAAGAAGGTATGAGTCAAAGCTTTGCCTTGGTGATGCAGAAAGAATTCGAAATGTCTTTGCTCAGAGAATTGACATACTTTCTTGGATTGCAAATCCAACAAAATGAAGGCGGTATCTTATTGTCTCAAACCAGGTACCTCAAGCAAATTCTGAAGAAGTATGGCATGGAAGATTCAAAACCAGTATGTACCCCCATGGTTACAGGATGCAGCCTCAGTGAAAATGATGAATCGGCAGCAGTGCATCAACCAAACTATAGATCCATGATTGGAAATCTACTTTATTTGACAGGTACCCGACCAGACATCATGCATGCAGTGGGAATAGTTGGAAGATTTCAGGCAAATCCAAAGGAAACTCATCTTTAGGCAGTCAAGAGAATCTTCAAGTACCTTCAAGGAACTCAAAACTATGGCTTATGGTACCCTAGAGATACAGATCTCACACTTCATGCTTACACATATGCAGATTGGGCCGAAAGCGTGGATGACAGGAAGAGCACAAGTGGTGGTGCATTCTTTATGGGTTCTAGATTAGTATCTTGGTTCAGCAAGAAACAGAGTTCGATTGCTTTATCTACAGCTAAATCAGAATATGTGGTTGTTGCATCTTGTTGCACTCAACTTCTTTGGATGATGCAAACCTTGCAGGATTTTCAAATCACTTGTACTCCACCTGTCTCTATCTTATGTGATAATACAAGTGCAATAAGCATTTCAAAGAATCCTGTCATGCATTCAAAGACCAAGCACATACCTATCAAATATCACTTTCTTCGGGAACAAGTGCTTGAGCAAAAAGTCAAGTTGGAGTATGTTCCTTCCAAGGAACAAATTGCTGATATCCTTACCAAACCACTGCCTAGGGAAATTTTTGAATATCTCAGACAGAAGCTGGGAGTAGTTGATGCTTCATCCTGCTGTTGAAGCTTGTCTGTTTCAAAGAAAAGTTGGTGTACGCGAGTTGGATGAAGGAAATCTGCGTACATACGTAGATTTATGCAGGTGTAGTCGCGTATATGGAATTCTGAAGAAAATCAGCAAGAACAGACTCTGGGTGAAGAGAGTCTGATATGGGTCTGTCAGATACCATCAGGCACAGGTTCAGGGGGAGCAGATAATCTTCTAACAATGCATTGTTGGCATTACCTTAGAAGCTCTTGGTTCTAGTACTCAAGCTATTTTTGTTTCAGATGGATCAGGTGCAGAAAGGAGAACAGCAGAAGAACATGGTTGCTGATATATACAGTGATTGTCAAATGTTGCTGATAGTAGTTATTGGTGATTTGCATAGCCTTGATATTTCATTTCTATGTCATGTATATCTTTTTATCAAGGTCATGTAATGGCCTATTTTGGTTTCCCCACTATGCCTGGGATGATTGACGCAATGAGATTGGTTGTCATATGTAAATTTCTGATGTATCCCCACTTGGTTGGGTGATGGATGTATGTATTGAGTCTTTTGGTGATAGGAAGGTCTTTCATAATGTATATGTCTTGGTTCTTCTTGAAGAACATCCTTTGCAGATCTTGCCTACAGTCAGGGGGAGCATGTTTAGCACAGCAGAGCAGAGATATCTACATGTACTCAGGGGGAGCACAGCCCTTTGCCCTTGATGACAAAGGGGGAGAATGACTTTGAGGATCTTGGGGTTGCCATCAAGTCCAAAGGGGGAGATTGTTGGCATTTTGGCACAGGAGTGGTGCTATGGTACAGGTGTTGTCCTTGATGGAAACTCTCTCTGGTGACAGATCTTAGTTCAAGCGCTCAGAATGAAGGAAATCTTGTATACACAGGTTCACCTTGCAAAACATGCGTATACACGCGGGTTATACGTTCAGAACTCGCGTATGTGTATACACGCACTTTTATGCACAGAAAAGCGCGTACATGGTGGGAAACTTATTTTTGGTCCATGGTTGTTAGTCCTTGGAATTTGAACCTGTTTAACACCCAGGTTGTTCCCTATGACTCCCAAGGGAATACGGCCGGGGGTAACCACTAACCAATCTTTGGATCACTGTTTCTAGCCAAACTGTGATCAGAGAGGGCTCTCTCTTTATGATTTGTAACTGTTTATGATAGGGTTTTAGGCTAGCTATTATGCGCTGGTTTTGCTTGTGTTTTGGTTGATGAAACTCCTTTTAGATTCTAGTGATGTAGTTTTCAGAGGTTGAGTACCATTGGGCAATGGAGTGTGGCTATATGTGTTTGAAACTTTGAGATGAAAGATGGAACTTACAGGGCCATTTGAGTGCTTAATAGAACAGTTTTTTTTGATTAAATGACTGGAAACAGGCAATACAAACAGTGAAAGCATTTAAGAATTTTCACTTATTGTCTATATATTCCCAACAGACAGCTTTACAGGAGAAAGACAGAGGTCTCAGGGGCAAAAATTGAATCCCTGAGAATGCCTGTCACAGTAAAAGAACAGTTTTGAAATGCAGCAATTAAGAATTACATTTTATTCTGTCATGTATCTGAGGAAAACATGTATAATAGCTCAGTTTGAGTCCAGGGTAAACATGGTTAAATCCTGGAACTATCCTTTCACCTTGCTATCAAGTGTAAAACATTTGAACAACAAAAGAGAACAAAAGACTCGAAAACATATAACAAAGAGATTTGAGAATACTTATTGTTTTATGCAACACCCTGGAATCCTGTAACATTCATCTTTCACCACAATACATCAAAGAACACCAAGCCTTGGAAATTCCATTCTTCCTTTGTATTACTTCTCTGAAAATATTACAACGAGCGAGAGCTCTTCAAAAGAAAATTGCAACAACCCTTTTTCACTGCTGTGAAGGGTGAATATATACTTGCGGTGATTTACAAAATATCTGAGTCCTGAGTTATCTCAGATTTTACTTTCTTACCAACTACTTAAGATATTATGACCAAAATTTAATGCAGCATTGATTACAGAGTAGAGGCATTTTAATGCTCTGTCAGAAGATATTTTAGCCTTTGGGAACAGCTAAGTCGGTCGAGATATTCTGAATAAATGCTGGAAGATCTGTCTTTAGGCTTTGTACGCTGTATCCTGGACTTGTCAGCTGTGATTGTGACTGCTGCTTGTGGTGAGTTAATGGTCCTGCTGAGTTGGCTCAGCTTCTGCCTCTTCCCTGTAGATCTCTTTCTTCAAAATTGTGCCTGCGCATGTAGGCTTATTTGCCTGTAGAAATGGCGTTACTGATTCTGGCCTGACAAAACTGTCTGTGTCAAATTTCTCCAGGCATCCTGTGTGGGTAGTTGGTGTGCTAAGATTGCCCCTAGAGTTTCATCTGCTTCTGTGAATTTGAAAAGTTAGGTGGTGTATCAAAGATGGTCAACTTCATTCATGAGGAAAAACAGGTTCTCCACCCTGTCATACATACTCTGCCCGTGGCTGGCCCTGGCTCTGCTGAAGTGCTGGGTGGTTGTGCAATCTCTGCTACTGCCTGGGCATCAATTCTCTTATTGTAATTCTCTAGGGTGAGCAGTCTTCCTACACTGCTTAAGATGCTGGGGAGGCCTCTGTTCTGTAGTGCCACGAATTTTTCCAGGAATCTGTTGATTTCAGTCTGCATATCCTGGGTCCTCCTCTCCAGTGTTCCAACCAAGTTCCTCAATGTTATGACTCTCTTGGCTACAGCAATTGTTTCTGTCCTGTTGGTGATTCCCATGACAGCTAATTGAGAGCTAGTCTTATAGTTCAGAGTATTGATTATCCTAGTAGCAGCTTCTGGCATGTGTCCAAGGCTTGCCCTGGCTCTCTGTATTTCTCTGTTTGCTTTAGTGATGAGCACCATTTGCTCATCCATGGTCTCAATATATTGCCACTGGTTGGCAATGGACTGCCCAATGTTGCTCCATAGCACTGCTTTCATTTCAGCTGTCACTTTTTCTAGTGCAAGCTCTTTCTCTCAGCAATTCTCCTCTTAAGAGCTTTTACCTCTCTCTCCTTGGCTGCCTCATTCTGTTTGCTCTTGTCAAACTTTTCATTTACCTTAGTCAAGGTTTTCTTAAGTTCATCCAGCTCTTTCATTTGAGATTCCATGGCTTGGATCTCAGCTTGCAGCTTTTGCATGTCTAAACTCGTAGCCTGTTCTGATGTTGTAGTTGTTGCTGCTGTGGATGGCGCTGTAGCTTTGTTTTGCTGAGGAGGAGTAGTCTTTGGAGGGGTTTCCTCAAGATTTATTATGACAGGAGGAGGCTGGGAGGGTTGGCCCTCTTCTCTTTTCTTCAGTGTTTCTTGTAGTGCTGCCTTTGCAGCTTCAGTTTGTCCTAGCTGGTCCTGAGTCCTAACTAGCTCTTTGTATAGGGATACTAGCAGATCTGTAGCATCCTTCTCTTGCCTTTGCTGGCAACTTCATCTGTTTGTGGATGGATGGTGGCCGGGAGTTTGATTTTCTTTCTTAGGGCTGCCATGTCTGCATCCCTTATCTTTAGGAGCTCTTGGATGCCTTTGACATCTTTAGGATCATGCCCTATCTCTATAATTACCTCTTCAAGGACTTGATCCTATTGTCCTTGGCTTGTGATGATGCTCTTTCTAACTCCAGCTGGGAAGCTGTGTTATCCAGGCTGCTCTTAAGTTTATAGTTCTCCAATGTCTCATCTGCCAGGGAGGCATACACCATTTCACCAGTCTGCTTATGTAATTCAATCTTGTCCATGGGGTGTATGTCTTTGGCAAGAACCTCCATGTTGGTTCTTAAATAGTCGAGGTGGACTGAGGCTGCAAAGTTGTGGGCATGAAGTGGCTCATTATCATTTTGCCTTCGCTCATATCGAAAGCAGACATGAGTCTCTGCTGGTTGCTAGGAGCCAGTTGAGCAAGTGATCATACAGCTGCACCTTTATGGGATCACTCCTCCTTTTGATGTCAATGAATTGCTGTTTTTTACTTGACTGCCCTTTTCTAGTTTGACCGGAGGAGCTGACCTCTCCTCCCATAGTCATGTCATGTCCACGCTGAGATGAGCTGGCCGAAAGTTCTCCACTGGGTGGACCCATGCCCATGGCTTGCCTTACTGCTATGTCCTCCTCTTGGAGTCATTCAGTCTTTGTCTCTTCTCTCCTCTGATGAAGGATGAGTGTGGGGGGTCTCTCTCTCTTTTTCCTGGTCACATCCTCCTTCTGTGGTGTTTGGAGGACTGAGGTGTCTACATTGGTGTCTGTCCTGGGAGGCACCTCTGTTTGGGGGCTGCTCAGTGTTACTAGGTAAATCTGTCCCCTTTTCCTGCTGCAAGGGCTGCTGTTCACTGGACTGTACTTTTTCTTGTTGCTGCCCCAGTTCTTGTTGTTCCATTTCTTCTTGCTGCTGTAGCAAGGTGTCAACTTGTTCCTCTGTCAATACAGGTGGCTGTTCCACCTGTTTACCTTTGTCTTTGCTTGCTGCCTGGGATGTCTTCTCAGTGGTTTGCTGCTGTGCTGCCGAAGATCTAGCAGCTGTTCCAATTTGCTTTCTGTAGGAGGAGGGCACCTGTCCACAAGTTTCCAAATCAGTTTCTTTTTGTACATTCTAGCTTCTTTCTCAAGTAGTTCTACCTACAGTGAGTTGTTTCTATTAGTGTACCCTCTTCCCAATATATGCATTGGCATACTTTTCTATTTCAGGTTGTCTTTTATGTGCATAGTTGCCCAGTCTGTATCT